>CM014277.1:30454326-30556956 GCA_004135705.1 Alloteropsis semialata | reverse complement strand
GACGATGCGGCCCCGGACGCTGGTCCGGATCCATCCTTGGGTCCCGGTTGGGGGGCGGTGTTCGTTCCGGCGCCGGGCGCGCTGGCCGGCAGGGCATGCGGCCTCGCCGCGCCTCTACGCTTCGGGCGTCGTGCCAGCGGCATGGCGTATGGTCCCGCTGTCGATCAGGGATTGGCCATGCCTGCTGCACATGCAGGGCTGCAGGCCCCCCCACCCGGTGCTCGACACGTCGCTGGAGGCCATTCTGCGGGCCACCACCCCCACATCGCGGCTGGATTCGGCCTGCGACCCCATGTGCGAAGAAGCCGGTCGCCCGTTGGACAGACACGCGCGCTCCCTGTCTCCGCGGCGCGCATATCCAGGTGATGACCCTGCCTGGATGGAGCGCAACAGGCCCCCCTCCCCCCGACCGGTTGTCCTGAGGGGAGACCCGATGCTTTGGGAGGCCCAACTAGGGGAAGCCCACTACTCGTCCGCTGGACCTGGCCTGTCTACCGCCGCTGTTGGGCCTTATTCGCCCGCCGGGCTCGTCCATGCTCCGCATGTGGATGTCTCGACCCAGCGAGAACCGGAGGCCGCGCTACCTGATGTCGGATCATCCACACCTCAGCCCGACAACTCAGTGCTTCAGGCAGCGGTCGCGCCACCTGTTGCCGGATCGTCTACAGCCCGTCCCGACAACACCGTAACTGAGGTAGCGATCACTGAACTTGAAGCAGTCCGTTTTGCCGATGCTGCTCTGGTCGATTTACCTCTATCTCCGGGTCATAATGCCTTCGTTACGACAACTCGAGGATCTTCACGGGCCCCCCCCCTTCATATACCCCAGGACGTCTCTACCCCTGTCCGAGCTAATGTCGCCCGTTTTGCTTCGGACGTATGCAGGCCGGCGACGCCAGGCGTGCTGCGTCGCACCCCCCCGCGCCGCAAGGCCCGGAGCCCGCAAGCCACGCCCGCTTCGCGGCTCCGCAGGAGCGAGCGGCTGGCCATGAAATCGAGGAACCGCACCAAGCCGGCCTTGCAGGCCCAGAACGTCCTCATGAAGAAATTGGGCATCTCCTCTGCCACCGGACCTCCAGATGCTGCTGCATTCCGCCGATTCCTCGACGTCTTCGCCACAACGCTCACGCCTTCGCAATGTGAGGCGCTGAGCACCTTGATGCCTGAAGGTGGGCCTTCGTTCGTGTCCACCTGGTCGGCGCCTGAGCCGTGATCCGGCTTGGAGGAGGATTGTCGCTAAAACTGTCGCACATGGTTTGTAATGAATTGTGAGAACTTGCTAGTATGGAATGTCCGTGGACTGAATGCCCGGGCGAAACGGGACATGGTCCGCGACCTGGTTGCACAAGAATGAGTGTCTCTAATCACCCTGCAAGAAACTAAGTTGGATAATTGCACCGATGCCACTATCCTGGAGCTTCTGGGACCGGGCTTTGAATATGTGCACGTACCGGCGTCGAACACTTGTGGGGGCGTCCTCCTCGCGTGGCACAGGGATGCCTGGTCGCTCACGAACCCGCTCCCCAAGGACCATTCCATCACGGCCAAGATTGCTTCACTCTCCAGCGGCGAGGATTGGTGGATCACCTGTGTTTATGGTCCTCAGACCGATGCTGAAAAGGTCATCTTCCTGGACGAACTTCGCCATCTGCGCGCGGGCCGCTCGGATCGCTGGCTGCTCTGTGGAGATTTTAATCTCATCTACAAAGCAGCAGATAAAAACAACGACCGCCTCAACTGCCGTATGATGAATAGTTTCCGGCGTTTCCTAGACGAGGCTGAGCTCATGGAACTCCATCTTCACGGCCGGCTCTTCACTTGGAGCAGTGAACGTGCGTGTCCGACTCTGGAACGCATCGACCGCGTCTTCGTCACGGACGACTGGGCAAATATATACCCTGACCACCACCTACGGGCCCTGTCCTCGGAGAGCTCGGACCATGCACCCCTGCTGCTCCAAACTAACTGCTTCTTCAAATCATTCAGGAGGTTCCAATTTGAAAATTTCTGGCCGCAATATGAAGGATACATCGACACGGTAACCGCAGCTTGGAACAGTCCAGGACCTGATGCTGATCCATTCCGCGTTCTGGACTTCAAGCTCCGTGCCACAGCGTCGGCTCTCAAACGTTGGAGTACGAAGCATGTTGGAAGCATCAGACTGCAACTAGAAATAGCCAAGGAGCTTGTGTTCCGTTTTGATCAGGCCCAAGATCGTAGAGACTTGGCGGTGCACGAACGCGCCCTACGCAACAGGATGAAACTCCATTGCTTGGGCCTCTCCTCCCTCATGAGAACGATCGCCAGACAACGATCCCGGGTGACCTACCTCGCCGAAGGTGACGCTAACACTCGTTTCTTCCACCTACAAGCCTGCCACAGAAAAAGAAAGAGTTTCATTGCCTCAGTCCGTGTGGAAGACATGGAGATTGTGCACGATGCAGCAAAGGCCGAGGCCATCTTCAAGCACTTTGACAGTATCCTTGGCAGGTCTGACGTCGCCACAGTTTCTCTGGATTTTCAGCGACTCGGAATCCCATCACAGAGTTCTTCACCGGCTGATCACTGCTTCAGTGCTGAGGAGGTCTGGCAAACCATACTTGAAATGCCGATCGATAAAGCGCCGGGTCCAGATGGATTCACAGGATTGTTCTACCGCACAGCGTGGCCGATCATCAAGGAAGATGTAATGAGAGCCTTTCACGCTCTGTGGACGCTCGATTCCAGGAGCTTATATCTCCTTAACCAGGCATATATGATCTTAATAAGGAAGAAGCCAGATGCGTCGCTCCTTTCGGATTATCGGCCCATCAGTTTAATTCACAGCTTCTCCAAGCTGTTTGCAAAGGTACTCGCAACCAGACTCGCTCCGAATCTCCAGCACCTCGTGAGATATAACCAGAGCGCCTTCATCAAGCAGCGCCAAATTCACGAAAATTTCAAAGCTGTGCATCTGTCGGCCAAGCTGCTACATAGAACAAAAACACCAAGTGCCCTGATCAAGATTGATATCGCCAGAGCTTTTGACTCTGTCAATTGGATCTTCCTGCTCGCTATTCTACGGCACATGGGTTTCTCTCGAAGATGGCTAAACTGGATTAGTGTTCTCCTTTCAACGGCCAGCACCAAGATCATCGTCAATGGTACCCCTGGACAACGCATTTGCCACGCCCGCGGTTTACGTCAAGGCGACCCTCTTTCCCCGATGCTGTTCGTGCTAGTCATGGAAGCTTTGAATGGTCTTGTTCGAGCTGCAAGTCAGGAAGGACTTCTAAAGAACCTTGGCCAGCAGGGAATCAAGGAACGTATTGTCCTCTATGCCGACGACGTCGTCCTCTTCATCTCCCCCGAGCAACAAGACCTGACAACAGCAACCACAGTTCTTGATATTTTTGGTCGTGCAACGGGCTTAACCATCAACCCGAGCAAATGCACAATTTCGCCTCTCCAATGCAACTTGGAAGATACAGTGACTCTCTTACGCTTCTTCCCGGGAAAGCTGGCATCGCTACCCTGCAAATACCTGGGAGTTCCTTTATCTGTCAGACAACTCAGGAGAGCCGATCTCCAACCCTTGATCGATCGAGTATCGGATGGACTACCAACTTGGCAGGCCAAGATGATGAGCAAGGCTGGTCGTGCTGTACTTGTTCGAGTCAGGATGTCAGCAGTTCCCATACACACGGCCATCGCGATTGCCATCTCCCCCTGGGCCATCGATTGCATTGACAAACGCCGGAGGGCCTTCTTGTGGAAGGGAACTGACTCGGTGGCAGGTGGACATTGCATGCTAGCATGGCCCCGGGTTTGCCGTCCATCCGATCTAGGAGGCCTTGGTTTTGTTGATCTCAGGATTTTCGGCTTTGCTCTAAGGATGAGATGGCTTTGGCTCCGGAAGACGGCCAGTGACCGACCTTGGACATCCCTCCCGGACTCGGTTGAACCGCAGGTCGCAGCCATGTTTCACCTCTCGGTTACGGTGGTGGTCGGAGATGGCTGCAAAGCCCTCTTCTGGACTGATCGATGGATTAATGGACAATCGATCGAGGATCTTGCCCCTTGTCTCCTACAGGCGGTGAGGCCTCGTATTCGGCTCAAACGAACGGTTGCTGAAGCCTTGGCGAATAAGCAATGGGTGAAAGACATTACGGGAGCATTGACAGTGCAAGTTTTGCTCGACTACCTTGATGTCTGGGAGATCTTGCAAACGACCACTATCACGCCAGGCACACCCGACGTGTTCAGGTGGAAATGGACGGCGGATGGCATCTTTTCAACGGCTTCTGCCTACCGTGCTTTCTTCATTGGGCAGTATGCCATACCAGCTGCAAGCATTCTTCATAAGACAGCAGCTCCGGGAAGATGCAAGTTCTTCCTATGGCTGGCTTTGCATGACCGCTGCTGGACGGCTGCACGAAGAAAACGGCACAACCTGCAAGCGGATGACACCTGCGTTGTCTGCGATCAGGCTTCGGAAACCATTGAACACCTCCTCCTCTTTTGCCCCTATGCCCGGGTTGTCTGGCATTCTGTGCTACAGAATCACGGATGGCAGCACCTTACTCCGCCGAGGACACACTTCTCCTTTGCTGATTGGTGGGCGGCCTCTAGAAAGATGCTCCACAAATCAGTCAGGAAAGGTTTCGACACCCTTGTCACCTTGGTCGCTTGGAACATCTGGCTAGAACGCAATGCCCGGACCTTCGATAGGAAGCACCGGTCGACGATCGAGCTGCTGCGTGCGATCAGAGAGCAGATTGACCAATGGATTCAGGCCCGGTTTAGGAGCCTTGCTCTACTGGGTTCCCTTTCCGATTTAGCTTCACCCCCGGGTCGCGGACTCGTGCCTGTGTAATCTTTTTTTGGTAGTTTTTCTCTGTCCGGCCGATCATCCGTCCCGATGAACGGACCGTGTTTTGTCCTGTTTTTCCCTTGTACTTTGTTTGTGTTTTCTCTACTCCTCTTAATGAAATACGTGCTAAGACACGGTCGCGAAAAAAAAAGCTTAAACATAAAAAACGCTTTCACGAAAAAAAAAATCAATCACAGGATAGGATTACCTTTTGCAGATATTTTATGCCGGGAAGGAAGCAAGCATGGAAGCAGCGGTGGTGACGATGTCAGGCTTGTACGCATCCAGCCGCCCTACGTCAGCCGACGGCCCCGTGAGCACTGCCGTTATGCTGACCTGTGGTGCGAACAAGATACGGTGGGTCCCACGCAGGAAATCCACATCAGCCGACGGCAAGTCAAATCCCAACATCCGCCATGTCAGCGTAGCCATCCCTGGAGACCAGGAGGCTAACCCTTTCGCTGTCTATAAATCGATGGGCGTTCTGTCTCGCCACCGGCTCCAACGATCAATCGATAAAGATTCTTCTCCCCTCTTCTGCTACCTGCAGCGCTCTCACTAGTCACAGCTCAGTAGTCAGTAGCACACACCTCACAGCACAGCTCGAGATGGAGCAGGGGAAGTCCTACTGCTCCTCTGCCACCTACGGCCACTCCGCCGCAGCACCAGCTGCGGCGCCGCTCCCGTTGGACGCGGCCGATGGCACAGACGACATGATGCGGCAGCTCGACGCCTTCCTCCTCGGCACGGACGCTGACGCCGCGTTCGTCGAGGATTGCTCCGACTGGCTGTCTCCCTCGCCCTCGTCGTCCTCGGAGGCGGGACTGGTGCCACTGTCGCCAGGCACGCCGGAGCTGCACCGGCTGCCGGACGCCGACGCGGACCCGGAAGCGTATGCCTCGGCTCCGGGCAAGAAGGGGAGGTCCTTCATCGGGGTGCGCAATCGGCCGTGGGGCAAGTTCGCCGCCGAGATCCGGGATTCGACGCGGAAGGGCGCCCGCGTGTGGATCGGCACCTTCGACACCCCGGAGGCCGCCGCGCTCGCCTACGACCAGGCCGCCTTCTCCGCGCGCGGCGCCGCCGCCGTCCTCAATTTCCCCGTGGAGCGCGTGCAGGAGTCGCTCCGCGCGCTCGCGCTCACTGGCGGCGCGGGCGGCGGCTGCGGCTCCCCCGTCCTCGCGCTGAAGCGGCGGCACTCGAAGCGCACGCGCCGGCGCAAGCTCCCCGCAACCACAACAACCAGGGGCAAGAATCTCAATCCGCAACGGCAGCCGGCGCGCCAGTGCTCCGACGTGTCCGGCACGGCCATGTCGTCGGTGCAGCAGCAGCTGGTGCCTGCGCAGCGCCAGTGCCACGGCGGAGCCGTGGAGCTGGAGGACCTCGGCACCGATTACCTGGACGAGCTCCTTCGGCTGTCATCCGAGCTAGACTTTTCGTCGACAGGTTGACGTCGTCGACGTCGCCAGCGCCACCACCACACAGTCATGCCATTGCTATCCCATAGCGACAGCGACCCGCCATTGTAAATTGCTGAAGAATTAAAATTCGAAAAGAAATTGTGATTGTTGGCACACACTATCGTCTTAGTTTATACGTACCGCCTACTGACCTAACATAATTCTTATACACCTCATATATGAAGCCAATAGGTTAATGCAACTGATATTCCAAAGAGATTGACAAATCAGAGGAGCAAATGCATTGATCAAAGGAGGTCCTCTCGTTTTGAGTATTTTATGGTAGCCAATTAAGCCAAATAAACAAAATCTAAACAGATGAGCAAATATGACAATTGAGACGATGACTCACTAGCTTTCTCCGTAGTCCAACCATAATTCCAACTCTCGACATTGGTTTCCATATCGGTTAGAGTCATAACAGAACCTGCCAAGAGTTATTAAAAAAAAATCCGACTTTCAAACTCTCTGCCAAGAACCCAAGCAAGACAAAAACATAGACTAATCTCTTTAATAAGCCAGTGAGAAAATGATTTGATTGGGATAAAAAATTGAAAACCAAATTACAGCGTAGGAAGATAGGTGGGAGGTTGTCGTCAAACGATGTCTAGAAACCAGTGTGCTGATGTCACCTATGTAGCCACTCAATCGCTCACAAGCCAACAATCACAGCATAGACATGTTTGCCTAATAAAATAAAACCGGAGGATTAGCACATCGACCGAACAATACCACTAAGTATGGGCTACTATGCACCGACCAACTCATAGAAAAATCTAAGGCTTTGGTAAAATTCGAGTTAGTAATTAGTTACTAATTACGTCCTTACATATATAATGTATGGCTTAATTAACTAGTCATAAGCATCGTATACGTCCTTCTTTTTTTATTTCCAAACCCTACCTTGCGGTTTGGTTATATAACTAGTCGGAGCAGGCATACTGGCATACTACTACAGAAATAATTTTCCACACCACCTCATTACCTCTAGTTTTAAACGAACCGCATGTGAAAATCATTTTCACCCGCGGGTGATAATCTCGTTTTCACTGCTAGTTTGCACAACAATTATTATTTTTCTTTTATTTTTCTGATATTTTTATTAAACTAGTAGCATTTAAATAGTGACCATAAAAAAATTTCAGTATGGTCGGACTTATGGTTTGGATACTAGAAATTCAAGAAGTTTCAACATAGTATAAGAAAAAAGATAACTTTTTTAGAATGGTTGTGGAAAAATTCAAGGGTTCACGTCGCACGATCTGACGGCTAAGAAGGTGTAGGAACCAGGAGGAACCAAAATAAGAGGAACCGGTGCATACCAAAATGGTGGGCCATATGCACCGGGTGCATACTCAATTGGTGGGACCCGCACCGGGGAAGTTGAGGTGGGAAAAATGTCTTTCCGATTTTTTTTATTTGATCAAGGGTACAATAGTAAATTGATAATTGTGGGGATAACGTTTAGAGTACTATAGTTTTGAATTGAATTGCTGATCAAGTATAGTTTGAGCCTTATAGGAGTTAGACCTTCTTAGATTTGGATGAACCTAGGCCGCGGTTCGTGATCCAGTGGAACCCTAGGTGCCGATTTGGACGAACCCTAGGCGCCGCGATCCGTGATCCAGGAACCCTAGGTGACGGCGATGTTGATCTCTAGCGGAGAAGCGGCGGTTCAGGCGCCCAGCGGCGATCCGTGTCTCCGTGATCTAGGTGGCGGCGATGTTGATACAGCGGAGATAGGACGGCCCAGGCGACTCGCGACGGCAGCTTCGACGGAGAAATGGACGATGTCCAGTTCCTCGTTGGCCAGCGCTGTGGCCGGCGGTGACGCTTCCAGTGGCGCCGACGCGCACGACGTCCCTGGCAGTGGAAGGGCGGAGCGGCAGCTCCAGTCATCAGGATTCAACGAATGAGACGCCGGTATGTTCTTGCAATGAAATTAATTCGTTGAGTCACTGCTAAATCTGGTATGTTGTTTGCAATCGGCCGTAGTTGATGGTTTCATCTGATGACCCTTTTGATTAGCTCTTTTAAATTGGATAATCATAAGCTACTTCTTAAGACTAAGTTGACTGATTTGTGCACTTATGCTTGTGTACAACTGAGTTCTTTTACAATGGTTGGGACGACATGGTCATTTTCTTTGCAACTACTTTCATACAGGAAACTATAAGTAAAGAACTTTGACTGACCCTTCCTGCTTCTTTTACTTTGCATCTGCTGCTGTGCTTATAGTTGCATTAACAGAATTGATGGTGTCATGCTAATAGATCAAGACACGTTGCCCACAATTTCTGTTGGAGCTCACGAAAATGGCCTGCAATTTCTGTTCCAGGTGTGGACTAAGTGAATGCATCTCTGGAGGTGAAGCCGTCCTTTCGAGTCAGGTCTTTAGTCCGATACCACGGGAGGGACCGGTGAAACGAACGGGATTAAGTCGCCGGCTGGTCCCCAACGTCCGGTGAACGAAAAGACAAGATCTGCAGTTCTAGTAGTTGTAACTGTAGGTGTTGAGTTCGTATTGTTAGTGACAATGATGTGGCAAGAGTCAATTGTAAGTCCGTACTAACGACTGAATGGAATTACCATCTGTCTTTTTGTGCTGTTACTGTGTGACATTGACATTACATCTTCAATGACCGATTGGCAAAAGATGTGTTTGCAGTTCTAATGACTGAATGGCATGAACTTGTAATGGCAAAATGGGTGTGAAACGCCAAGTTGACTCACAATTAGAGACGGAGGAACTCTAAGTGTTTTGATTTTTGGTAGTCAATTCAAGGTACAAAGTCCGCTTCATCCAAATGCAGAAAAGTTGATTCATTCTTTTTCAAATGAACTTTAGTGCAATAAAAGCTGGACGGCATTCACCGGACACCTTTGACGGGAGCATCGGCCCGACCGATGCTGCGTCCCACGATGTGGGGCTCATCCTAAAATACTAACCGAACAATGAGCACCGGTCCAATTCGTGAGAGCACATGTCCGGTGATAGCAACGGTCTGACGGGTGAGTGCAATAAAAAGAGAAACACGTGAAGCAACCGAAAAAGGCCGCGAGGCAGATCAGATGGGCCGGATGGCAGCGGGCGCTGGGCCAAGCCCACGTAGAGTAGGAGGGGCAATATTTGAATAGGTAGGCTCGCAGTTACCTGAAATACTGACCGGTGATTAAGGACTGTGAGCACCGGTGTTGAGTTCGTATTGTTAGTGACAATGATGTGGCAAGGGTCAGTTGTAATTGTAACTTGTAAGTCCGTACTAACGACTGAATGGAATTATCATCTGTCTTTTTGTGCTGTTACTGTGTGACATTGACATTACCTCTTCAATGACCGATTGGCAAAAGATGTGTTTGCAGTTCTAATGACTGAATGGCATGAACTTGTAATGGCAAAATGGGTGTGAAACGCCAAGTTGACTCACAATTAGAGACGGAGGAACTCTAAGTGTTTTGATTTTTGGTAGTCAATTCAAGGTACAAAGTCCGGTTCATCCAAATGCAAAAAAGTTGATTCATTCTTTTTCAAATGAACTTTAGTGCAACAAAAGCTGGACGGCATTCACCGGACACCTTTGACGGGAGCATCGGCCCGACCGGTGCTGCGTCCCACGATGTGGGGCTCATCCTAAAATACTAACTGGTAATATGGAACAATGAGCACCGGTCCAATTCGTGAGAGGACATGTCCGGTGATAGCAACGGTCTGACGCGTGAGTGCAATAAAAAAAGAAACACGTGAAGCAACCGAAAAAGGCCACGAGGCAGATCAGATGGGCCGGATGGCAGCGGGCGCTGGGCCAAGCCCATGTAGAGTAGGAGGGGCACTATTTGAATCGGTAGGCTCGCAGCTACCAGAAATACTGACCGATGATTAAGGACTGTGAGGGGCAGGAGGCCGGTGCACGCGGCACACCGGTGGGGGAGCGGATGACCGCCACTCCGCCAGGTGGCCTGACGCCCGCCGGGGAGCCGTCCGATGTGCTAGGTGGCAAGCACCAGATGCACGGACCATCCGGAAGCCCGAGAGCCCGCTCAAACAGCAGAGAAGCCGATGGGACGGGCGCACAACGTGGCACGGTGGCAGACGGCGCCTCGGGCCCTCGCCCTCGGGTGCAGTAACCGACGCGTCCTTTGGGATTCCCGAGGGCCGTTCCCGTGTCGCTCGCCATTTATAGGGCTCTCCTCCACCCATGGAATACAACTCCGCCAGCCCTCACGTACGAAAGCCTCTCTCTCGCAGGCAAAGCCGTAGTGTGACCCGATGGCTCGCTCCTGCTCCCGCTCTCGCTCTCGCTCGCGCTCCCGCTCCCGCAACCGCCTGGAGGACGTCCAAGGAGACCGCGGCGACAAGGATTGGACGCCGGCGCCGGAGATCACGCACACGACGGTCTGGGATGAGCCGCAAGCTTCAACGCCCAGTTCGTCGTGGCCCTCGTGGGATGATCTCGCGCGCGTCCGATCTCCGGAGAAGCGCGCCCCGCCGACCGGTCCGACTCCTACTCGGCAGGAATGGGTTTATTTCGAGGGGAGGACCCTCCGCACGACGACAACATGTGACGCGGCGGTGGCGGTGAAATTTCTCGAAGAAATCCGAGGTACGCCACCAAGACGCGGCATGATCGTTGGATTGGACACCGAGTGGAAAAAGCTCGATGGCGGCGCCTTCACGACGGCCCTCTTGCAGTTGTGCGTCGAAACTCATGTCCTCGTCTTCCAGGTCCTCTATGCCGCCGCCGGAGACCTCCCCAAAGTCTTGAAGAGGTTCCTGACAGAGGAGGACCACATCTTCACTGGTGCACACATCGACAACGACGTGAACCGGCTGTGGGAGGATTTCGGCATCACAATAACCAATCCGATTAACCTCCAATTGGTAGTCCCCAAAGCTACCTCAAAATACAAGGGTCTCGGTGGAACCCCCCATCCCAAGTACGGAGTAACGCGCAGGTCGCTCGAGGATCTCAGAAAAGCGGTACTGCACCTGCCTCGTCTTCACAAGCCGGCGGGCGCCGACCACGATAACTGGCACGCGTGGTATTTGTCACCTTCGCAGGTGAACTACGCCGCCGTAGACGCGTACCTGTCCTACGAGATCGCGAAGCGTCTGCAAATCGAGGATGGCTATAAATTTATTTAAGTTTGTTGCTTATTACATCAGGAGATCGAGTGTTAGTTGCTGTAACAGTAGGTGTTGTGTTTGGAATGTCCAGATCTCAAGTGTTAGTTTTGTAATGGTAGGTGTTGAGTTTTGTGACAATGATTGTGGCATGAATCAGTTGTTCGGTTGAGTTGTGTAACTGTAGGTGTTGAGTTTTGTGTAACTCTTAAGTGTTTTGAGGTACTCAAGTCAAGCTACAAAGTTCGGTTCATCCAAATGCAAAAATAGTTGATTCATTCATGTTTTCAAATGAACTTTAGTACGTAGGATAGCATATATAGGCATAGCTAAACACCAAAATCACCGGACAACTTTGGAGGTGGCACCGGTCCGACTGGTGATGCCACGCCACGCAGCAAGATGTGTGGGCCATATACACGTACAGCCCAACTGGTGTGGGCTCATCCTGAAATATTGACCGGTAATATAGAATGGGGATCAGGTCCAAATGGTGAGAGGAAACCATCAGGAAATCTGCCGAGTATATGAAAACATGTCCGGTGATAGCAATGGTCTGACTCTGAGTGCAATAAAAGAGGAACACCTGAAGCAACGGAAGCAGGCCGCGAGGCAGATGGGCCGGATGGGGGCGGGCGCCGGGCCCAGCCCACAAAGAGTTGGAGTGGCAATTTTGAATCGGTAGGCTCGTAGATTCCTGAAATTTGAACCGGTGATGAAGAACGATGAACACCGGTCGAAATGGTGTACGAAAAGAACTGTTCCATCAGGATTATCTGCCGAGTTCTTTAGTAAACGTCCCGTGACTCTAGGGTTCCGACCGGTGAGTGCAGTAAAAGAGGCACACGTCCAAATTCAAGTCCTCTGGGTTCGAACTCAAATTCTTTCACAAGTTGGCGCCACACTAAACCTTGCTCATGCTATGTCTTAAGGAGGTTGAAGCACATTTCACTGGATGTCACTGACGGTACAAGTTCTTGTGAACTTTACAACAGAAGGGAGAAAGGAGAAGGTGGAGGAGCAAGGGCGGGGGAGTATGGTAGCAGCTTTGAAGTGGTCGATGAACTGGAGCTTAGTTTCTTGGAGGCAGGTAACAGCTGGGGCGGGGTCGGGGAATGCAAGTCGAACGTTGGTGCATTTGTCTTGATCGCCCAGGCCCCGGACATTCCAAGACAGGATGGACAATGGCCTGTTAGCCATGGGAGAACCATTGCACCATCTTGGCAAGAGAAGGACCCAGAACACAGGAACGGAGACAGGCACAGTGCACACAACAATACATACCGAGGAAACAAGCCCCCCCAAGCTTGCATCGACAGCGAGAGGAGTCTGCCATAGCAGAGGCACCTCTGAAGGTTTATACAAGTCTTAAAGGTTCGGCGAGCCCAGACAGCAGCTGGGTAAGGTTTGACGGCACTAGAGCCGATTACACGACAGGTTTGGGATGAGCGTCCCAGCAAAAGAGGTTGAGGACCCGAGGTCGAAGAAGCTGCGACATCTAGTCGAGGATGTCCACGCGGGGCGGTGCGAGCCCGCCGATGGTGCAGAGCTGATCTTGTGGCACGTTGCAGGAACGGCCGAGTAGCTGGAGGTCTTCAACGCGCCAAGCAGGAACAACCGGGTGATCAGTTGGTGGGCACGGTGGCGGGGCACATGTCACAGCAGCAGGTGCGTCGTCCTTGGTCTCATGTTCGTCGTCGGTGGAGGAGTCCGAGGAGTTGGAGGAGGAGCGCGGGACCGCCTCGACCTTGCGCTTTTTGATCCGAATAGCTGCTGCAGTGACAGTCTCGCGGATTGGGGGCTCATTGGTTCGGAGACGCTCATTGCGACGGCGGTCATCAGCTGGGAGTAGGGCGGTGGAGATGTTCTCGTTGCAGCACAGATCAATCCCATCACCCAGCTCGTCGTCGTCGTTGGGTGGAGCCTGGCGAGGGTGAGGCGGCAGCACCGGCAGCTGCGGTTCTGGGAGGAGCTCGACAGTAGCACCGAGATCGCTGGGCGGCAGGGGGATGGAGACCTCCGTGACGAGGTGAGCCGCCTGCCAACGAGCAGAGGTGGGCCGCTCGGACAGGTTGCAGGGCCCGATGTCGAGGTCGAGGCTGTCGAAGTCGGGCGAGGAGGGCAGTGCCGGGCCGATGAAGGCCGCCGGAACCGGGGCAGGGTCCGGAACAACGATGGCGGTGACGACCGGCTGACCCAGGGCGCGCTCCGGAGCCGAGGCCAGCAGAGCCGGCCAGGAGAAGGTCCCAGGAGCCGGGTGCGGGTCCGGAACAACCTCCACGGCGGCGACCGGCCCGCCCAGGGCGCGCTCCGGCGCAGCAGTTGGAGAAGAATTGGCGGTGGACGAGGCAGCACGGAAAGGGGGCAGAGCACGACCGGAGCAGAGGCGTTTCGCGTCCTTGAGCAAAAGGTTGGACTGCAGCCCAGGACCCGGCCCAATGGAGATGACATCGGAGGAGAAGGCCAGGTTCCGGGCAGCACCAACCTCGCACACTTGGTGGAGGAAGCCCACGGACGCCGTGCACAAGTTGACCACCAGCATGCCTTGGTCGCCACGGGCGTCGGGGCGGTAAGGATGCAGCGAAATCTTGAAGAAGCCCAAGGACCCGTCGGGCGCCTTGGAGCGGATCTCAAAGAAGGAGCGCTGGCAGAGGGAGATCTGGACCACATCAGGCTTAAGCAGAAGGGGCTTGGCGCGAACCTCAGGCAGGATGCGGCGTCCCTGCTTCTTGCCGCACGGAGTGGGCTTGAGGTCGAAGAGTGACCATGAGCGATCGCCGAGGGCCATAGCAAGCGCAGGAGCACCCGGGTCCGGCCCGTCATGGAGAGGCGGACGCGGTAGCGCGCCGTGCTCCTGGACGTCCCTGCCCCCCGGGGCAGCATGTCCCGGGGCACCAGGGGCAGGCACAGGGGGCAAGGGGAAGGGGTCGAGGGGCGGCGGGCCGTCGTCGTCGGAGTCGGAGTCCGTGTCGTCGAGGTCGATGACATTGACGATGTCAATTTGCGCGAAAGTGCCGAGGCCGCTGTGATTCTTGATGAACTCCTCGAGCAGGACGTCCTCGAGCCCCTCCGCCTTGACCATCAGGAGCACGGCAGAGTAGTCCGTCCCGTGGATGCAGACGGGGTCGATGAGGTGGGGATTGGCGTAGGGGCCGCGGAGTAGAAGATGCGCTCGCGGTTCCAGTGCTCAAGGGGGAAGTTCTTGATGGCGACCGCGATGAAGGCCTCGTGCTCGAAGTTGAAGCGGTGGGGCGTCTCATCATGGCGCTCCAGAGTGACCACATGCTCCTGGCCGAAGAACGGCGCTTGCTGCATGGCAAGCTCGCGCGCCGCATTGTTTTCGAACATGAGGAGGGCAGCGCCATAAGAGGAGGGGGCGAGGATTACCCTGGTGTTGCCGCCCAGGGCAAGCAGGGCCTCACGGACGGCGCGACCAGGTGCCGCAGCAGGAGGATCGACGATGGCGAACGCCAGGTTGGCGAAACGGCTCATGCGCACCGGCGGCATGAACACATCGGCGGAATCCGGCCGTTGTGGAGCAATGTCGTCGGCGTCGGCGATGTCCTCATCCACATCTTCCTAGGATGGGAAACGGAGAGGCTGTGACCAGTATACAGCAGTGGCTCCTCCTTCACATCCTGTCCCATACACCATTTGATATTGTAGACTTTCTTCTGCGTGAGATTGAGGACAGTATTGCAGATGGATTGAAGGCAGGAAGACAGCAGCCCTATGCACATATTATCTGTTATCTGTTCGATAGGGCCATTGCTCAGCATTCGCAGACCCCGGTTCGTCACCCGCTTGTAGACAGCCCTTCTTGTTACAAGGTCTACAACCCGCCGTCTTCCAGGGATCCTCGCCGTGGCCCGAGAGCCCTAGTAGCTGCTCAGAGTGAGCTGACTCAAGAGGAGCGAGAAGCAGCTATACAGGAGGATGATGCTATTGAGGATTTGGATGCCGTTCAGGGGTTCTGGGACGATGACTATGCCTCTGACTCGTCTGACCCAGACTACAGAGTTCCAGCTCCACCTCCTAGAGCTCACGATGCAGAGGCGAGTGGTTCCAGTTCAGCTCAGATAGATCCAGCACCAGCTCAAGCTCCATTTCCACCTGCAGCACCAACTCAGACTACCGAACTGATGCAGATGATGCTCACGATGCAGATGGAGTTTAACGAAAAGATGATGAAGATGCAGGAGGAGGCAGCAGCAAGGGAAGAGCGCAACTCAGCCAGGTTTTTTTCTCTCCAGCAGCAGCAGACAGAGATGACAAAGGCAATGGCGAGTGCCAGGGAGTCTACGACACTCATGTTCGAACGCCTGTATGAGCGTACCGGCATTGAGCCACTTCCAGTACAGCCTCTATTGGCTATCTCAGTGCCCTCAGCTCACTTACAAGTTCTGCCTGGACAGTTGCCTCTGCAGCCAGTTACTTCTGCTACACTTTCAGCTGAGCCGGTGACTCTGCCAGTTCCTAGTACTCCAGCTTCACCTCCAGTGTCAGATCATGAGTTACCAGAATTACATGCCGGCAGCTTGATTGATGTTGATTCCTTGTACTTCTCCACGGCTTGTGCTGGTGAAGCCCCTGTGCAGGAGCCATCAGCACCTCCAGAGCGTTTTGCGACCGAGCAAGGTGACACGATGGAGCCTCCCATCCCACCTTCACAAGGCGCTCCAGCACCCGAACAGGTCAACCCTACCCAAGAGGGGCCAACTTCTTCTCCTCCTTCCGGTCAGGACACAGCTCAGGAAGGCAGCAGCTCAGCCGAGCAGAGAGACGAGCAGCATCAGCCCTCAGGGCTGGCAGGTCAGGAGATAGCTCAGGCAGGCAGCAGCTCAGAGGAGACCGGGGGTGAGGAGATCCCGACAGATCAGACAGCCGAGCAGCAGCCCTTAGAGCTTGCAGGTCAGGCCACAGATTAGACAGGCAGCAGCCCAGACACCGACTCCGGTACCGCGACCGTCAGAGTTGAGTACCATTCGCCTATCATAGTTGATGACATGACTATATATATCAGCTATATGCAAGGTTTTTTGTAGATACAGTTCCATGATTGGTCTGATGCTGGCTTTGCTATTTGGTGTTATATTTGGCAGGAATAAGTGAAGACCTGACTATGTTGCTAGGAAGAAGTGAAGACCTGATTATGTTGAGTTAGTGACAGTCTTTTGGGGATATCTGGTGCAACATCAAGTTACTAGTTTGACTACGAAGTGAACACCTGACCTACTATATATGTGTGCTGTAAAATATCTGAAGTGCTGACCTTATGTGGCATGTAAGAAATGTGTGCTTTGGGTTCATGACCTGACTATATATGTGTTCAGTTGGTTAGATGCTTGGTGTGTCTTGGAATGCTTTTTTTTTCTGGAAACAATGTTTTCACAGCAGCATGAGTATCCAAAATGAAATGACTAATTTGAGAAGGAGGTACTTTAAGTGATTAGTGGTACGAAAAGCAAGGTAGCAATTTCTGTTCACCCAAATGAAAAAAAGCGCTGATGTTGATTCTCTTCATTCATGCTTGTCAGTGTTACATGCTCTAGTAACGGGCATCACAAAGCCCGTTACGAATACTACTTTTTATCTTTGTTTTTTTTAACTCCATTTTGCAAGTCCAAGCGTGTTCTGACCCTAACACCTGCGTCACCCACTAGCCGCATCCGATGGCTCCCTTGTTGCGACGCTGTGGACTCACCTCCACAATAAGGATGCCATGTACGCATTTTATTGAAGTGGCAAGAGAAGGAAATGGTTTCTCATGCAAGAGGAGAAGGAAATGGCTCTCAAGCTCGAGGGCTAAGCACCCAATTACTACTCGACGTGGCTCCAGCAGCTTTACCTGGCGCATAAGTTCGGGGGCTGATTACAAAAGTAGTCGGCAAAGAGCACATGATGTTCAGTACTGAAGGTTTCCCAACAAAGGCGCAATAGGGTGAGGAAACAACTCGGCTGATGCTAAATTTGTTGGCAAACAACTCGGCGAATGTGAAGACATGAAGACGCTCGGGGGCTGGACGCTGGAAAAACAACTCGGATAAAGCTTCAAGAACTTGGATGAAGCTTGAAGGAACTCGGATTAGAAGACTATTTCCTAAAGCAGAAGGTCGTAGGTTCAAAGAAGACAAAGACCCTTGGATTGATTATTCAATCATTCCAAGGCTCGGGGGCTGATAAGCTACACCCATCAGTTGCTTTTGTCAAGACGGAAGAAGTCGATTCAAGATTGACCCTCAGCCTGAGTCTATGATTCAACTTAAGGCTCGGGGGCTACTCCATATGGAGTGCGATTTCCATCGCATCTCCATATATCAAGACGATCAAGGCTTGAGCACACCATAGCCTCATGGCAGCTCTGAGGAACTTTGAAGATTCAGCCAGTAAAGTACTTGGAGAGCACCAAAACTACTCGGCGAGGATCGAAACTACTCGGCGAGGATCGAAAAAGTACTTGAAGACTGCTACAGTCGGCTATGAAGCTCTACGGCCTAGTAGGAAGCCGAGGAGATTTCCTAAGCTGCTCTGTGGTCTCGGCCACCGGCACCGGAGGGGGTGTAGCGGTAAACGAGGTCAGAGGGGATCGATTCTATCCAGGCGCTGGGGACTGCGCGTGGTTTTGTACAGTCCGTCGAACGAGTTCTCACTGGGCACTGAGACAGTTTCAAAAAATTCAAAATGGAAAGACACAGGGAAAAAAATTCGACAAAGGGGCTTTCGTCTTTTTTATTTCACTGGCCGATACGGTACATAGACAATGATCTACGGGGCGTTAGACGCCACGTCGTCGATGTTGACGGCCGCCGCGACAGCGGATGCGGCTTCAGTGAACTCGGCAACAAGCCGCTCCACCTCACCCAGATCAGCGCCCTCCGCGAATCCAGGTTCCAGGCCGCGGAGGTCATGCCCCCGGAGTTGTGCCGCTGCGAGCGCCACGCCAGCGCCCTGTTCGACGCCATACCTCACGGCGCTGATATGGCGCGCGGCGACGGCGTTCAGGCGCTCCTCCAAGGACACGCTGTTTGGGTTCACGGCTCGGACCGCCGCGAAAGCTGCCGTCCTAAGCTCCTCATGGCGGACCTCCAGTGCCATGAGGCGGCGATGGAGATCTGCTGCGTCTCGCTCGGAGGCTGCCAGGCGCTCCTCCATGTCTTACAATAACGACGAAACAAGGGCGTAAGAAACGAGTTGAACCAATAGTAAGCGGTTGGGGTTAGGGCGCAGCGCACGTACCTGTTAGCTTCGCAAGGTTCTCGTCCACAGCCTCATCAGAGGCCCGCAGTGCTACCTGGACGGCCTCGAGGCAGTTCTTGAGGTGGGCGGTCTCGATGCATTCGGCGGAGTAACCCTCGTGGGCCTCCTGCGCAACTCGGACGAGGTCGCGTATCTCGAACTCGCGGCTCAGTTGGGACGACGAGGCTGCAGCCGACGCCGATGGGGATGAGTGCTGCCTGGCGGGGGAGAGCTCCGCTTGCTCTTCGTGGACGCTCGGCGGCGGAGTGGCAATGGAAGGTCCCCTGAGGAGAAAAAGAAAATGCATTAGCGCAGTCAGACGTGCCCCGGCATTGGAGAGCGGCGGCGATGCTGCTACCCTTGGCGGATGAGGGAGGCGCGGAGACGCCGCGACCGGGCGCCGGAGTCAGGCGTTGGCTCCCGCGAGCGCTTGCTCCCCGCCATGGCAAAGATCGATGGAGTGGAAGTTTTTCCCTGCGGCGATGATCGGCGTGTGATGAGGGAGAGGAGAGGGGCGAGCAAATCCGGGGGTCGGCAGTCGATACCTCGATGGGCTTTATCAACTGGACGGATGGGCGGCCAGCGCCCAGCGGACGGTTGGTGTTCCCGTAAAGACGCCCGCATTTGTGCCGTCATTTCGAATTCGAGGGCACTGAAACGGCCCTTTACTTGGGGGTGGCCTCGCTGTCAGTCGCACCGCAGCAGTTTGAATGCGTAGTGGTTCGACTCTTCGTGCCTTGGCAGTCGTCTCGCCATGATGGCGGTTCAGGCGCAGCAGTTTCGCCTGGTTTCGAGACAGTTCCACGGGAGGCGAAGGGAGGGAAGGGAAATACGAAATAAAAAAAAGAAAAGGCTTCTCGTTTGATTGGGACCGGACCGATGGAGCCAGCATGGTGCAGCCACGTCAGATGTCAAGATCCCACGCCACCGGAAAACTTTTGCAGAGAGCACCGGTCCGACTGGTGCTGCCACGCAAAGGACAAAAAAAGAAAAGGCTTGTCGTTTGATTGGCACCGGTCCGACTGGTTCAATAGGCCATGAAGTGGGGCTCACCCTGAAATATTAACCGGTATATTGAACGGTGTTCAGCGGTCCAATTGTGAGCGCAAACCATCAGGAAATCTGTCGAGCACATGAAACATGTCCGGTGATAGCAACGGTCTGAGTGGTGAGAGCAACGGAAGCAGGTCGCGAGGCAGATGGGCCGGATGGGCAAATGCATAGTAGGAAGGGCAAATGCAGATCGCAGTTTTCTGAAATATGGACCGGTGTCAAGAACTGTGAACACCGGTCAATAGATGCATGAAAAAAACAGTTCCATCAAGATATCTGCCGAGTCCATCAGAAAATGTCCTGTAAGTTCACGGGTCCGACGGGTGAGAGCAGTAAAAGAGGAACACGTCCAAATTTCAAGTCCTAGTTCGTTAATTCTTTCGCAAAACGCCCGGTGAGTGGTGAGTTCTCAGTTCAATTCCTCGGTTCAAATTCCTTCACAACAATTGTCCGGTGACTGTAATTACCTTAAAATATTATCCGATGAAGGTCAAGACGTTGGAATATTGTCCGGTAAATGTCAAGACGTTGAAATATTGTCCGGTGAATGTCAAGACGTTGAAATATTGTCCGGTGAATGTCAAGACGTTCAACCAGTCAACCTTGAAATATTGTCCGGTGACTACCAATATCTTGATACACTAACCAGGTCCAAAAGTTTTGAAGTACAGGAAAACGCTGCGGTGATTCTGTACAGTGCTCTCACCGGTCGAACCTGTGAGTGCAGTAAGACATGATGTTGCCGCACATTCCACTGCAACAAATTGCACACAGAGAATTCAAGAAGTTTTGGGGAGAGAAAATTGTATTCACAAACGCATACAGGCGCTTCATATCAGGGTAATACTTAGGGTTACAATTCTACCAAGAAAGGTGTCTCGAGATACACCCATAACTTAGTCTACTGACTATGCTAACAAAATGGGATAAGAACAAGAGAAAATTCCTTATTTGGCCCTTTCTCTAAGAACAATGAAACACAGCTCCACTGATCTCCATTGTTGTCCCTCTTGATAAGACGACGACCTAGCGCACGAAGAAGATGGATCCTGCTAATAGACCAAGTTCTGTAAAAGAAGGAAAAGAAAGAATAATTTAGTCATCATAATGAGGAGTTTGCCAGCGAAAGAAGATGTAAATTTGCACCTTACCTATAAACATTCTGTAGTTGCAATCAGATCCTTGGTAAATCATAAATCTAGCACATCTTCAGGGAGCTTTGTTTCCTACAAATGAAGATTAACATTAGTCATAACTACACATGCCTCACACATGGCCAGTTGACAGCTTTGATGAACATTACTGAGAACTACCTCTGGTCTCAAGTGGCATGTTCGCCGATTGTGACCCAGGCCCTTACATAGGGAACATTTCGTCTTAGATCTAGTCTTATCTGAACTTGACCTGAACTTTTTCTTAGGGGCCCCTCTGCCAGGCACATGCATGGGATCCAGGACATCTACGAACTCTTCACAATCAACCTCCGGCGCTTGCGGCAGCACCGGTCCATAAATCTTGCCTTCGTTCGCTCCTGCATTTGGCACGATCACAGCAGCTTCGTGTTCAAGGACACGTTTCAACCGCTCGTATCCTTCAGTTGAACGAGATGCTACGAAGGCTGCAGCGTGACTGAGATTGCGTAGCTCACGGTACCTCAGTAGGGTAGGGGAATAGTCATACATGGTGCTCTTCCTTATCGGCGGAAATGCACGCTTCGCCGCCATTGTCCACCTTTCCAAAACACAGCAGTCTGGAAGCATGCTCTCGTCCCGAAGGCCCAATACAAAGAAGATGTGTGAGCAGGGGGTTCCAAGGGATTGCAGCTTACGACAAGAACAAGAAATTCCCTTCAGATTGGCCTCTTCACTGAATTCACATTTCACATAGTACATGATGTCTCTATCGTTCCTTCCAACAATATACTCAGATGTGTCATCGCCATCTAGAATCTCAATCAGAGAACACTTCTTGGATGCTTCTATGCTGAACTGGACCGCCTTAAAAACCTTTGGTGTGAACCTTTTCTTCGCATTTATCTCAAGAATTGAAGCATCTGGTTCTGTGAATGGCTCATATTGGAGTGCTTTAGCATCGTCATCCGCCTCCATTCTGCGCACCTTTGTAAGGCAGCTCTCATAGTGCTGTACCATCTCTAACAGGGTCATTTTACCATCCAGTTTCATCTGAAGCCTAGAGTTCAAGCTCTCACTCCGTTGGTTGCTCCTCAATCCTAAATAGCAATTACCGGCATGATACGCAGCACACCAGGTTCCCCTCGCTCTCATACATCTGATAAAGCCACGAGCCCTCTCTGACCTCATGCTTAGCCAGGAATACCTACCATTTCCTCTCAATCTCTTGTATGGAGCAACGGTCATACATAAAAATCCTGAAGTCCTCCTTCGCTGTACCATCATGAACATTGCGCATGAGGTTCTGCTCAATATGCCATCCGCAAAGCCTATGCGGTGAATTCGGCCACACCACACTGATTGCTCTCTGCATAGAGAGGTCTCCATCAGTGATGACGGAAACAGGATGCTTCTGAACATTAGCTTCAGTAAATGTTTTCAGCAGCCACACATATGACTCAATATTCTCATGAGCAATAATTCCACATCCGAAAATTACTGTGCGGTAATGGTGATTCACCCCAACAAAAGGCACAAGGGGCAGGTTGTACCGATTTGTTTTGTAGGTGCTATCAAATACAACGACGTCACCAAATGCTGCATAATCAAGCAGACATTGAGTATCACACCAGAACAGCCCCTGCAGGTGTCCTTTGTCATCAGTCATGCACTTGAAAAAGAAATCAGAATCTCTATTTTGACGTTCCTTCATGTGACTAATGATTGTTTGAGCATCACCACCAGCAATTATGTCCAGCTTATGGAGATGGCAGAAATTATACATGTCCCTTGATGTATGGCCAAGCTTATCATACCCACCGTACTGCATTTCCATAACTTCAAATATCTGGTGTTTGCGGATCCCAGATATCGCCAACTCGAGAATTTCAGCTTTCTGCTCATCGCTGATTTTTCGATGTGAACGCAGCAGACAACCAAGGTCAGCTGGCGCCAGCGGATGGTTGTGTTCATCGATGAAATCCTTCACATACCACTGCCCGGTGTTCTGATCTAGTGTAATCACCAATTTTGCAGGGCATCCAACACGAGTTATATCCCGTGGCCTCCACTGCTTATTCTCCTTCTTCATGTACCTCTCTTCACGGTAGCCTTGACGACTGCAAACATACCTCCGAAGGGTGATCTCAGTGTGGCCACTGTTCCACTCAACATAGCTTTTCCTCACACTAAACCCTTTATCAAGAGCGTATGCGTTATAAAACTGAAATCCTTCATCTTCGTTAGCGAACATCTTGCTAACAATTTCATTATACTCCAGCAAAGACTCTAGATCCGCCATTTCCTCCTGCATCCATCAACAACATTAAACAAATTAAATATCCACATAACAAATTCAAACCATTTCTATCACTTGAGAACCCATACTACAAACAAAATATTTCGCTGCAATCATCGAATACTATCTTGAGCAAGTTACCATCTGATCATGAAACAAGGCACACAACAAGAGGAGGCGGCGTCCAAGTACCTGTGGCTAGATGACCAAACACGGTGCAGCTGGCGAGGAACGAAGCAGGCGCAGGCGGCAACGTACGCGGCGTTCAAACCCTACCGAGCGCGCGGAGTTGGGCGACGGCCTTTGGCGGCGGCGGCGGCGGCGGAGTAGGGGTGCGGCGGCGGCGGAGTAGGGGCGCGGCGGCGGGGACGACCTCGCGGCGATCCGGAGGGGGCGAGGCAGCGCGCTTCCGCGGGCGGATAGGCCAGGCCGTGCGGTTTGGGGGGGCCTGTGGCCGGGGGCGTGGGGTTTGGGGGGTGGGGGTGGAGGACGAAATTACCTTAGTACCCTTCCGCACCTGAAATTAATTAAATTAATTATTTAGGGGAGGAACCGGGAGGAACCACCAACCATTGTAAAAGTGCTGAAAAGATAAATATAAAGGACGACATCTGAAAAATATAAAAATTGGCATGGAGTAATTTTATAGGTGTAAAGAATTCAAGACTTTTTAAAAATTGCCTAAACATTGTTCACAAGCACATACATCTCTTACACTATTTCATACCTTTCAAGGCAAATTAAAGTTTTTACACACCCTAAATATTATTTTATCCATATTACATGGAAATTTTTTTTTACATGTGTTATACTGCATATAAAGTTGCCATGGAGGAGCTTTAATTTTTTTTGAAGTTCGAGACAGAGGGAGTATTCACAACACCATCGACCTCACCGCAAAGGCAACAAGCAGAAATGTAAAGAACGTTTGCAGATGTCTGTGACGTGAGACCAGGGTTTGGAATTTCGGCCGGTATTCACCGAAAGTCGCCAAATTTTAGTTCTACCGGTGAGGACCGGTAAGTAGTTTTACCGGCATTACCGGCGATTTTCAGCCAAAATTGGGCCGAAAACTGGTAAAACCGATCTTATTGGCCCCCTCTGAAATTTTTTTGCAATCCGAAATCTTGACACTGTGTCAGACCAGATAAAAGAGGTTTGAGCTGGCCCAATTCATAGTAAAAGGATTTGTCACCACAGTCACAATAAAAAGTATCTATTTTTCGATAAAAACTTAGAACTAAACAAAACACAAACCCAATTATGCACTACTATACATACCTCATCACCGCCAGTTTGTAATAACCCCCATCACCATGGTTTGGGGGGGCCCTGGTGAAAATAACATTTTTGCCGCCGATTTGTCGCTTGAACTGCTGGTGAAAATAATTTCAAAAACCATATACAAAATTGCATAAAAGTACCAAATAATAGAGACAAAAAAATATAATCAATTGGGAGCCACCACGAATGAACGAGCCCAATCTCTCCCTCCAACTCCACAATTGTTTGCACTTTTTACAATCAATGGGTGGGATTCAAACTCGTGAATTCTTCCTTCGCGCGATATTCACCTAACCACTACACCACACTATTATTTGTGATTGAATAAAGGATGCAATCCTTTTACATTAATCTCTACAAATCTTTATAAATTTCAATTGGCCAAAACTAAAGTTTGATCAGGCTAGAATTTTTTTCGATTGTCCCATGTGTGCTCCTAGCTCAATAAAAAATATAAAAAAATAAAAAATTGTGTACATGAAATTAATTTATAACTACTAAAAACTTATTTAATCTACAAAAATAGCAAATTAGTACCGGGTGAAGGATCCATGGGGTACCGATTCTCTCAACACACATTAGTACCGGGATGAGCCCCTTGTAGGGTGGAGCCTCCACCGGGCCTATTTGGTAGAGCTCTCTAGCTCCTAGCTCTATGTAGAATCTTGTGTTTATTTAATAAAATAAAATATCTTCAACTTCAAATTTAAATATAAAAAGATCAATGTGACTCAACAAAAGACTCTCAATTAGCCTATAGCTCTAGCTCTACATATTTCTAGAGGCAAAATTGACCAGCTCTGACTCTATACGAATTTGTAGAGCTCTACCAAACATGATCTAATATGCCTTTGCTTTGTACACGATATGGTACTAATGCCAAACATTAGTAACGGGTCAACTTCTGACCGGTACTTGTGTTTTGTCACGGTGGACCAAACCCCCGTACTCCAGCAGTGGAAGGATAAGGCGGGCGGCAGGAAAAGCCAGCTCCTCCTGCAGATTTCCATGACACCAAGATGATGCCTAAGACAACAACCTAAAGATTGTAGTGTTATGCCGCCAGCCGGAAGGAGCACATTCCCGTCCCAAAATACTATATTGTGCTAAAAACAAAATTTTCTGTATGTTAGCTGTCCGGACTGAAAGGAATTTTTTTCAGGTGGTGGCTGGTATCTTGTCCGTATAGCCCGATAGTACAAAATTATGATTATTGAAGGCAGGCTGTCCAACTAGTTGCAGCAAAGTTCATCGTGTCATATAATATGAAATTTAAAAGCCACGCTCAACAAATCTGCTCAAACTCTGTCCCACAAATTTAAAGGAAATCTAACAGCGATATAGCTACAGAAAATGTAACAACAAAGTTGTTGCTCATAGTAGAACAAAACTATAGACCATTGGATGGATCATTGTCTCTGTCCAAACATATAGGACCTATTTGATTATTGTCACTGGACATAGTGCTAGTACATAGAGCATTGAGAGACATAGAAACATCACCAGTTGTTGCTTCCACTAAGCTGCACTTTTCAGCTCGATCGTAAACCAACTAAATTGGAGCAATCACTTTTTTCTTTATTATTCTCCACACTTACATTGTTTCATTTAGGAAGAGGAGCTGGTGCCTGCTCCCATGCTATATATCAACCTTCCTCCTGCTTTGCTGCTGGCTCTTTTGGAAGCATCGTCACGACGTCGTCTTTGGTGATCAAGCTCGCAGCCTTCCCTCGCGTTCTGCTGACCATGGTGCACTATGTTTTCTTTGGCTTTAGTCCTCTACCCTACCTTTGCTGTAATTCAGGCCATAGGGCCGTAACTCTGTAATCCGTGCTACACCATCCATTCCGGGCTTGTCTGGCATCTATGGTAAATTCGAGGTGGGATACTCATCCCCTCCGTCATTTTTCAAAAAAAAAGAACTTTAATGCCTATTTCTTTTTAGTGAAAAAATCTAGTTTCTCCAAGTTTAAGCCTCTATTTCTTCTATTTTTCTTGTTTGTGCTTCCTCGCGTGTCTTGTGCAACCGAGAAATAGTACACATGTTTTTCATTGCCCATTACCACTTATTAATGTTCTGCGGAAAACTATGGCAATGACACACAAGACTTTTCAGGCATCAACCGCGTCCTGCATTTAGCGCGCTATGGTAGATAGCACAAGGCAAAAGAGTGCATCTCTCCGTGCAGTGAGGTCAGCTGCAGAATATAGGAGAAAAATGCTACGAATACGATCAAGGAGAAAGTTAGAAGCATGGAAGCAGCAGCGGTAACGCTGCAGAGGCTTGTCCTATCTTGCCGCCGCTGTCCACTGACTAGTGAAATCAGGTCGTGTGGCGGCTTCCATGGAGGTCATCCACATAACAGGGCAAGTCGAGACATCCATCGACTCCACCGGACCAGGAGTCTGAACGCTGATGAAATGGAAACCCATCAGGCTAGTATGTAGTATCCCCTGTGCGTTGTCTCACCTGCTCGACCAGAGCCGCTGCATCCTAAACTGATGAGCAAAGATGACTAATTTGTTTGTACTTTAATACTCTGTCATGCTTTTTTAAGAAAAAATAAAACTAACAAGCAATTTGATGATGTCTCTCCACCAAAATGAACATTTGAAGTGGACCCAGGAAGCTTTACTGTTAGAATAATAATTATTATATAACAGATTTCCGTGTTAAAGAACTTATGCAAGTGCCTAGTGAGTAGAGGTTCATTTTGGGAAGAGACAATTCCCTATTTGGCCCTGTTAAAGTTACCCATTCCTTTCTTGACCCTGAAAAAGTTTTCGTTCCTTATTTGACACTGACTTTAACTTTGGTTCCTTACTCGACACTACCGTTCCCTTTCCGTGCGTTCCGTCAGTTAGTCGCGTGAACAGTAGCTGTGAACAGTAACCTATGCGTTCACTTAACACAATGACGCCCAAATCACCTCTAAAATTCATGCAAATTTTTGTAGTGATACAAAAGATAGAGATGAACTCATTTTGCACAAAAACTCATGTATATAATTTAAAATATTAAAACTAAAATTCACCAAAATACGCTACTTTTATAGATCATGTGAATTTTTAGAGCATAAAACTTCTTTCCAAAAATTACGTAAAAAATAGAATAATCTTATCACATGATGAAGTAATTTATAAAATTATTATCCATAGCATCTTACATAGATAAATATTTAAGTTGTTTAAAACAATAATATTACATAATAAATAAATATTTATCTATGTAACTTAATATGGATAATAATTTCATAAATTACTTCATCATGTGTTAGGAATATTGGATATTTTTATGTAATTTTTGGGAAGAATTTTTATGCTCTAAAAATTCACATGTTCTTTGAAAGTAGCGTATTTTGGTGAATTTTAGTTTTAATATTTTAAATTATATATATGAGTTTTTGTGAAAAATAAGTTCATCTCTATCTTTTGTATCACTAGAAAAATTTGCATTAATTTTAGAGGCGATTTGGACGTCATTGTGTTAAGTGAACGCACGGCTTACTGTTCACGGGCTACTGTTCACACGGCTAACTGACGGAACGCACGGAAAGGGAACGGTAGTGTCGAATAAGGAACCAAAGTTAAAGTCAGTGTCAAATAAGGAACGAAAACTTTTCCAGGGCCAAGAAAGGAATGGGTAACTTTAACAGGGCCAAATAGGGAATTGTCCAATTTCCAGGCAGCCTTTGGTGTGGCTTCTTATCATAGTTTGACCCTCTCCATAAAAAGTGCTTCCGATGCGCATCAATTTGTTTGATTGCGGTGATAGGCAGTAGAATGTGTGGCCAAAGGAGAGGCTCAATGTTGACCATAGTTAGTCTTCCTGCTTGGGTAAGGTAGATTGATGTGCTAACCAACCTGCTTGGGAACTCAACGACTATAGCAACGTTGATGCTTAATTACATATATCGAAAAGGTGCAGAGGAACCTGCAAAAATCAAAGCACCACATGTCTTGGTTTCTCTACTAGTATTACTCAAAATCGAAACTTTGAAACAGGTTATTGATGTAGTACTCACAAGTTGTCCTTCTATACTTACAACAATAGTACTACAATTATTGGAAGGCAAACTGTGCCAGTATTTTGCATTGATATTCAAATGTAATATATACTTCATTAAAAGCCATTTGTAGGAATGCAACCAAGCACAACGACGATCAATTAGTATTCCAAACAATATAGTACTGGTACAATAGGTTGCTTATTGGTCCTCAACATAAATAATAGAATTAGTTTATAATTGTTTTGGCATACATATAGAGTTGTACATAGCCTTCAAAGTTCAAACACAGGGCAATAATACTTCTCTTCTCATTTAAATTATTTTCGTGAAGGAAGCTGTCTTGCTGAGGTGTGAACATTGTGAACATATGGCAGATTCCAAATCAACGCATATTGCATTCAAGCAATGTCCTGAAGCATTGTCGTTTAATTCTTTTGGCATACGAATTCGATTATGTGTGGAACATTGTCATGCATGCAGACATCGCGGCTGCTACCCCAAAGCAATGGACATTGCATTCCAATTTCTATTATTGTTGTTCCGTTCAAAGTGTGTTTTTTATTATTGTTCCATCAACGATTTCCACAAACATTGACTACATTATAAAAACATAGAGAGATGTTCACACCTCTTCATGGTATATTCCTTGTCGTTTCCATCTTATATTTGGCGTATCAGCCTTCGCATATCAATTTTTTTTTGAGAAAAACCAGTACAGACGCAGACACACTACTGGAGAAAGAGGATTCGGTCCGACCCCCCCATTTGGCATTGATACCAGACATTTTTTGGTTCAATACCAATGCCCCCATTAGTACCGGACCAAAAGGCTGGCGCCCCAGGACGCCCGTGGAAGGCTTTAGTACCGTGCCGTTAGCCCCCTTTAGTACTGGGTAGAGCCACGGCCCGGTACTAAAGCCCCCGGCCACCTTTAGTACCGGGCCGTGCCTCCGCCTAGTACTAAAGGGAGTGTTTTAGTACTGGGCGTGGCCACCGTGGGGTACTAAAACGCCTCCTATATTACTCCTTCTTCTTCCCCAGCCCGAGCCATGAACAACTCGAGCTTTCTATTCATGGTGGCCGGGTTCATATGTTGTCCCTTCAAAGTTTGCAAGAACGAGAAGGTACTGAAGGGCTGCCTTTAGTACCAGGCGCGCTACCTTTAGTACCGGGCGCTACGCCCGGTACTACCCCTTTAGTACCAAAATCCCAGTACCGGGTAGGGTCCAGTACTAAAGGGGATACGAGCTGGTACTAGAGGCCCTTTCTCTAGTCGTGACACTCACACGTATGCACACTCACCCCTATGAATACACGCACGTGAACCCTACCCCTATGAGCACCTCCGAGAGACTGGACCGTCTGTTTCGATCTTGAGATTGACGAAGTCACCACAGGCGCCTCACTATCGATGGGCGCACATCACCTACCACTGAAAGAATAGCGCAGGTTAAATCCTGAAATAAATCCAGAAAAATATGACACTCGTGTCGAGTCGAAGATTCGAACCCGAGTGGACAGGTTCCACCATAAAAACCTAACCAACTAAGCTACTGTATGCCCTAGTTCAGTCACAAAATTAATTTTCTATGCTGCCCTAGTTCCATGTTAAATGTGTTCGTTATATTCTGTCGATCGATCCTCTTTATTGGACATGTACATGCACTTTAACAGCATTATATTAGATTCAGACTATCTAGCCAGAGTCGGATCAAGAGGCAAAACTAGTGTTGACGATCAAAATTGGCACAAGGCTGATCGGGCGTCAGAAACCGGTGGCACCGGATTCTGAAACCGGAGGCACCGGTTTCCTTTCTATAGCCAGTCTGGCAACAGAAACTGATGGAACCGGTTTTTCCCGAGTCCTAGTAGGTTTGGACTCTTTTTGTAGATCCGAGTTTTAAAAGGACTTTCCTTGCGGGGCAAGACCGCTCCACCCTATAAATATAAAGGGCCACAACCGATTGAGGTTAATCCAATCAATCAAACACTTTATACCTTTACTTTTTGTCATCTCCAAACCCTAGTTTTTCCAGCCCTAATTTCTGTTCGTACTTCGTCTCTACGGTGTTGACGGTGTTCTGAGTGGCCTGTCGATCTCAGAGCAACCCTAGGCGCGCCTGCCCTGACGGTGTCCCTCCCGGGTCAGCGATCTTAGGCTCACGCAGCAAGCCCTGAAGAACCGGTTTCACCGGATTCATAAACCGGTTTCACCGGTTTTGCTTGGGCGTGCTGCAGTTAACTGATCCGTTGCGGATCCGCGTGAGCTAGCGCAACTCAATGTGTTGACCGTGAAAGGCGTCAACACATTTTTGGCGACTCCGCTAGGGAATTTGGAGATCTTGGTTTCTATAACCGATCTATCAAACCCTAGCCAAATGGGATCTACTGCAGAACTGGACAAAGACAACATCATCGTGCCCTCCATTGAGGAGATCGGTGATGAGGAGCGTCAGAGATTTGAAGCAGCCAAGAATTCTTCAAGAATCAATTCTTGATGGAGCTGAAGAAGGATCGCCACGGCAAGGTGATAAGAACTCACGAGTTCATGATGCCGGCGTTCATGATGAAAGATACAAAGGTGGAAGAATTACCTCCGGTAACTGCACACCCACCTGAAACTTCTGTTCCTAAGTCTAATGAAGATCTTAGTGCTGCACTTTTACATACCGATGAATTAGTAGGCACACTTGTGGACAGAATGAATAAAATTGATAGGTTGGTAGAATCTTCTTGTTTTGCACAAAATTTACCACCTATGCAACATAAGAATATGCATGAGAATATGTCGGCTGCACCAGGAAAAGCACCTGAAAATCCATTATATGGTATGGCGACTAATTTTTATCCGGGGCAAGTACTGCCGCCGCAGCAAGTTTCACCAGCCACGGTGAAACCGGTGGCACCGGTTTTGTCGCCCCAGCCACGCAGCAGTTAGTACCTCACGCCACAGCTCCTCTTTCGATAGTCCCTAACCGAAATACTGAGGTAGTTAATGGATCTGCTTATATTGGAATACGTGTTTATACATCACCCCTTATACCTAACCAAAACATTCATACTAGCGGGGTTCCTAATGATGTATATGACCAGTATTTGTGGCAAGGTCCTACTCGCATGCCTCATGTTGTTCAAGCTCAAAGTACAGCCGCAGGGTAATCTGATCTAGCTCGTTCAAATTTGTATGCTGAATTCTATAAATTAAAGGACGAGTTAGCTAATATGATGCAGGATAAGCTTGGCATTGATGTGGGTAATTCTAGATTATATCAAAAACCATACTCTGCTAATTTTGATGCTATTCCTTATCCTAATAATTGGTGTGTTCCTGATTTTGTGAAATTTAATGGTGATGATAATAAGACTACTTGGAACACATTAGCCAATATATTGCTCAACTAGGAGAGGCCAGTTCTAGTGATGCTTTGAAAGTTCACTTATTTTCATTATCTTTAACTAGAACTGCGTTCTCTTGGTCTTCTTCATTAACTCCTGGCTCAATTAATTCATGGAATCAATTAGAGCAAAAATTTCATGATCATTTTTATAGTGGGAGTTCTCAATTAAAGTTGATAGATTTAACATCGGTTAAGCAATAAAAAGATGAATTTGTTATAGATTATTTTAAATGATTCAAAGAAACTAGAAACCGATGCTTTAATTTGTCACTTTCTTAAACGGATCTTGCTGATGTTGCTTTTAATGGTTTAAGATCCTTTATTAAAGAAAAGATAGAAGGCTTTGAACACTTTTTGGTTAATCAAGTATAAGTAAGAGCTTTAGCTACTGAAAACCGAATTAAAAATGCTAAAGATACATATAAGACTCATCGTTCTAATGTTCATGTTGTTACTTATGATTCTAGTAGCTCAGACGATGATGAAGATGTGTATGTTGCTGAACTTGTGTGGCCTTCTAAGAATAAATCGTACACTTGTCCATCTCTTAAGCCAATTCAAAAGAATCGGCATGAAGAAGTGCGATTTACTTTTGATGTTTCCAAGTGTGATCGTATTTTTGATGGATTGTTAAAAAATAGAAACATTAAATGTCTCATGCTATCCCTTCACCTGAAGAGGTTAAAAGACGGGCATATTGCAAGTTGCATAATTCTTTCTCGCATGCTACTAATGATTGCAATGTTTTCCATCGACAGGTGCAATCGGCTTTGAATGAAGGACGTTTGACACTATATAAGATGCAGGTTGACAAGGCACCTTTCCCTGTTAACACCCTTGAGATGCAACCTCCTAAGGTTCTGGTTTGGCCGCATCAAGTCGAATCAACCAAAGAAAAAAATATTGTTGTGGGTGATGAGAAGCCAAAGCCTGAAAATTTGAAGGGAAAATCAATTATCAGGGAAGTGGTGTGTGAGAAAACCCCCAATGGCAGAGAAACTTTCAAAATGACTGCAAGAATTGTGGATCTGGGAGGGGAAGGGACATCGAATGCACCATTTGAGCCTGCTGCACAGGACAAACCAGTGCCAACGGTTTCTGAAACCGGTCCCACCGGTTTTGGTCAGGGGTGCCCGAAAATGCTGAAACCCAAGCGTCCTGAGTTTGAAACCTGGAAAATAAATGTGGCCAAAGATCAGGGTAAAGTTGCAAAACCAAAGCCAACCTTTGACCAGTTGTTTTGCAAATATGCAAATCAAAGGCCAGTTGATGAGGATTGGCTGGCAAAAAAGAGAAAGAGATCACCCATGCATCAAGAGAAGCCAATTTCACCTCCAAGGGTGAATAACAGATAAAAGGAAGATGTTGCTACATTGTATCCTTAGCAGAATCAATATCAAGCCATGCCATGGATGCCTCTATATTATAATTCTCCATATCCGGCATGGGATTACAATGGGATGCATATGCCATATTACCCCATGCAATATCCTCCTTTTCATCCAGGATAGGGTAATGACAGAGGACCAGTACACGAGAGATTGGTGGATAACCATTCGGCACCTCGTCGATCAGGTTGGGACGTACCACCTAAAATCGGTGGCACTGGTTCTCAAAACCGACGGAACCGGTTTCCCTACAAGAGGCAACCATCTCCTCCCAAACAGGTATATCGGCCCAAAAGGGTGGAGGAAGTTGTCCAGAAGATGGATGTCGACCAAGAGAGGACTACTGCTGCTGAAATAATTCAGATTGGTGACATCAAGGTGATTCCGGGGGACGATGTCAAGATGCCAATTGTGATTGGTGATGAGGCTAAGCCATCAGTCCAGAAGGATGTTGCTGCAGATCCTGATGAGGGTATGAAGGTTGAAATTGATAAATCTAAATACTTCATGCCAAGATGGTGTCCTCCAGATTTGACACGCACACAAAAGAGGAAGTTGCAGCGACTTCGCTTTCAAGAACAGAAGGAGAAGGAGCTAGAGAAGCAGAGGGAGGAACACTTCAACAAGTACAGGCCTATGATTCTTCCAGGCAAGGGGTGGAAGAAGATTGAAGCTCCAGGACAATATCCGGTGGAACCGGATTCCAAACCAGTGGAACCGGTTTTGCCCGCCTCGGTGCCAGCTGTTGCGCCAAAACCAGCGGCACCGGTTTTGGATCCGGTGGTACCAGTTTTTGCTGATCCAGGTCCATCTCATGTTGCTTCTGAGATTTCTGTCACTTCTACGTTTGATCAGAGGTTGTCATCGGATTCCCAGGACGTGGACAATGAACAGCTTATTGATTATAATTCATCGCCTGATCATATGAACGTTGATGCTAATGTGGTGCATCTTTCTTCGGATTATTATGTCATTCTGGAGGAAGAGATGGCTCATCTAGACTTTGGCCCAAAAGAAGCTATATTTAAAAGGCCAAAGGATTCTGAAAACCATCTAAAGGCATTGTACATGAAGGGGCATATCAATGGGAAGCCAGTTTCGAGGATGCTTGTTGATACCGGGGCAATTGTCAATTTGATGCCCTATTCTATGTTCAAGAAGCTTGGTGGATTAGATGATGAGCTGATCAAAACCAACATGACTGTCAGTGGTGTGGGAGGAGGCGAGCCTATGAGTGCTAAGGGCGTTGCTTCTATGGAGCTCACCATTGAGAGCAAGACGTTGGCTACTGCTTTCTTTGTCGCCGAGGCCCACGGTAATTTCAGTTTAATATTGTGTTGTGATTGGATTCGTGCAAATAGATGTGTACCTTCTAGTTTGCTCCAATTTCTTATTCAATGGGTTGACGACGACATTGAGATTGTACATGGGGATACATCGGCTTGTGTTGCTGTGGCTGATGGCTCTACCATGTCAATGCATGATCATCTCAAGTGTTTGACTGGTTTAGATATTTCTGATTATGAGATGATCAGTTGTACTAGAGATGGCTTTGTGCCTGCTGTTCTAAAGCCGGTTGAGTATCGGCTAAACCATTTGTTATGAATTAATAAATAGTTTAGAATGGTTGCAGCAGAGACTTGAGCACTATCGAGCACAAAAAAACGATATGTGTGAGGCCATTGAAGATTTTGATGACATGAGTAAATTATGACAAGCTTTTACGTCGGCTGATCCTTTAGATGAGGTTGATATTGGTAATGGTTCTATACCTAGGCCGACGTTTGTAAACAAAAATTTGAAAGTTGATTATAAAGCTGAATTAATCGAGCTGTTGAAAGAGTATGTTGATTGTTTTGCATGGAACTATCAAGAGATGCCTGGTTTAAGCCGCGAGTTAGTTAAGCATCGGCTGCCTATTAAACCAGGTTTTAGGCCTTTTAAACAAGCTGCTAGGTGTTTCAATCCTAATATGTATGACCGGATTAAAGAAGAAATTAATCGGTTGTTGGATGCAAATTTTATTAGGCCTTGTTGTTACGCTGAATGGTTATCTAATATTGTGCCAGTTGAGAAAAAGGATTCTGGTAAGCTCAGAGTTTGCATTGATTTTAGAAATCTTAATAGAGCTACTCCTAAAGATGAATATCCTATGCCTATAGCCGACATGCTTATTAATGATGCTTCTGGACATAAAGTTATTAGTTTTCTTGATGGTAATGCTGGTTACAATCAAATATTCTTGGCTGAAGAGGATATATCCAAAAGGGCCTTTGTATGTCCAGGTTTTGTTGGTTTATTTGAGTGGGTTGTTATGACCTTTGGTTTAAAAAATGCTGGTGCTACTTACCAAAGGGCTATGAATTTAATTTTCCATGATTTGCTTGGTTTAATCATAGAAGTCTATATCGGTGATATTGTTGTTAAATCGGCTGGCTTAAAACCCCATTTGGCTGATTTAAAACATGCTTTTGAGAGAATGCGTCGGTATGAATTAAAGATGAACCCACTTAAATGTGCATTTGATGTGTCGGCTGGAAAGTTTCTAGGCTTTATTATTCATGAGAATGGCATAGAGATAGATCCTAAGAAAATTGATATTATTAAGAAGATCAAAGCTCCTACATGCAAGAAAGATTTGCAGAAATTTCTAGGCAAGGTGAATTACTTGAGGAAATTTATTTGCAACTTGTCTAGGAAAGTTAATGCTTTTACTCCTATTCTTTGGTTAAAAGATGAAGCCGAATTTACTTGAGGGGCAAAATAGCAAGAAGCTTTAGAGAAGATTAAATATTACTTGTCTTCGCCGCCGGTCATGAAAGCTCCTAGTTGAGGATTTCCATTCAAATTATATGTGGCTGCTGAAGATTAAGTAATTAGGGCTGTTTGACTCAAGAAACCGAAGGAAAGAAACATATTATTACCTATGCAAGTCGTCGATTATTGGATGCCGAAACGAGGTATATATTTATTGAAAAGCTTTGCTTATCATTATATTATGCTTGTACCAAGATGAGGTATTATTTATTACCCAATACTTGCATAGTGGCTTGTCAAACCGATATTATTAAATATATGTTACATAGACCAATTTTAAGTGGTAGAATTGGTAAATGGGCTTATGCTCTTATTGAATATGATTTGGCTTGTGAACCTTTGAAATCTATGAAAGGCCAAATTGTTGCTGATTTTATTGTTGAGCATAGCATTAATGATAATGATTTAGATATCGGTTATATAACTTTTACCCCATGTAAATTGCATTTTGATGGATCGGTTTGCAAGAGCGGTTGTGGTATTGGAATAGTTTTTATATCACCAAGTGGTGCTGAATTTGATGCTCTTAACCAATTAGAAAATGATTGTACTAATAATCAAGCCGAATATGAAGCTTTATTGTTCGGGCTAGAGATTTTGCATGACATGGGGGTAAAACATGTGGAAGCATTTGGTGATTCTCTATTGGTTGTACAGCAAGTTAATAAGGTATACCAATGTTTTGATAGGTTTTTAAATGCATATCTTGATAAATGCTTGGATATGATTGCTCAATTTGATGAATTTTCTATATATCATGTTTCAAGAGATGAGAATCCAAGGGCGAATCCTCTGGCTCAGCAAGCTTCTGGCTATGATGTTCAGAAAAGAAATTTTTATGAAAGAAAGCCGACACTTTGCATTGCCGAGCTTTCTGCCCAGGAGAAACCGGTGACACCGGATTCCAAAACCGGTGGAACCGAATCTGAAACTGGTGGCACCGATTTACCTGCTGACAGCAACACTTTGGCCATGGAGCAATCCAAAATTAATAAGGACGAAGTTGTTGATTGGAGAATACCTATTGTTGAATATTTATAGAATCCTAGTCATAAGTTTGACAGAAAAGTCCGACGGTGGGCATTTAAATTTACTTTGGTTGATGGTGAATTATATCGTCGGACGGCTGAGGATTTGCTATTGAAGTGCTTAGATTTTGATCAAGCTAAGGTTGCAATGGGTGAAGTTCATGAAGAAATTTGTGGTACACATCAATCGATTCCTAAGATGAAGTGGCTTTTGAGAAGCGCTTGTTTTTATTGGCCTAATATGATAGCTGATTGTTTTCGATACTACAAAGGTTGTGAAGAATGTCAAAGGTTTGGAAATATTCAGATGGTTCCAGCAGCTTTATTACATCCTATTATCAAACCTTGGCCTTTTCGAGGATGGGGATTGGATTTTGTTGGGCAGATTCATCCTCCTTCTTCAAAGGGGCATCGCTTCGTGTTGTGGCTACTGATTATTTTACAAAGTGGACCGAAGCAGTACCTTTGAAGAATATGACACATCGAGAGGTAAATTGAGTTTATTACTTAGCATATTATCCATAGATTTGGCATTCCACAAACTTTGACTACTGATCAAGGTACTTTATTTATATCAAAGGAAGTTTGTGAGTTTGTTAGGATGTATGGTATTAAATTGCTCAATTCATCTCCATACTATGCTCAATAGAGGAGAATCCTAGAAGGTGGCATGAGGTTTTATCTAAGGCTTTGTGGGCTCATCGTATATCTAGACATGGTGCTACTAAGGTTACTCCTTTTGAGCTTGTGTATGGCCAGAAAGCTGTTTTACCTGTTGAAGTGAATTTGAGTGCTTATCGGTTGGCTAAGCAAAATAATCTCCATGCTTTTGATTATCATGTGACTTGATGATGGATAATATTGATGAGGTGACCGACAAGCGATTAAAGGCCTTGAAGGAGATTGAGAAAGACAAAATTCGGGTTGCCAAGGCTTACAACAAGAAGGTAAAACCAAAGTCTTTTCAGGTTGGTGATCTGGTTTGGAAAACAATTCTACCTATAGGATTGAAGAGCAACAAGTTTGGTAAATGGTCTCCAAGTTGGGAAGGTCCATACAAGATAATCAAGGTGATCTTTGGCAATTCTTATATGATGGAGACTTTGCAAGGTCAGCGGCTGCCAAGAGCTCTCAATGGGAGGTATTTGAAGAAGCATTATCCGAATGTTTGGCAGGAAACTTAATTTACATGGCCGATAGTATTGAGTATCGCCCTTAGAATGAAAAGGCCGATGGATTTTGTTTAAACATCGCCCTCAGGAGTATTCTCTTGTGCTAAAATGTTTTCTGGTACGCAAACTTTACCAAAACAATAGAGGGGCATATGTTGACGATCAAAATTGGCACAAGGCTGATCGGGCGTCAGAAACCGGTGGCACCAGATTCTGAAACCGGAGGCACCGGTTTCCCTTCTGTAGTCAGTCTGGCAACAGGAACCGGTGAAACCGGTTTAGGAAATCGGTGGAACCGGTTTTTTCTGAGTCCTAGTAGGTTTGGACTCTTTTTGTAGATCCGAGTTGTAAAAGGACTTTCCTTGCGGGGCAAGACCTCCCCACCCTATAAATATAAAAGGCCACGGCCGATTGAGGTTGATCCAATCAATCAAACACTTTATACCTTTACTTTTTGTCATCTCCAAACCCTAGCTTTTTCAACCCTAATTTCTATTTGTACTTCGTCTCTACGGCGTTGATGGCCTGCCGATCTCAGAGCAACCCTAGGCACGCCTGCCTTGACAGGGTCCCTCCCGGGCCGGCGATCTGAGGTTCACCGGTTTTGTCTAGGTGTGCTGCAGTTGACTGATCCGTTGCGGATCCACGCGAGCTAGCGCAACTCAGTGTGTTGACCGTGAAAGACGTCAACAACTAGTGACAAGGAATCCAACTCAATCATGATGTCAAGGTGTTATCAAAAGAAAAGCCATGATGACAAGGCAATGAAAAGTGGAAGAGGAGGGGGAGGCAGGCGGCAGGAAAGCTCCCATTACCTGGCTGATTTCCTGGAAGGAGTATTGACCATTGAGTTATGATTGGCAACAACTGCTATAACCGATCCTCTGTACGTAGTTCATATATTGAAGATTAAATTGGTGTAGCATAGATATTGTGGCTCCCATGCTCTGCACCTGGGCATGCACATCCACATCCTCGTCTCGTCCATTTGTGAAAGAGCCATGGCTTGGCAGCTAAAAGCAGCCAGCCAACCTCGAACCTTCCATCTCTTGTTGTGCGTAGCTAGAATATTTCAAAAGACTTCTTCATTAGTGATCCACTTCTATATATTATACAAGATAAAGTTATATATACGACACCTGATCCAGTGCCCTGTCGCAAAACAATTGCAGACCGGCAGACATATCAAAGAGTAAGAAGTGTACAATGAGATGGCATCAATTCACCTAACTGTCTCCTGTGTTCCAAATAATCATGGAGCATAACAGCTTTGACACTAGGGCAGTTGTAGCAAAGTGTGGATGCAGAGGAGCTGATAATAATGGTGTGCTGATCACCGGAGATATCGGTGATTCCTTAGCCCCCATGGATGACCTTTTATTTTGCAGGGTTTTTTATACTCTGTTTTTATATGAGCATGTGCCGCTGGTGCCTGTAGTGATGGTCTACTACGTGTAACAAATGTGTGGACCGATTCCTCCCCAACAAGGAATGGGGATCCAGTCGGGGTTAAAACCCCTCCTGTTTCGTAAAAAAAAAGGAAAGGGGATAAATCCAAAACTCATTTCTTTATAAAAAACCTTTTTCTTAATTTAAACTTGTCTAAGCTTGACCATACTTACAGAAAAGATACTAACATCTAGAGCATCAAATTAGTTTCATTAATTCACCATGGGGGTATTGTAAAAATTAATATATTTTTTATGAATTTGGTTCAAGTTACAAAGCTTTACCTTAGGACAACAAATCCAAAAAATATCAGTATTTGAGGATGGAGGAATAATTCCTAAATCTTAAGGATCGTAGCCAACCGAACAAACGGACAGCTGTGGTCGGTGAACACATGGTTAATTATTTTGTCTAAGCATGTCACCAGTAACCGTCTACTTATTCTGCAATTATTTATGCTGAATCCCTTGAAAACTAGTCATGGGTCTTCAATGTACTACCAACATGCCAAATAGAGCTACTACTCTAGTAGAGAGCCGCTGAAACCGCCTGGTGGTCAGACACTACCAACAAAATGCGCAGCCGATGCTCCTGCAGCTGCATTGTGTATCTGGACGAGTCACGGGCAGGAACGGGAGGCTGGCGGCAGGAAAGCGCAGCTCCCTGCTCCTGCTGATTTGCTGCAACGAATTGCGCTTGGATTAGACCCTTGCGATTAGTATAACATCCGATTAGTTTTAATACTGTGGATTAGTACTGTAGTACTCCAAGGTAGCAGTACTATATTTTTGTGGTTTCGATGTGCTGCACCTGGGCAATCACCCACGCCGTCTAGCGTGAGCCGCGCCACATGCTTACGCACACACACTCCGTCCACGAACGATCCTCCATCCTTTTTTTTTAGTATTGATTAGGTAGCAGCTACTAGCTAGAGTGTTTTCATAATACAATTGATTTTTTAGGTACGTACCGACTACCACGTGGTCTCGCTCGATCCAGATTAAACTTTTTTGAACATAATGTTATGCATATACTTATTGTAGTGTTGTTTCTATGATTTACATTTCATCCCACCTAGCAATTACACTTCCACCGGCAAGAAAAGGATTAACAAATATCAAACGTTTAACATTAAAATTAGCTAAACATATGGTAAACTTCAAAGCCATGCATCCTTCGCAAAGGTGTCCAGTGTAGCTGTCTAGAAAAGGTTTTATAGCAGTATGTTGTATACCATGCTACTTTTCCATTAGTGCATAGTCCAAAATCAGACCAAATGAGTTGCCTTGAAATTAGTTTACCTGCATGAAGAATTGACCCGTCATAGCATTATCTTATAAAACACACATCTATTGTACAGAGCCATATTGCCCCAAAAAATCAGTTAATTAAGGCAGTCAAATTTTTCTCTCTATGTTTTTTTCCCTATATAGTTGGCCACTAAACAGATCTCTATTCGATTCACTAGAGGAGGTTTGTACGCCAAAAATGGTCTGTACTAATTTCCATAAAAAACTAGCGGTAAAAATAAAAGAAAAGGCTGTTTCAAGCTTGGATCGCCTAATCAAAATCGTTCAACGACAATAATATAGTATTGTTCATACTCTAGCTCTAGAATTCATTATTTGAAGAAACAATTATATATATAATCTGTACTAGTAAATGAGCCAGTGGAAATCACACATTGCTAATATTACCTTTGTGTTGACGCCTTTTACGGTCAACACACGGAATTGCGCTAGCTCGTGCGGATCCGCAACGTATCAGTCACCAGCAGCACACCCAGCAAAACCGGTACCACCGGTTTTGGGATTCTGGTTCCACCGGTTTCTTAGGGTTTGCTGCGTAAGCCTAAGATCGCCGGTTCGGGAGGGAACCCGTCAGGGCAGGCGCGCCTAGGGTTGCTCTGAGGTCGGCAGGCCACTCAGAACGCCGTCAACGCCGTAGAGACGAAGTACGAACAGAAATTAGGGTTGGAAAAGCTAGGGTTTAGAGATGACAAAAAGTAAAGGAATTAAGTGTTTGATCGATTGGATAAAACTCAATCGGCCGTGGCCCTTTATATTTATAGGGTGGGGAGGTCTTGCCCCGCAAGGAAAGTCCTTTTACAACTCGGATCTACAAAAAGAGTCAAAACCTACTAGGACTCGGGGAAAATCGGTTCCACCGGTTACCAAAACCAGTTCCACCGGTTTCTGTTGCCAGACTGGCTACAGAAGGGAAACCGGTGCCTCCGGTTTCAGAATCCGGTGCCACCGATTTCTGATGCCTGATTAGCCTTGCGCCAATTTTGATCATCAACATATGCCCCCTGTTTTTAAGTAAAGCTTGTGTACCAGAAAATATTTTAGCACAAGAAAATACTCCTGAGGATGATGTTTAAACAAAATCCATCGGCCTTTTTTACTCTAAGGGCGATTTTCAATATTATCGGCCATATAAACTAAGCTCCTTGCCAAACACTTGGGTAATACTTCTTCAAGTATCTTCCATTAAGAGCCCTTGGCAGCCGCTGACCTTGCAAAGTTTCTACCATATAAAAATTACCGAAGATCACTTTAATCACCTTGTATGGACCTTCTCAACTTGGAGACCATTTACCAAACTTGTTGCTCTTCGATCCTTTAGGTATAATTGTCTTTCAAACCAGATCACCAACCTGAAAAGTTTCTGTTTTACCTTCTTGTTGTAAGCCTTAGCAACCCGAATTTTGTCCCTCTCAATTTCCTTCAAGGCCTTTAATCGCTTGTCGGTCACCTCATCAATATTGTCCATCATTAAGTCATGATAATCAACAGCATTGAGATCATTTTGTTTAGCCAACCGATAAGCACTCCAATTCACTTCAATAGGTAAAACATCTTCGTGGCCATACACAAGCTCAAAAGGAGTAACCTTAGTAGCACCATGTCTAGATATTCGATGAGCCCACAAAGCCTCAGATAAAACCTCATGCCACCTCCTAGGATTTTTCTCTATCTTCTTTTTAATAAGCTTAATCAAAATCTTATTGCTAGACTCGGTTTGACCATTAGCCTGAGCATAGTATGGACATGAATTGAGCAATTTAATACCATACATCTCAACAAACTCACAAACTTCTTTTGATATAAATGAAGTACCTTAATCAGTAGTCAAATTTTGTGGAATGCCAAATCTATGGATAATATGCTCAGTAATAAACTCAATTACCTCCCGATGTGTCATATTCTTCAAAGGTACTGCTTCGGTCCACTTTGTAAAATAATCAGTAGCCACTAATACGAAGCTGTGTCCCTTTGATGAAGGACGATGAATCTGCCTAACAAAGTCCAATCCCCATCCTCGAAAAGGCCAAGGCTTAATAATAGGATGTAATAATGCTGCAAGAACTATCTGAATATTCCCAAACCTTTGGCACTCTTCACAACTTTTGTAGTATCGAAAACAATCAGCTATCATATTAAGCCAATAAAAACAAGCTCTCCTCAGAAGCCACTTTATCTTAGGAGCCGATTGATGTGTATCATAAATTCCTTCATTAACTTCACCCATTGCAACCTTGGCTTGATCAGAATCCAAGCATTTTAACAACAAATCCTCAGCCGTCCGACGATACAATTCACCATCAACCAAAGTAAACTTAAACGCCCATCGTCGGACTTTTCTGTCACACTTATGGCTAGGATTCTGTAAATATTCAATAAGGGGTGTTCTCCAATCAGCAACTTCATCTCTATTAATCTTAGAACGCTCAATAGATGAAGTGCCACTATCAGCAGGTAAACCGGTGCCACCGGTTTCAAAATCGGTATCACCAGAAATTCCGGTACCACCGGTTTCTCCTGGGCAGAAAAATCGGTGATGCAAAGTGTCGGTTTTTTTCGTAAATTTTTTTTTCTGAACATCATAGCAAGACGCTTGCTGAGCCAGAGCATTCGCCCTTGGATTCTCATCTCTTGAAACATGATATATAGAGAATTCATCAAATTGAGCAATGATATCCAAGCATTTATCAAGATATGCATTTAAAAATCCATCAAAGCATTGGTACACCTTATTAACTTGCTGTACAACCAGCCCAGCAGAAAATCACCAAATGCTTCTACATGTTTTACTCCCATGTCATGCAAAATTTCTAGCCCGAATAATAAAGCTTCATATTCGGCTTGATTATTTGTACAATCATGTTCTAATCGGTTAAGAGCCTCAAATTCAGCACCACTTGGTGACATAAAAACAACACCAATACCATAACCGTCCTTACAAACCGATCCATCAAAATGCAATTTCCATGGAGTAAAAGTAATATAACCGATATCTAAATCATTATCATTAATGCTATGCTCAACAATAAAATCAGCAACAATTTGGCCTTTCATAGATTTCAAAGTTCACAAGCCAAATCATATTCAATAAGAGCATAAGCCCATTTACTAATTCTACCACTCAAAATTGGTCTATGTAACATATATTTAATGATATCGGTTTGACAAGCCACTATGCAAGTATTGGATAATAAATAATGCCTCATCTTGGTACAAGCATAATGTAATGATAAGCAAAGCTTTTCAATAAATATATACCTTATTTCGGCATAAGTAATAATATGCTCCTTTCCTTCGGTTTCTTGAGTCAAAACAGCCCCAATTACTTGATCTTCAGCAGCCACATATAATTTAAATGGAAATCCTCTCCTAGGAGCTTTCATGATCGGCGGCGAAGACAAGTAATATTTAATTTTCTCAAAGGTTTCTTGCTGTTTTGCCCTCCAAGTAAGTTCGGCTTCATCTTTTAACCGAAGAATAGGAGTAAAAGCATTGACTTTCCCAGACAAGTTGCAAATAAATCTCTTCAAGTAATTCACCTTTTTCAGAAATTTCTGCACATCTTTCTTGCATGTTGGAGCTTTGATCTTCTTGATAATACCAATTTTCTTAGGATCTATCTCTATGCCATTTTCATGAATAATAAAGGCTAGAAACTTTCTAGCCGACACGGCAAACGCACATTTAAGCGGGTTCATCTTTAATCCATATTGACGCATTCTCTCAAAAGCAAGTTTTAAATCAGCCAAATGGGGTTTTAAACCAGCCGACTTAAGAACAATATCATCGATATAAACCCCGATAATTAAGCCAAGCAAATCATGAAAAATTAAATTCATGGCCCTTTAGTAAGTAGCACCAGCATTTTTCAAACCAAAGGTCATAACTACCCACTCAAATAAACCAACAAAACCTGGATATACAAAGGCCGTTTTGGATATATCCTCTTCAGCCATGATTATTTGATTGTAACCAGTATTACCATCAAGAAAACTAATAACTTTATATCCAGAAGCATCATTAATAAGCATGTCGGCTACAGGCATAGGATATTCATCTTTAGGAGTAGCTCTATTAAGATTTCTAAAATCAATGCAAACTCTGAGCTTACCAGAATCCTTTTTCTCAACTGGCACAATATTTGATAACCATTCAGCATAACGGCAAGGCCTAATAAAATTTACATCCAACAACCAATTAATTTCTTCTTTAATCCAGTCATACATATTAGGATTGAAACGCCTAGTAGTTTGTTTAAAAGGCCTAAAACCAGGTTTAATAGGCAGCCGATGCTCAACTAACTCGCTGCTTAAACCAGGCGTCTCTTGATAATTGTATGCAAAACAATCAACATATTCTTTCAATAGCTCGATTAATTCAGCTTTATAATCAGCTTTCAAATTTTTGTTTACAAACGTCGACCGAGGTATAGAACCATCGCCAATATCAATCTCCTCTAAGGGATCAGCCGACGTAAAACCTTGTCCAAATTTACTCATATCATCAAAATCTTCAATGGCCTCACACATATCGTTCTTTTGTGCCCGATAGTGCTCATGTCTCTGCTGCAACCATTCTGAACTATTCATTAATTCACAACAAATGGTTTAGCCGATACTTAACCGGCTTTAGAACAGCAGGCACAAAGCCATCTCTAGTATAGCTAATCATCTCATAATCAGAAATATCTAAGCCTGTCAAACAGTTGACATGATCATCCATAGACATGGTAGAACCATCAGCCACAGCAACACAAGCCGATGTATCTCCATGTACAACCTCAATATCTTCGTCAACCCATTGAATAAGAAATTGATGCAAACTAGAAGGTACATATCTATTTGCATGAATCCAATAATGACCCAATATTAAACTGAAGTTACCTTGGGCCTCGGCGACGAAAAAAGCAGTAGCCAACGTCTTGCTCCCAATGGTAAGCTCCATAGAAGCAACGCCCTTCGCACTCATAGGCTCGCCTCCTCCCACACCACTGAAAGTCATGTTGGTCTTGATCAGTTCATCATCCAAACCACCAAGCTTCTTGAACATAGAATAGGGCATCAAATTTACAATTGCCCCGGTATCAACAAGCATCCTCAAAACTGGCTTTCCATTGATATGCCCCTTCATGTACAGTGCCTTTAGGTGATTTTCAGAATCATTTGGCCTTTTAAATATAGCTTTCTTTGGGCCAAAGTCTAGATGAGCTATCTCCTCCTCTGGAATGTTGTAATAATCCGAAGAAAGGTGAACCACATTAGCATCAACATTCATATGTTCAGGTGACGACCCATAACCAACAAGCTATTCATCGTCCATATTCTGGGAATCTGATGGCAGCCTCTGATGAAATGTTGAAGTAACTGAAATCTCAGAAGCAACATGAGATGGCCTTGGATCAGCAGAAACCGGTACCACCGGATCCAAAATCGGTGCCACCGGTGTTGGCGCAGCAGCTGGCACCGAGGCGGGCAAAATCGGTTCCACCAGATTTTGTCCTAGAACTTCAGTTTTTTTCCACCCCTTTCCTAGAGGAATCATAGGCCTGTACTTGTTGAAGTGCTCCTCCCTCTGCTTCTCCAGCTCCTTCTCCTTCTGTTCTTAAAAATGAAGCCGCTGCAACTTCCTTTTTTATATGCGTGTCAAACCTGTAGGACACCATCTCGGCATGAAGTATTTAGATTTATCAATTTCAACCTTCTTACCCTCATCAGGACCTGCAGCAACATCTTTCTGGACTGATGGCCTAGCTTCATCACCAATAATAATTGGCATCTTGTCATCGTCCTCTGGAATCACCTTGATGTCACCAATCTGAATCACATCAGCAGCAGTAGTTCTCTCTTGGTCGACATCCATCTTCTGGACAACTTCCTCCATCTTCTTAGGCCGATAAACCTGCTTGGGAGGAGATGGTTGCCTCTTCTGAGGAAACCGGTTTCACCGGTTTTGAGAACCGGTGCCACTAGTTTTGGGTGGCACGTCCCAAACTAATCGACGAGGTGCCGAACGGTTATCCAATCTCTCGTGTACTGGCCCTCTGTCATTACCCCATCCTGGATGAAAAGGAGGATATTGCATGGGGTAATATGGCATATACATCCCATTGTAATCCTATGCTGGATATAGAGAATTGTAATATGGAGGCATCTATGGCATGGCTTGATATTGATTCTGCTGAGGATACAAAGTAACAACATCCCTTCTGTCTGTTATTCGCCTTTGGAGGCGAAATTGGCTTTTCTTGACGCATGGGTCATCTCTTTCTCTTTTTTGCCGGCCAATCCTCATCAACTGGCCTTTGAATTGCATATCTGGAAAATAACTGGTCAAAGGTCGGCTTTGGCTTTGCAAGTTTACCGTGATCTTTGGCCACATTGATTTTCCAGGTTTCAATCTCAGGGCGCGTAGGTTTCAACATCTTCGGGCGTCTCTGACCAAAACTGGTAGGACCGGAAACCGGTGGCACCGTTTTGTCCTATGCAGCAGGCTCAAACGGTGCTTTTGATGTTCCTTGCCCTCCGAGATCCGCGACTCTTGCAGTGATTTTGAAAGTCTCTCTGCCATTGGGGGTCTTCTCACACACCACTTCCCTGATAATTGATTTCTCCTTCAAATTTTCAGGCTTTTCATCTCTCACAACAACATTTTTCCCTTTGGTCGATTCGACTTGATGCCGCCGAACCAGAACCTTAGGAGGTTGCATCTCAAGGGTATTAACAGGGAAAGGTGCCTTGTCAACCTGCATCTCATGTAGTGTCAAACGTCCTTCATTCAAGGCCGATTGCACCTATTGATGGAAAACATTGCAGCCATTAGTAGCGTGCGAAAAAGAATTATACAACTTGCAATATGCCTGTCTTTTAAGCTCTTCAGGTGAAGAAATAATATGAGACATTTTAATGTTTCCATTCTTTAACAATTCATCAAAAATACGATCGCATTTGGAAACATCAAAAGTAAATCGCACTTCTTCATGCCGATTCTTTTGAATCGGCTTAAGAGATGGACAAGTGTACGATTTATTCTTAGAATGCCACACAAGTTCAGCAACATACACATCCTCATCATCGTCCGAACTACTAGAATCATAAGCAACAACATGCACATTTGAACGATGAGTCTTATATGTATCTTTAGCATTTTTAATTCGGTTCTCAATAGCCAAAGCTCTTACTTGTACTTGATTAACCGAAAAATGATCCAAGCCTTCTAACTTTTCTTTAATAAAGGATCTCAAACCATTGAAAGCAACATCCGTAAGATCCCTTTCAGAAAGTGACAAATTAAAGCATCGGTTTCTAGTTTCTTTGAATCGTTTAAAGTAATCTAAAACCGATTCATCTCTTTGTTGTCTAACCAATGTTAAATCTGTCAATTTTAATTGAGTACTCTCACTATAAAAATGATTATGAAATTTTTTCTCTAATTGGTTCCATGAGTGAATTGAACCGGGAATTAACGAAGAAAACCAAGAGAAGGCAGTTCCAGTCATAGACAATGAAAACAAGCGAACTTTTAAAGAATCACTAGAACTAGCCTCTCCTAGTTGAGCAAGATATTGACTAATGTGTTCCCATGTGGTCGTACTATCATCACTATTAAATTTCACAAAATCAGGAACAAGCCAATTATTAGGATAAGCTACAACATCAAAATCAGCAGAATATGGTTTTTAATATAATCTAGAATTACCCACATCAATGCCAAGCTTATCCTGTATCGTACTAGCTAACTCGTCCTTTAATTTAAAGAATTCAGCATATAAATTGGAACGAGCTAAATCAGATTGCCCTGTGGCTCTACTTTGATCTCGAACAACATGAGGTATGCGAGTAGGACCTTGCTGCAAATATTGGTCATATACATCATTAGGAATCCCACTAGAATTGATGTTTTGATTAGGTATAAGGGTTGATGTATAAGCACGTGTTTCAATATAAGCAGATCTATTAGCTACCTCTGTATTTCGGTTAGGAACTACCGAAAGAGGAGCTGAAGCGGGCGGTACTGACTGCTGTGCAGCCTGGGCGACAAAACTGGTGCCACTGGTTTCTAGAACCGGTATCACCGGTTTCACCGTGGCTGGTGAAACGTGTGCCAGCAGCAGTATTTGTCCTGGATAAAAATTAGCCTACATACCATACAGTGGTTTTTCAGGTAATTTCCTAGTGTAGCCGACACATTCACATGGATATTCTTATGTTGCATAGTTGGTATATTATGTGAATAATAAGATGAATCTACCAACTTCTCTTTTTCAATTCTATCCATTCTGTCTATAAGAATGCCTACTACCTCATCAGTACGTAAAAGCGCAGCACTAAGCCTATCATCAGGATTGGAAGTAGAAGTTTCAGGTGGGTGTATAGTTACCGGAGGTATTTCTTCCACCTTTTGGTCTTTCATTATGAACGCCAGCATCATAAATTCATGAGTTCTTGTCACCTTGCCACGACGATCTTTCTTCAGCCCCATCAGAATTTGATTCTTCAAGAACTCTTGGGCTGCTTCAAACTTCTAGCGTTCCTCCTCGCTGATCTCCTCCATGGAGGGAACAACGATGTTGTCCTCGTCTAAGTCTGCAATAGATCCCTAGCTAGGGTTTGATAAATCAGTTATTAAAACCAAGATTTTCAAATTCCCCAGCGGAGTCGCCAAAAATGTGTTCACGCCTTTTACGGTCAACACAAGGAATTGCGCTAGCTCGCGCGGATCCGCAACGGAACAGTCACCAGCAGCACACCCAGCAAAACCGGTACCACCGGTTTTGGGATTCCGGTTCCACCGGTTTCCTAGGGTTTGCTGTGTAAGCCTAAGATCGCCGGCCTGGGAGGGACCCCGTCAGGGCAGGCGTCCTAAGGTTGCTCTGAGGTCGGCAGGCCACTCAGAATGCCATCAACGCCGTAGAGACGAAGTACAAACAGAAATTAGGGTTCGAAAAGCTAGGGTTTAGAGATGACAAAAAGTAAAGGTATTAAGTGTTTGATCGATTGGATAAAACTCAATCGGCCAGGACCCTTTATATTTATAGGGTGGAGAGGTCTTGCCCCGCAAGGAAAGTCCTTTTACAACTGGATCTACAAAAAGATTCCAAACCTACTAGGACTCGGGGAACACCGGTTCCACCGGTTTCCAAAACCGGTTCCACCGGTTTCTGTTGCCAGACTGGCTATAGAAGGGAAACCGGTGCCTCCGGTTTTAGAATCCGGTGCCACCGGTTTCTGATGCCTGATTAGCCTTGTGCCAATTTTGATCGTCAACATATGTCCCCCTATTTTTTTGGTAAAGCTTGCGTACCAGAAAACATTTTAGCACTAGAAAATACTCCTGAGGACGATGTTTAAACAAAATCCATCGGCCTTTTTACTCTAAGGTCGATATTCAATATTATCGGCCATATAATAAGCTCTCTGCCAAACACTTGGATAATATTTCTTCAAGTATCTTCCATTAAGAGCCCTTGGAAGCCGCTGACCTTGCACTAGAACACAGATATAACCATAATCAAATAATTAGCTAACACAATGTTCTCCTCCAAAAGAAGGTACAACGACTGTTCTTGGGATCAATTTGCTACCTAAAACAACAAACTAAAGAAGGTAGAGTGGAACCAGCAAAAAGATGCACATTCGGTCCTTAAATACTTCTAAAAATAAAACTTCGAGTATGGTTTGGTTTAGCTTTCCTGCCTGAAGCAAAGAAGAGTTTTTTCAGGTGGTCGCGTGCATGTTTGTCCATAGATATGACACTATAATACTATTTGTGATTATTGAAGGGAGCCAGTCCCACCAGTTGCATTCATCGTACCGTTTTAATACTAAAATTGGAAGAAAGTTGCTCATTGTCCAACAAAAAGTACCCACAAAAAATATAGGACCTATTTGATTATCGTCGATGGACTCAGTGCTACATCACTGGTTGTTGCTTCCTCGAAGCTGTACACTACAGTCCTGATTGAAACCCAGCTAAATTAAACAAATCTATTTGGTTTAATCTTGTCCACTCTTTATATCATTTTATTTTAAAAGCTTGGTCTAGCTTCTTTAATTAGGCAATGTATCAGGTGCAAATCAACCTCCCCGTGCAAACTATGCAAACCTCAATCTGGACCACATGATCTTGATCCAAGGGGGCGCGTAGAGAGAGGTGGGAGGGGGGATTTGCAAAAGTGATCTTGCTGTGATTAAGGGTGGGCGGTGATTTTGCAAATTCCCCCTCCCACCTCTCTCTACGTGCCCCCTTGGATCAAGATCATGTGGTCCAGATTGAGATTTGCATAGTTTGCACGGAGAGGTTGGTTTGCATCTGATATGTTGCCCTTTCATTAGGATGGAGAGTGGTTAATCTCTTATCTTTCACTATAATTCTCGTGCCTAGTTGTTATAAAAAATCGGTTTCTCTCGAAATACATCCCGCTCCTACCAAGAAATAGTATACCACTTACTTTGTTCTGCGGGAATTAAACTTTAGCAATGATTGTGACATAACAAGACCAATGATGTACATTACTCATTTGTGATGCTTGAAGCATTAGAGAGCGGTCTCCTATGTAAGAATAAGAGGCAGCTTCTCATTTTATAAACACAGCCAGAATATTAGACACGAAAAAAAAGTAGCACAGCCACTACCGAAAGCCAAGAGTTCGCCGTGTGCCTGCGGCACACGTCAAAGCCGTGATTACACAAGGCAAAGGCTTTGCCGTGTGCCGCCCACGGCGAACCCCCCTCACGACAAACAGGGCTCACGGCAAAGAGAACTTTGTCGTGTGCCATTTGTCGGGCACACGGCAAAGTTTTTTTTTTTTGCCGACTAGAAATAAAATCGAAAAATAGCAAAAAAAAATTCCAATGTAGGAAGGCCACCGTCATCAATTCGCAAGTCGCTCCATTTTTCGTGAAAAATTCACACGCTACATGGCCACCGGGATTCGAACTCACAACCTCTCCCTCGCGTGTAACCTCCTCTACCACTGCACCACACTCTTAGATGTGTATTGATTATGTTTTGATTCCTCCTATATTATACTAAACCGAGTGTAAATTGCTTGTCTGAGGCCCTAAAAGAATTCAAATAAGAAAGTTATCAACTACAAAGTTTCATAACTTTTTTAAGTCTACAATTTTCATTATGGTAGTTTCTCCATCTGAGGTCGTTTACAAAATTTGAGTTTCTAATTTGAGAAAATTTAAACTTAGTTTTCGTTGACAAGATTATTTCAAATAAAAAAGTTGTCAACTACAAAGTTTCATAACTTATTGTGATCTACAACTTTTATTTTGGCTGTTTCTCCATCTCAGGTCTTTTGAAAAACTCAAATTTCAAATTTGAGAATTACAAACAAACTTTTCGTTGACAAAATTAATTCAAATTAAAAAGAGTTCAACTACCAAGTTGTATAACTTCTGAAGATCTACAACTTTTATGTATGTCATTTGTTCATCCGACATAGTGGTAGTAATATTGTTCACAAATCTTATATATCTCTCTCCTAGTTTTAGGAAACTATATGAGAAATATAAATTTTATGAATAATGTTACGATCGTTTTCTCGAATGAAGAAATGACCAAACTAAAAGTTGTCCATCTTAAGAAGTTATACAACTTTGTAGTTCAAAGCTTTTTAATTTGAATTGATTTACTACTTCAAAGTGTACTTTGAATTATGACTTTGCCGTGTACCAAATAAATACACATGGTAAAGTATTGCCAAATAAATGCACATGGCAAAGTATGGCTTTGCCGTATGCCAAAAAAAAGCACACGGCAAAGTATGGCTTTGCCGTATACCAAAGAAAAGCACACGGCAAAGTATGGCTTTACAGTGTGCCAAAAAAAAACACACGACAAAGTATGGCTTTGCTCTGTGCCATAACCTTTGCCGTATGCCAAAGAAAAGCACACGGCAAAGATGCACTTTGCCGTGTGCCCGATAGAAAACACACAGCAAACAACCGGGCACACGGCAAACTTCGATTTTTCGGTAGTGAGCAGACCGCGATGGCCTGTTATATTTTGATTTTTGACAAGACGGAGAAGAATGCCGTGAGATTGATTACACAATTAGACAAAAACGCGATCTTATTGGAAAGAAAGTTGCTAGATTGTCGATCTCCAGCCAAATATATACAATATAGGACTGGACTGAGTGTTAGTATATATAGAGTATTGAAAGAAACACAATAAGATCACCAGTGGTTGCTTCCACGAAGATGCACAGTTCAGATTAAAAGCTAACTAAATTCTAGCAACCATTTGTTTAGTATACTACTATTCTCTATACTTACAATGCTACGTAGATGTTTATGATATATATGCACTTAAGAAGAGGAGTGGTTCATGTTATCTTTAACTTCAACTTTGGTGCATATTCCTTATTAGTGAAAAGAACTAGTTTCTCCAATATTAGGTATTGTTTATATATTTGTTCTTCCTATTTTCCGTATTTGTCTTGTATAATCAAGAAATAGGGCGTATTTTCTTCATTGACTATACCACTTATTCTGCAGAAAACTGACTGACGGATAAGAGGATCTTTCAGGAATCAATAGCATCCTGCACGCGTTTATCGCGCATTTGCACTATCGTAGTTTATGCTTACCAGCAAGACTCAAGGAGACTGAAACAAAATACCCATCAGCCATGGGGCGGGTCTCCCATGTATTGACATTTGAAAATCTTTGGTAATGCTGACCACAAATAGGGTCCAGCAACAATCATTGAGCGTAGTCTCACAAGAGTGCCTGCTTCTTGCTACGACCGAGGAGAAGGAAGAAGCATGGAAGGAGCAGGCATGCCGCTTTGGAGGCCTGCCCTATCTGCGCCGCCGATGACGTCACGTGTTGCGTGCCACTCCGCGAGACCAGGAATCTGATGTCTCAATGTTCAAGAAATGGAAATCCAGCAGTCTATAAATTCCCCCTGTGCGTTGTCTCACCGGCTCGATCAAAAACGCTGCTTCTTGCTTTCTTCTACCTTGAGCACCAGCCACCAGCCCACCACAAATCGAAATGGAACTGGAGCTTTACACCTCATCCGCCTCCTACCGTTACCCAGCCGCAGAACCAACCGCATCGCCCGCCTTCGACCTGGACATAACCGACAGCGACATGCTACAGCAGCTCGAAGCCTTCCTCCTCGGCGAAGATGCTGATGCTGATGTGCCCGCCGAGTTGTCCTCCCCCTCGTCCTCCTCTTCCTCAACTTCCTCGGAGGTGGAAACCGCTACGGGATCCGCGAACAATCACGAGTATCAGCACCGGGCCGAGAAGCGGCCGGCTTTCATCGGCGTGCGCAAGCGGCCGTGGGGCAAGTTCGCCGCCGAGATCCGCGACTCCACGCGGAAGGGCGCCCGCGTGTGGATCGGCACCTTCGACACCCCCGAGGCCGCCGCGCTCGCCTACGACCAGGCCGCCTTCGCCGCGCGCGGCGCCGCCGCCGTCCTCAACTTCCCCGTCGAGCGCGTGCAGGAGTCGCTCGGGCCCCTCGCGTTCGCCGGAGTTGACGGCGGCGGATCCCCTGTCCTGGCGCTGAAGCGCCGCCACTCCAAGCGCACGCGCAGGAGCAAGCTCTCGCCAACCGTCACCAGCAGCAAGGTTGCCAAGAAACAGCTGCAGCCGGCGCCACGCCGATGCTCCGACGTGTCCGGTGTGGCCGTCTCCGTGCCGCAGCCGCAGACGACAGCGCCCAGCAGCCAGTGCCCTTGCTGCATTGTGGAGCTCGATCACCTCAGCTCCGATTACTTGGAGGAGCTTCTCCGCATATCAGCCGAGTTGGAAAAGTATTAGCCTAGTGCTAGGGGACACACTTCACACTTGACATGTTGCCGTTACCAATGCAAGTCGTGGTCTTGTCGGTGTCATCGTGTTATCGCGAGTTCGCGAATAGCGACACCACCGCTGTCAAATCAATGTGATCATCCGCGATTCGGCGTATCACACACTGGTCCTCCATTTTTAATGTTCAACCAAACTGTAAACTAATTGCGACGGGTGACAAACATAGATCACCGCTCCTTAGGGCAGGCCTAACGCAGCTACCAAAGATGTATGCCTCACACAAAAGCTACAGACCACACGTGCAAGAAAAACTCAAGTCACTTGCTTTCCCAACGCTGGCCACCTCAAGCACCAGACATTTACTCTTCGCTTTATGACAGCAGCAGCGAGAAGTCATTGCAAGAAAAACTGAGGCTATGAATTTTGCTCTCACAACGCGAGTCTCGCAGGTGCTTGAGCCTTTTGTCAGACGAGGCCTCTACTGCTTCTGCAGGATACACTGCCTATGTGCGAAACCACTGCTTCTCGTGACATGGAGCTGCTGAGCATACGTGGAAGTTGAAGCCACTATCCAGACTGGTGCGTTGGGCCTGCCCTTAGTCTGAACTCTGCAGGCAGAAACTTTGAGACCAAAGCCTGAAACTATGCCGTACTCCCTGTAGATGCTGATCAGCATTCAGCAGCACTCCCAGACCGACAAAGCATAGAGGCAAAACCAATGAAAAGGTTCCTTCTTCTTACAATATATCATTCAATTAAAAAAAAAACTTTCTGTTTCCTTATGAGAACAATTAATTAGGTGGTGATATGCTGTCTGTGTATATGAAAAACAGTCCATATTGTAACTACTGAAAGGCGCCTGGTCCCACCACCAGCTTGCAACGGCATTGTTCATTGAACCAGGTAATGCTCCAGTACAAGCGAGTTGCATAAATATGCACGTACACTGAACGAAATTGTATTCAGACTATAGTACAATCAATATAAGTCTTGGAATTAATAAAGTACAATAACAGGGACAATTTTGCACGTACACTGAACGAAATTGTATTCAGACTATAGTACAATCAATATAAGTCTTGGAATTAATAAAGTACAATAACAGGGACAATTTTGTCAATCGTCGAACTAAAGCATTCGCTTTATATTATGCTACTTTTACTATGCCCGGAAAGATATATAAGCCTCTTTTGGTCCTGTATTGAGTAATACTTGCATCACTGTCTTAATGAAGCTTTAATCACAGGCATATTTCGATAGGGCGTGGCATCTTATTCGAAACCTTCCTATATCTGAATAACAAAGCAGAACATTGTAACAGATAATGTGAGCATCACTACTACAAAAAACATTTGTAAGAGCCAGGGGTTTTTTTTAGGGGCGGACTTTGAGGCGACGCGCCCCTACAAATGCGCGCGCGCTACTGTAGCTAAGGGCCGCCCCTATAGATGCATTTTTAGGGGCGGGTCATGGCATGGTCCGCCCCTACAAATGCTGCCCTTTCTAGGGGCGGACCATGCCATGACCCGCCCCTAGAAATGCATTTCTAGGGGCGGGTCATGGCATGGTCCGCACCTAGAAATGCATGTTTGTAATTCTTCAATTGAAATTTGAGATTTTTCAAACGACCTCGGATGGAAAAACAGTCAAAATAAAAGTTGTAGATCACAATGAGATATGAAACTTTGTAGTTGACAACTTTTTCATTTGAAATCATCTTGTCAACGAAAACTAAATTTTAATGTTCTCAAATTTGAAATTCAAATTCTGTAAACGACCTCGGATGGAGAAACTACCAAAATAAAACTTGTAGATTTCAAAAAGTTATGAAACTTTGTAGTTGACAATTTTTTAATTTGAAATCGTTTAGGGCCTTAAACAAATAATTTACACTCGGTTTCGTATAATATGGTAGGAACCAAAACAACATCTAGTCACAGGTGAGAGTGTGGTGCAGTGGTAGAGGAGGCTACGCGCGAGGCAGAGGTCGTGAGTTCGAATCCCACCAGCCGCGGAGCGCGCGAATTTTACGCGAAAAATTGCGCGACTTGCCACATTAAAATAAATTTTTTTTGCTATTTTTTCCGATTTATTACTGATCGGCAAAAAGAACTTCAGGGGCGGGTGATGGCATGGTCCGCCCCTGAAGATGGTTTCCAGGGGCGGGTAATGGCATGGTCCGCCCCTGGAAATACGTTTGTTGGGGCGGGCTACTAACCCGCCCCTGCAAATGACCATTTTTAGCAGCCAAAAGCAGGGGCGGATTTCGGCGCCGCCCCTAGAAACGTGTTTTTACCCGCCCCTACAAACGTTTTTTGTAGTAGTGCATGTGGACCACCATTACATCTTCTCAACAACCCAGCCATGGATCATATTCCCCTGATTAAGACATTCATCGAGATCTAGATAGCAACATACTGTCGAGTTCGTAATATTTGGTCATTGTTGACGATCAAAATTGGCAAGGAACAAGTTCTGCAGGGAAACCGGTGGAACCGGATTTATGAACCGGTGGAACCGGTTTGGTTCACTGTGACGCGTCTGACAAGACAAACCGGTGGAACCGGATTTGGGACCGGTGGAACCGGTGGTCCCTGAGTTGTAATAGGATTGGACTCTTTTGTAGATCTGGGATGTAATTGAACTTTCCTTGCGGGGCAAGACCTCCCCACCCTATAAATATAAAGGGTTGCGGCCGATTGAGTATCATCCAATCGATTAAACACAATTTATCTTTTATTTGTCTTTACTTTTTTGCCTTTACTTTATGTTTCTCAAATCCTAGCTTCTCCAAACCCTAATTGCTGTTCTTCCTTCGTCTCCACGGTGATTGAGGGCGTTCTAGGTGGCCTGACCGATCCTAGAACAACCCAAGGTGCGCACACCCTGACGGGGTCCCTCCCGGGTGTGCGTTCGTTGGTCTTCGCAGGAAACCCTAGCAAACCGGTTTCACCGGTTTCTGCGCAGTCAGATCTGCATCTTGCAATTCCGCGCGTGTGAGTGTTTGGCGCGGCGCGTTTTAGCGTCAACACACTTTTTGGCGACTCCGCTGGGGAACAAGAAAAAAGGATCTACTACCATGTCGAATCTACCGAAGCCAGGCGAAGTTGATCCTGACAATATTCAGAGGCCGACTGCTAATGAGCTATCGGCTGAGGATCGTCATTTATTCGAGCAACTCCTGCTGCAAGAAAAGGAGGAGATGGAACGAGCCAAGAAGAAGCTTGAAGACAAGGCGCAATGGTTCCTCTCACACTTCTCCAAGGATCGAAAGGGTGCTATCTCCAAGGACAAGGAGGTGGTTGTTCTTTCAGAAGGAGAAGAAGAAAAAGATGAGGTAACACCCACTGTAAGTGCTGCATCCGCGCCTGTTACCCTTGATCAAATTAATGGCTTATTACTTTCTGGTCAAAAAAGTCTTCTTACGATAGTTCAAGGCATGATTGATAAATCCGTAAGAAAACAACCTTCGACCGTAATTAGTAGTGCTATTAATTCTGATGTAGTGGGTACTTCACAGCATGCAATTGTACCTCAAAATTCATCGGCAGCAGTACCACCCAAAAATCCACAATATGGGATGCCGTTGAATCATTTAACAGGACAAAATTCTCAAGGACAATTTGGCCAGGCAATTCCGGTGAAACCGGTTTCAGTAACCGGTCCTACCGGTTTTAACGCCATCACATAGTACGCCCAAAATCCGGTTCAACCGGTTGTAGGAACCGGTCCTACCGGTTCTACTCCTGTTATTGCATATCAGACAACACCTGAGCTTATAACTAGTATGCCGATTGCTCAGGCTAATTCTGGCCGAGTTAATGGTGCTTCTGGTCATGTACCTACATGTACTCCAATGACATATACTACAAATCCTATGTCTTCCCAAAGTTCGGGTTATTTGCAACAACCATTACATACATCACCGAACCAAATGTCACAACATGTGCCAAATGCCAATGATCAGCAAAGCTCAAATGATCTTTATATTCAGAGTCTGATGGAAGAATATAAAAAAGATTTGGCTATTTTGATTAAGGATACTTTTTGCGTAGAGGTTAAGAATAAAACTTTAGTATATCAAAAACCTTATCCTCCAGTTTTTGATACTATGCCTTATCCTCAAGGTTTTAGAGTGCCAGAATTTATCAAATTTACTGGGGAAGACAATAGGACTACATGGGAGCATATTAGCCAGTTTAATGCACAAATGGGTATTCATGGTAGCATTGATCATTTGAAAATTAGATTATTCCCTTTGTCATTATCTGGTGTTGCTTTCTCATGGTTTTCGGCATTATCTCCTAATTCTATTTATACATGGTCTCAATTAGAACATAAATTCCATGAGCACTTTTATAGTGGTGATAATGAATTGAGGCTATTTCACTTAACATCGGTTATGCAAAAGAATGATGAATCTGTTGCTGATTATATTAGAAGATTTAGAGATACAAAAAACCGATGTTATAGGTTGATTATTTCTGAAAAAGATCTTGCCGAATTAGCTTTTAAAGGTTTGAAATCTCATATCAAAGATAAATTAGAAGGCTATGAGTTTCTTACCATTAACCAAGTATTACAAAAAGCTTTGGTTCAAGAAAGCCGAAGTAAAGATGCTAGGCCAAAATCTGATCGTCCTAACATCCATATGTTAAACAACGATTTATTGGACGATGAGAATGCAGAAGTATGTGCAGCTGAATTTACATGGCCAAGCAAATCTCAATCATATAGTTGCCCTTCACTTAAACCGATCCACAAAAATCGGCAAAAAGAAGTGAAATTTACTTTTGATGTGTCCAAATATGATAGGATATTTGATGAGTTGCATAAAAACGGATACATCAGATGTGCATATACTTTACCACCGCTTGATGAGTTGAAGCGACGTGCATATTGTAAATTTCATAATTCTTTTTCACATGCAACTAATGATTGTAATGTATTTCGTAGGCGAATTCAATCGGCCCTTAATGAAGGCCATTTGACTTTGCATGAAATGAAAGTTGATTCTGATCCTTTTCCTAAGAATTTCTCTGTCAATACCATTGAATTACAGAATCCTAAAGTGTTGATCCGGCCAAATCAAGCTGATACAACAAAAGGAAAAAATGTAATCATTGGTGAAGCACGACCAGAACAGAAAAGGAGCAAGAAGGTGTGGCTGAAAAAAGACCCTCAAGTTGCAAAAAAGAATTCGACACTCGGGGGGCAAACCAAGAGCAAATGTGCTGGTTCTGATAGAACCGGTGGAACCGGTTCCTCAAACCGGTATAACCGGTTTTCACCTGAAAGTTCTGGTGGTTCAAAGAAGAAAGCAAGGCCGACCTTCGAAGAGCTTTTGGAAAAGTATAAGAAGAAGGGAGCTGTCCAGGAGCAAATAAGTCGATCACATAACACTGGAGATGCAAATTCAACACCAAGACATCAAGATAGACAAAAATTTCACCAACACCAAGGTAATTATGCTGCTGCACCATATTATTTTGGTGGACCATATATGCCGTTATTTTGGTCATATCCTTGTTATTATGCTCCTAGTGACTATGGTAGTATGTACATGCCACCACATATTATTTCTTATCCAAATTATGGTGTCTTGCAACAACTGATTGCTTACGGTGGTAATCCGGTTAAAAAGGATGCATGTACTAATCCTAAACAGTGTGAGAACAGCAGCAAATCAGATTCTAAGTATATACAGCCGAGGTGGTGTCCCTCAGGCTTAACTCGCACTCAAAAGAGAAAATTACAAAGGATACGCAGGCAATCAATGGAGCCAGAAGTTGAACAAAAATCAGCGGCACCTACAAGGATGGTGTGAAGACCAAAACAAGTTGCTTCAACTTCAAAATAGGTGAGACGCATGACATGGCCGATGCATTATATGTTTAACATCGTCCAGAGAAGAATTTTGATCTTAGAACTACAGGGGGGCATATGTTGACGATCAAAATTGGCAAGGAACAAGTTCTGCAGGAAAACCGGTGGAACCGGATTTATGAACCGGTGGAACCGGTTTGGTCCACTGTGACGTGTCTGACAAGACAAATCGGTGGAACCGGATTTGGGACCGGTGGAACCGGTTTTCCCTGAGTTGTAATAGGATTGGACTCTTTTGTAGATCCGGGATGTAATTGAACTTTCCTTACGGGGCAAGACCTCCCCACCCTATAAATATAAAGGGTTGCGGCCGATTGAGTATCATCCAATCGATCAAACACAATTTATCTTTTATTTGTCTTTACTTTTTTGCCTTTACTTTATGTTTCTCAAACCCTAGCTTCTCCAAACCCTAATTGCTGTTCTTCCTTCGTCTCCACGGCGATTGAGGGCGTTCTAGGTGGCCTGACCGATCCTAGAACAACCCAAGGTGCGCACACCCTGACGGGGTCCCTCCCAGGCGTGCGTTCGTTGGTCTTCGCAGGAAACCCTAGCAAACCGGTTTCACCGGTTTCCCAAACCGGTTTCACCGGTTTCTGCGCAGTCAGATCTGTATCTTGCGATTCCGCGCGTGTGAGTGTTTGGCGCGGCACGTTTTAGCGTCAACAGTCATACTATCGTTGCACATAGACCTGAGAAAAATAAACCTTGCATCCTTGTAAAACCGGTCCAACAAACCTTTTTCATGGCTCTACAAACTATTTCTGGCGTGGTGTCTACTCCTCATATATTCTCTCGTTTGTCCTTTACTTTCTTTTTTATTCTTTTTAGAGCAAGTCCAAGTCATTCTCTTGATATTGTATTGGATGCGACACAATTATTCTAAGAAAGCGTCATCATTATATTTAAGTTGCGTGCAGCTAGCCTTCAAAGGTCCCGTTCCTAGTTAAACAATGGAACTATATTTTGTTGGACTATACGAGAGAATGCGAACTGGGGGCCAAGCAAACATATCCAAATCACAAGTGCTTTGCCGCAAGAGACAAGCAAATAAATTAAACAGAAATACAAAATAAAATCATCATGATGAATTTGGGGTTGGCATGTATATTTCTGTATTATCAAGGAAATTGGCCGCGGGATATGTCCACTTGTCCAGAGGTCATTGAACTACTGTTCCAATTCTTTCGTTTAAATGTTCTGAAATTTCTGAATTATCTCAATGCAAAAGAAACGTGACTGCCACTTGTATTAATTTGTTCAACTTTGCTCTCTTGGTGTGGTCTAAAAATGGCGGCACTAATATAAGTATAGATAAATCAAGGAAGAAACCAAGATGCTTCCTATCTTGAGTCACCTTGACTAGCAAATGAATAAAGGGTTAGTACTAAATATGTAAGATTAGCACGTGAGAAGTTTGTGAGCAATACGAATTTTGCATTATTGGCATAAAATTTTGCTTCTTCGATCTGCTTTTGCCACAACAAAACTAGGTATTATTCTTACCCACAATATATATATATACATATATATATATATATATATATATATATATATATATATATATATATATATATATATATATATATATATATATGTATATACTCATGTGAGTGCGGTAAAAGAAAAACAGGTATGGAAAACAGCTTGCATTAGATATGACATCCATTGTGTGTGATTTATTGAATAAAAAAGAAGCCACTTGAATAAAAAGGTCTTCAAGGAACAAGTAGAATTATTGCTAGAGTTGTGAACACCTTGGATGAGGAAGAATGCACAATTGCACATAGTTTGGATTAAGATTTGTCTCCTACAGGAGACTGCACTAACTCTTGGAACTAGCTACCTATACTCTATAATCATTGAAATTAAAAGGGAAAACAAGTGGCCGGCGTGTACTGTGTTTTGAATATGTATTTATGCAGGGGTATGTATTTATGTTATTATAGGTCAGAATATTTATGAAACTACAATCCATTAAGAATTAATACATATGTGCCATAATTATATAAGAATGAAAAATATGATAACAATGGTCAATATGTGGCAGACCACCCCAGGTAATCCGGCTCAAGCGCATGGGACTACTTCCACTGCGGTGCTCCACACGCTTCAACCGAACTAATCATGCAACCTGTCGGATACCTTCCCGATTAAACCACCAAATCTTGACCAAAACGAAACAGCAGCAAGTCCCGCTCGAAGGTGAGCTCAGATGGTACAACTCATCATAAATTTTACAACACAGGGTTCACATAGATAATTATACAAAAGTAGTATACAAATTTTACTTATTACAAACCAGAGTTATAAAACAGCGAAAAGTCTAAGCGTCGATACACAAGACATCATGAGGAGCCCTCACATGACATCATTCACCGCGGCCTGAATCAGAATCAGGCGGCACCCGCTCCACAGTCCAACCATTAGGCAACACACAAGGCCAAGTCAAAGCAACAACAGGATCATAGCCATCATCATTATCTGAAAAACAAGCCACAAGCAAGGCTGAGTATACTAATACTCAGCAAGACTTACCTGACAAAATAAAATTCTAGACATGGAAGGCTTTTGGCTGAGGGGATTGTTTTGCCAAAAGGCGACTACGAGTTGATCCTTACTTTCAATATTTTAGCACAAATTTATGTGAGGCTAACCATTTACTAAATTTGCAAATCTATCCAAGAACAATCAATGTCGAAAAGAAATTAATTATCAGACTAATAAAGTAGTAACCATCCACAACATCATCATTCCCCATTCTTACTAATGTGTGACAAGAGATCAAGCAGTTTCATATAACCGCGAAGGACGGACAACTCGAGTTGATTTTAACCATGCATGGATCAAACTAATCGCATGCCCCGTGAGAAACGCCCAGGACCTCATGAAGCAACCATTCCCATCTCTCCCTGCCATCTGCTATCAGGACCCACTCCAATCGAGTGCACGCCCCAACGAACCCCAGGTGCACAAAGTGACCCTGTGCCGCGGCCACTGCTACACTCGCCATCATCCTCTTGCCCAAAAGAGTAGGAAACCCATCAGACATCAGTTTGAATCAGGTACATAGGTTTACCAGATTTCCCGGCATACGATTAGTACTTTTAAAAGCTTGACCAACATCACCACACAATCAATGCCTTAGTCACAATTCAGATGCGCAAGCGGGACGATCAACCAAACAGGAATATTGCAAAGGCCCCGCCTGCCGACCCTCATGATTCTAACATAAGGTAAAAACCTATATCTCGTGAGTGACAAAGCAATCACTCGACTTCTACCGGGTCCTTATTAACCATGACAGTCTAAACGACCTACACATAGTAGTACTTGAGCATGGGTACCTAGTGATCATGCAACTAAGGTTTCATTCAACTCCTCAAAACTTAAATGCACAAAGTAAAGCATAAGCAAGAGAACCCATTGGGGTTTTTAAAATCATTGGTCATACTCCGGTGCTTGCCTTCTTGATCACCGCTGGCCTTGGGCCCTTCCGGACTTTGGCTCGGGTCTTGTTCAGCAGCTAAGTTCAGCTCCGTAGCAACAGGTTCACCTCAGGCTCGATCTCGATCTCGTAAACTCCGCCGGTGATGGTATGCTCTATATGAGATGTAGATGAATGAGATGCATGAATGCACAAGTAAACCCACATATAACTGTTTGCAGCAACTCAATTATACAACTGCAGCAACTCACTTATACACATTACCGGGCAATCATTTACCGAGTAAAAACAACTATGTAACTCATTAAGAAAGCTGGGGGTTGTTTTTAGTTACTGATCACTTATTGTTTCAGTTCTGATCCAACACATATTTAAGGTTTCCACGATTATAACATAACAATGTATAACTTAAACTACTTTACCTAGCAACATAAAACATCTAGAAATGAGCACAAGTAGTAAAAAGGATCCTAAGGCTGAATCTGAACATTCAGCAGGCCCTATTTCTGTACACATTTTTAAGATTAACTATACAGATAGAAACTTATTTATAAATAACCTTTTTCTAGCCAATTTTAACTATTTAAAGCCTAGAAAATAAATTTTCATGAACAGAAAATCTGATGAGCATGTTTCTGTGTTCACAACAGTAAAACCTAATTTTCAAGAATTTACCAACATTTTACCTATATATTTTCTATTTCTTTTAATAGACAACATTTGCTATTAATCAAAAAATCATAAGAAAATCTACAGACACTTTCTGGAGCTGAAAATGTTTCTAGAGCTAACATTCTGCTAGAGAACTCTACTGTGAATTTTTCATATTATTCCAATCTACACAAAATATTTGGTGATTTATCTATACCAAAATAGCTAAAAACAAGATTAAATCATATCTGCAAATTCACACATTCTGGAGTTGAATATTTTTCTGACAGTTCCTCGTCTCCAGATTAACTCTAGCAAAACTTATCAGGTTTTATTAAGTAGTTCGTCCATTTATCACATTTTCGACTTCACCAACTCATCTAAATCAATATCTGCCCAAAAACACGCATAAACCATGGTCACCATATATTCAACTGAATTCTTCCAGAATCAATAACATCACCAGAACTGATTTTACCATTTTTGCACTTGCAGAGAGTTTATGAAACATTAAACAAGCTCATAAACATATATGCATACATTTAAGTAACACAGGTGTTAAACAATACTTTTCATGAGTACACATCACATTACTGGACAGATAACTTTGCAAGGAATCTAACAAAACTAGATTCATGATTTTATGATTTTTCTGTGATTTACAACGATTTTCCAAAGTTCAGCCAAAATAAAAAGGGAAAAGAAATACACAAACAGAAAAAGGCTTTTACATCAGGGCCCCTGGAACTTTAGAAGTTCACAGAAAGATCCTTTTCTTCATGGATAGGCCCCTAGCTTCTTGCAGAAACCCCCTGCAAGATTCCACCTTTCAATCATAAATCCAACAATTTTTTGGAAATCCCCCTGAGTTTCTACTTCCTCACCCCTGAATCTTTCGTCCTCTAGGAGATCACGGCCGGCGACGGCAGTGCTCGGCCGGTGGCGGCGTGACTCCGACGAGGTCCCCCAAGCTCCTCTCTCTTCTCCAACAGCTACCCGCGACCCCTTGCACCTTGCCCGCCACTTCTTCCCCCACCTGAACAACTGCTTTGCCGAGTGCATTCTATCGGGCACTCGGCAAACAACCGCTTTGTCAAGTGCCACACAAAAAACACTCGGCAAAAAAAAATAAACTCGGCAAAAATTGTGTTTGCGGAATGCCAAAAAAACACTCAGCAAAGAATTGAATGACATACGGTAAAGACAAAACACTCAGCAAACTTGCTTGTTTGTCGAGTTTTCTTGTGCCACTCGGCAAACAAGGTCTTTGCCGAGTGCTGGAGAAAAAACACTAGCAAAGACCCTGTTTGCCAAGTGCTGGAGAAAAAAATACTCGACAAAGAGAAATTCAAAGCACATTTCGAAGCAGCCACAATTAATTCAAATTAAAAAGTTTTTAACTACAAAGTTGTATAACTTCTCAATATCTACAATTTTTAGTTTGGTCATTTTTTCATTCAACAAAGTGATAGTAACGTTGTTCATAAAATCTAAATCTCTTGTATAGTTTCATGAATCTAGAAAAGAGATATATAAGATTTGTGAGCAATGTTACTACCACTATGTCGGATGAACAAATGACCAAAATAAAAGTTGTAGATCTTCAGAATTTATACAACTTTGTAGTTGAACTCTTTTTAATTTGAATTAATTTTGCCAACAAAAATTATTTTTGAATTTTTCAAATTTGAAATTTGAGTTTTTCAAATGATCTTGGATGGAGAAATAGCCAAAATAAGAGTTGTAGATCACAATAAGTTATGGAACTTTGTAGTTGAGAACTTTTTATTTGAAATCATCTTATCAACAAAAACTAAGTTTGAATTTCTCAAATTTGAAATTCAAATTTTGTAAACGATCTCGAATGGAGAAACTAACGAAACTAAAGTTGTAGATTTCGAAAAGTTATGAAAGTTGTAGTTGACAACTTTTCAATTTGAATTCGTTTAGGGCCTCAAACAAGCAATTTACACTGGTTTAGTATAATATGTGATGAACCAAAACGGAGTATAGACACAAGTGAGAGTGTGGTGCGGTCGTAGAGGAGGTTACACGTAAGGAGGAGGTTACGTGCAAGGAGAAGGTCGCAGGTTCAAATCCCATTGGCCGCGTGTAGCACGCGAATTTTACGGCGAAAGATGCAACGACTTGCCGGTTTAGCGTTTAAATGGTTGAGACGATAGATTAAACGGTTTAAACTATTTGCACTATAGCTATAAAAATATAAAAAAATCCTGATTCCATACTATGTCTTTTTGGATATTGAAATTTAAGATATGCATATAACTCATAATGACACAACATTCTCATATTACAAATAACACCTCTATACTCGCTACTCTAACTCCTATGTTTTTTTGTTTTAAGACACGCTTATGGAACCTAAATTCAACCATCGACGCCCAATTATCCCACCAAAACATGTTGCTTATTGCTTGAACGATCATTTAAACGTGTGTTTATGTGTGTAAACATGTTTAGCTTCTGTTTAATTTCACTGCTTACACCTTTTTTTGACCAAGTTGACTGTTTACATGCGTTTAGCATTTAATTCAGGACTAGGCCCAAAACTACATGCATACCCTCTGTTTACAGTTTAAACACGTGTAAACGACGGTTTACACGCATTTAGGTGAACACTGACACATGGCAAACTCTTTGCCGAGTGCTCGACAAAAAACACCCGGCAAAGAGCTCTTTGCCGAATAAATTTTTGCCGTCTGGTGTTTGCCGAGTGTTACCCTCGGCAAAACTTTTGCCTGGTGTTTTTAGGTCTTTTCCGAGTACACCTGGCACTCGGCAAAACTGGTGATTCTCGTAGTGCAGTGTGAATATCGTAGACACCCGCAATGCATAATAGACTCAAACTCGTCCCACAAATAAAATATATTCTATAATGACTACAAAGCACTAAATATCTTTAATTTCCAAAGCTAGTTCAATAGTGTACTCAATCCGTTTAGAATGTAACACGTATTTTGAGCAGGGAAATGTTGATCTTGTATAGTACATTCCCACTCTTGATTTATCATTCAACATAATCCCAAAACAAGTTTTAATACAAATAAATGAAAATTTGGTGCACTAAATGTACATGTAATTTAGCTAAATATTGATCAAATTTGTAAAGTTTGACTTTTCCTTGTCAAAATATGGCTCACATTTCTTGATGGATTGAACAATACATAATCAAATAGGTGAGTTTTCTGTTGATTATTTTACATTAGAAATTTTCCAATTTACAGCCAGCCACCTAAAGGATGGTTCTGTAAAAAATAGATAATATATATTAAAGTGAAGTTTTTGTTAGAGTAACAACAATTGTAGCTACCAGCAAGAAAGGATAATCATTCAACCGAAAAACTACATATAAATTGCTCTAGTCCAAACATGCACTCCCGGAAAAACCACAATTCATTCGCGCCCTTTAGCCCCAGCCATATTTGGCACTGGAACTAATGGGTGCATTAGTCCCGGGTCCAACGGCCGGGCAAGGGGAGGCCCTTTAGTCCCGGTTGAAGCCACCAACCAGGACTATCTGGTGGGTCCAATCGGGAGTAAAGGGTGGCACGCCCTTTAGTCCCAGGCAGTGGCTCGAACTGGGACTAAATGGCACAATATTTAGTCCCAGTTCAAGCCACCGGCCGGGACTAAAGGACGCGCCACCCTTTAGTCTCGGCTGGTGGCTCCAGCCGGGACTAAATGGAGCGATTTAATCCCGGTTGGAGCCACCACCAGGACTAATCTCCACCCTATAAAAGAGCTTCCTCCCCAAGCCCGGCCAAGCCATGAACACAGAGCTCATTCATGGCGTCGGCCGGGTTTAGGGGAAGCTCTTGCCAATTTTTTCACGGTTTTTGAAGATTTAGCTCCTCCAAGTGGTCTGAAAGGACCACATCTTCATCCTCTCATCTTCCACTGTTAGTATTTTTTGTTTCCTCCTTTGTACATAGATAAATATGAGCTTTATTGGATTAGAGGGATGGGTGAATTTTAGTTTTTTAAGCACAATTGAGCTATGAATTTCTTGGTAGTTTGCATTAATAAGTTTAGTTTTTGGTACATAGAGAAATTCTTGCTTAGTATTTAGTTTTGTAATTTTAATTCATATTCATACTTTAGTTATTTGCTATAATTAATTAGAGACTAATGTATTACATATTTAATTTCTTGGTAGTTTCCATGAATAAATATTTCTTAGTTGACGATGTTATTTTTTAGCTTGGTTATTTGCTTAATTTTAGCTTAGTTACTTGTTAACTTATTTAATATTCTTTTTTGCTTTGTTATTTATTAGCTTAGTTATTTATTTGCAGGACCAACCTGCTGCTGCTTCCCAGAAGGAGCTCCCGCTTCACGCTCTAATAATCAAAACATAGCTAACGAAAACCCTCGTAAGTTGATCCCGTAATGCTGTCCATTTGCTATCGAGGCATAGATTGTTTGAAGATAATTTGTTGGTCTATCAATATATTAGCCGCCTTCCGCCAGTCTTGACTTCGTTGTATCTTGTGCCACTGTCACCAGTACATGGTCTATTTTCCAGTGTAGCTGTAGTAGTTACGGATGCGAGCTAAATTTGTTCCTCTGTGTTCTTCGGATGTCCTGAAACCTTTTTGATTAGACTAATCTGTATCAACGCCTGGAGACTAGATAAATGTACTAACAAACTATCCAGGAACAATACTTTGGATCGTCCAAACCTTTTGTATACTACTAGAAAGATTGACGGAAAACTTGCACAACTTATATATCTACACAAGCAGGTAATTTGTAGCAAATCAGAGGACCTAAACCCTAGTCTGAACATAATGGTGTTCCATCAGCTCAGCAACAGTTGTCCGGTCCTTTTCATTTGCTTGAATATAATGCATCTCCATATGATGTCACGGGCATTCTCAGATAATGTGCTTGGAATTTCAGGCGGTATTCCGTTACCAACTTTAAACATAGCGTGCACCTACAGATTAGTAAAAGAATAATGTCATACATACTAACAGTACAGTAATAAAAAATGTAGATACAGAGAAGAACAGATGCAGTGCTACATGAATAATGAAAGGTTGCTTCAAAAGTTTGAGTTGGTCATTAACTAGTATCTGAGGTGGGGGCACATGACCCCATTAGACACCCTAGCTCTATCTATCTGTGGCCATTTTCACGACCATAGTTTGCTATATTTTAGTTTGAATATATGCTGAACTCTTTTTTTCTACTAAAGAGTAGAATGAAAAAATTGCACAACTTATTTATTTACAAGCAAGTAAATTTGTAATTAGCAAATCAGACGTCCTAAACCTGTTAGAAGAAAAGGGAGTTCTGACCCATTAGAAGAAAAGAGAGTTCCATCAGTTCAGCAGCAGTTGGCCGATCGTTTGCATTGGTTGAATACATCTCCCTATGAAGTCTCCAGCATCCTCGAATAATGTGCTTGAAATTTCTGGCGGTATTCCGCGACCAATTCTGAACATTGCTTGTATCTCCATATTAGTAAAAGAAAGGTGTCATACACACTAATAATAATAAAAATATGTAGATATAGAAAGAACATATGTAATGCTACATGAATAGTGAAATGCTGCTTTGAAAAGTTTGAGTTGATCATTACCTAGTATCTGAGGTGGGGGCATATGCCCCCACTAGACACCATAGCTCTATCTGTCTGCGGCCATCTTCAAGACCATAGCTTGCCGATATTGCAGCCTGAACATGTTACTGACCTCTTTTTGTCTACTAAAGAGAAGAATGGAAAAATACATAACTGATTTATCTACAAGCAAGTAAATATGTAATTAGCAAATCATACACTCTAAACCCATCTGAGTAAAAGGGTGTTCTATCAGTTCAACAACAATTACCCGATTATTTGCATCTGGTTGAATGTACCTCCCTATGAAGTCACGGGCATCATGGATAATTTAATTGGAATTTCTTACTATATTTCGCTAGCAATTCTGATTGTGGCTTGTACTTACAAATTAGTAAAAAAAAGGTTTCATACACAATGTAATAAAAACATATAGATACGACATAGAGAAAAATTAGTAAAAAAAGGTTTCATACACAAAGTAATAAAAACATATAAATACAGAGAGAATAGATCTAGTGCTACAGGAATAGTGAAAGGTTGCTTGAACTCATTAACACCATCTCTCTATGTTATTCTTTGTATGAGTTAGTCAGCAGAGAATTATTTCTGCTAGTTGTAGCTACCAGCAAGAAACATGATAATCATTCAACCGAAAGAACTACATATAAATTACTCTAGTCCAAATATGTAGGACCAACCAGCTGTGTAGGACCAACCAGCTGCTGCTTCCCAGAAGGAGCACCTGCTTCACGCTCTAATAATCAAAACACAGCTAACGAAAACCATCGTATAGTTGATCCCTTAGCGGTCCATTTCCTATCGATCCATAGAATATGTGAAGATAATTTGTTGGTCTATCAATATATTAGCTGCCTTGGGCCATTGTCTCGACTTCATTGTATCTTGTGCCACCAGTACATGGTCTATTTTCCGGTGTTAGCTGTAAGTTATGAACGTGAGCAAATTTTGTTTTCTGTGTTCTTGGGATGTCCTAAATTTTTTTTGATTAGACTAATCTGTACCAAAGCATGGAGACCAGATAAATGTACTAACAAACTATCCAGGAACAATACATTGGATAGTCCAAACTTTTTGATTGAAGATGCGTGGTAACAAGATTTTTTAAAAATGCATGTTAACAAGAGATCACCTCTTCAATTGGCATCGTTCGATGTCCGATTGTGGTACGATTTATGATAAAATTGAGCATGTCTGTATAAATGCACTGGGAAATAGCATAACTGTCTATCTTTCCAGTATATAAGCTGCATGATGCTTCCAGGAAGGAAGAACAGGAGGCTGCTGCGGTTCGTGACAAGGCCCAACGTCATTGGGGTGTCATGTGGGCAGCCCACGCCGTTTTTGTTCCACATTTTATATCTGTTAGACCAGTCAATTCAAGCCATCCAACCATTCCAGATTTCCAGTCGTCCAGTCCACGAGAACAGGAAGCTGAAGCAAGAAAAATCGAAAATAAAATAATAATTCAGAAAGGCTATAAAACCCCCTGTGTGCCCTTACCATGCCGGCATCGTCTTCTTCTCCCCCTCCAACTCCTGAATTCGCAGCAGCGTCTTGGACATTCACGAGTCACGATCCATCAAAATGGAACTCGTGCAATGCACCTACTTCTCCAATTCCTACTGCTATCCTGCTGCGGACGAACCAGCCGCGACGCCGTCGCTCCCCTTCGACACCGCCGACGGCGACGAAATGTACATCCAGCTCAACACTATCCTCCCACAAATGGAGGCCGACGACAAGAGCTCGGACTCGTTCTCTTCCTCGTCACCAGCCTCTTCCTCAGAAGAGGGAACAACCGTGTCAGCGACCTTGACGAGAGTAACGCGGCGGTCCTTCATCGGCGTGCGCAAGCGGACGTGGGGCAAGTTCGCCGCCGAGATCAGGGACTCCACGCGCAAGGGCGCCCGCGTGTGGCTCGGCACCTTCGACACCCCCGAGGCCGCCGCGCTCGCCTATGACCAGGCCGCCTTCGCCGCGCGCGGCGCCGACGCCGTCCTCAACTTCCCCGTCGAGCTCGTGCAGGAGTCGCTCGGGGCGCTGGCGCTCGCCGTCTCCGCCGGGAGCTCCCCGGTCCTGGCGCTGAAGCGCCGCCACTCCAAGCGCACGCGCAGGAGCAAGCTCTCCCCTGCAACCAAGACCCTGAAGGCGCAGCGGCAGCGGACGGTTCGTTTATTCCCCATGTCCGGCGCGTCCGGCATGGACGTGGTTGTTCCGCAGCGCCAAGAGGCGTCACCATGTCCGTACGGCATGGTGGAGCTCGAGGACCTCGGCTCCGATTACTTGGAGGAGCTCCTCCGGATATCCTCCGAGATGCACTATTAGTTAAACCAGCATCGCGCCATTGTCATGGTCGCTCCTTGCAATGATGCTCACAGCAACGCGAGCCACAGATTACAATTTAGAACGGCTCCTTGCACTAGCCTTGGGTCATCCATCTATATATGTGTAATTTGTATTATTAGTCATTAGCCCACATCAATCAGTCTTCGCTTCGCTATTCCTCATATTCTCTTATTTGTTGCTTTCTTTTTTAGAAAATAGGTTTCCCCGCTTTATTATTCAACAAAGCAATTCAAGTCTCATGCAATCCAAGTGTCGTATTCGAAGCGCGCCCGCTATTAGTTACAGTCTCAGAAAGAAGAGCATCAACATCAAAGGCAAACTCATGTCTACCATATTCTACCTCCTCAGACGCCGCTGAACTAGTTCCTACCAAAGAAATTGCAGCGGTGCAAGCCTGGAGGCCACTGGATGCTACCAAATCTGACGCCATCATCACCTGGGAAGCAAAATGTTGTATCTCCTGGTACTGAATGCGAAGGGGCTGCTGCTGCTTGACTTCCAAAGCACTTATCCACCTGGTCCAGTTCCTCCAAGTGCCCACTGGCATTCGCCAACTTTTCAATCTTTCCACCAGCCTTGTCATCAAGAGTTTCATACTCCTCCATTCCTTGTTCTGAAAACAGATTTCGTTACGCAGTTTCCAAATAGACCACATTAATGTGGCTGAACACATATTAAGCACACAATGCTTCTTACTACTAATCCACCACCGGGCAACGGACTCAAAGTCTGCTCCCAGCTGTAAGTTGAAAGTTTCAGATAAAAGACCCCACATGACCTGAGCTACACAACACTCAAAGAATAAGTGAGTAATGGTCTCTTGTTCATTACAGAACAAGCACCTCAAATCCTCTACCGTCCGCCTCTTAGCCAGATTGTTTCTAGTTAAAGTTTTATTATTAGCCAGTAGCCAAAGGAAAGTATGAATATGCGGAGGAACTTTAATATTCCAGACCGCTGGACTATAAATTGGTTGTACACCTCTGAAGCTAATTGTTTTATACATCGCTTCAACAGAGAACTTACTGGAACCATCAAAGGCCCAAATAATTGCATCACAATCATTGATAAAGTTTATAGACTCAGCTATAGCTACTAGTTCCATCCATCTTTGCATCTGATTGGGAGTAACATATCTCCTAAAGGAGATCTTTAGCTCCCTACCATCCCACAGATCAGCCACACTTTCATTTTTTTTGTCAGCAATGACATATAAATCAAGGAACTGGATGGCTAAACTGCAGTTGCCAAACCATAAAACCTCCCAGAGTCTGATAGATTTACCATTCCCTAGCTTCCATTTAATTCCCACTTGTGCAACTTTACTAGCCCACAAGATTCCTTTCCAGAAAGGAGAGGCCCCAATAATAGGGCAACAAAAGATATTTGGGTTCTTAGTGTTACACTTATAATCAACAATTTTCTTCCAAATAGCATTATCACTCAAGTGATACCTATTAATCCAAGAAGCTAAAAGACAGAGATTGAGATTACCTAAGTCAGGTATTCCCCAACCACCAAACTCCTTTCTTTGAGCCAAACTTTGCCAATTAGCCAAATGATATTTATTTTTTTCCATCTGCATCATGCCAAAGAAAGTTAGCCATCTGAGAATTAATATTTTTCACTGCCCACTTCAAAAATCTGATGAGAGACAAAAGATAAATTTGTATACTTGCTAGGCATGCTTTCAACAAGGTCAGCTTTCCAGCTAAAGACAATAACTTCCCTCCCGCTATACGTTTAATCACTTTGCCTACTATTGGCTGAATGTCCTCTCTCTTTAATTTAGAGTAGTGTAGCGGAACTCCCAAATAAGTTATTGGGAAGTTCCCATTGTTGCAGCAGAAAATTTTAGCATAGTTGTTATATTCCTCCTTAGTGGTGCCTAAAGTCATCAAGTTACTCTTGTCATAGTTAATTTTCATTCCAGATAAATTTTCAAAGCACACTAGTAACCACTTAAAGTGTCTAGCTTGCTCTAGGTTATTCTTAAGGAACAACAAGGTATCATCTGCATATTGTAAACTAATCACCCCACCTTCAAAGGTTTCAGGCAACAACCCTTCTACAAGACCCTGCCCTGCTGCTTTGGTCAGCATCCTTGTAAACACATCCACCACTAAATTGAAAAGTAAGGGTGAGAGAGGATCACCCTATCTCAGCCCTTTTCCTACCTGAAAGTAATTACTATTTTCGTCATTCATTCTTACACAAAGTGAACCCCCTCTGATAAGTCTGATAATCCAATTAATCCACTTGTGGCTAAAGCCCCTGGTTTTAAGAACCTCTACCAGAAAATCCCAACTCACTCATCAGACCAGCCTCACCTTTTCTAGCAACCTCATGAATTATTTCATGAGCCGCTACAACACTTTCTAGTATATATCTGCCTTTTATAAAAGCTGTTTGATTATTGGAGATAAGTATGTCACTAACTTTGATCAATTTGTTATCCAAGGCCTTGCTAAAGATTTTGAAACTGCAATTTATCAAGGCTATAGTCTGAATTTCCTCAACTCAGTTGCATTATTCTCTTTGGGTATTAAAGTAAGCATAACATAATTGAGTCTGGATATATCCAGTTCATTCTTATCAAAGGCTTTAACTAATTCCATAAAGTCATATTTGATTATATCCCAACAATGGTGATAAAAGAGGAAAGGAAAGCCATCTGGCCCTGGTGCCCCATCAGCATAAGAACCAAATATTGCATCCTTTATCTCCTCTTCAGATAGCGGAGCCTCAAGACTCTCATTTTCCTAGATTGTAACTCTATCATTTTCTTCCCAAAAATCCTCCTGTAAATGAATACCTAAGGGTTCCTCATGCCCAAAGAGCTTTTTATAAAAATCAGCTGCTAATTGCAGCATGTCTTTATTATCCGTAATATCACCATCAGGGCCCTTAAGGGATCTTATAGTTTTCTTCGTCTTCCTTTGGTTGGCTACTGCCTCAAAGTAAGAAGTATTCCTATCACCTTCTCTAATGTTTCTATCTCTAGATCTCTGCTTAGCTTTAATTTCTTCCATGCTCCAAATATTTTCTAGCTCTTCTTTAATAACTCTCATCCTATTCTTATCTTCTACAGACAGTTGGTTGTGTTCAGAGAACACATCCAACAGGTCAAACTCCTCAAGGAGCTCTTTCTTATGCTTCTTAATTTCAGCATTAATATTTATAGACCAGCCTTTTAGCTTCCTCCTAAGTAACCTCAATTTCTTCTGCCAAATGTCTAAAGGAGTAGCACCTGCCTGAGGGCAGTCCCAAACATTTCTGACTATGTTAATAAAATCTTCCTTTCCAAGCCACCATTTTTCAAAACGAAAGAGGTGTGGTTTTCTTTGGGCAGAAAGTCCAAAGTCCACTACTAGCAGCACATGATCACTTCCTAACCTGGAGGCTCCTCTAATATACTTATGTTTGGGTATTGGGCTTCAAAGCTTGTAGTGGTAAACACTCTATCTGGAATAGCCATAATTGGCTGCTCTTGGTTATTAGTCCAAGTGTAGATTCTAGAAGGGTTCTTGAGCTCAATCAAACCCCATTGGTTCACCCAGTTGTTAAAACAATCAGACCAATGAAAATTAATATTTCCATTGCTCTTTTCATTAATACTCCTGACTAGATTAAAATCCCCACCCCCCTCCAGAAGTGTTGGTTCATCCCAGGAACTCAGGATCTCATGGAGTTCATTAATAAACTCCTGTTTGCCATGTTCATAAGCGGAACCATAAATGGTTACTAATCTCCACTTGAAATTATCCTGAATATTTTCTACTTTAGCAGAAACACAATATATTCTAATGTCCCAACTCACAATATTAAACTTGTTGGTCTTAAAACCAACTAGGATGCCTCCAGCAGTTCCATCAGCAGGTAAATAGTTCCATGTAAAATTTCTACCCGCTCGCTCAAAGAAAGAGGTAGCAAACATATTTTTCTTGGTTTCCTGAACACCAATAAAATCTAATTTATTGTTCTCTATAAAATCCTTAAAGCTTTCAAGCCTACCAGCCTTATTCAGGCCTCTAATGTTCCAAAATGCACCTATCATGTTCAACAGGTATATTATTATCAGTAACAACCTAAGTCCCTCGTTTAACCACTTGGGACCAGGTTTCTTTCCCAGTTGTATATTCCTGCTGGGAGTTTCCTTGAAGCATTCCTAAATTCTCAATGCTACTATCATTAGCAACATGCTTAATGTCTAAATTGGCTGGTAACAGCACAGAGGGATTCTCAGATTCAAATTTGTTGCACCTAGCTAATTCCTCCATTTGTAACTTGGTTATATTATTTGTAGTTGTTAAGGTATCAATACCCATATTTAAATGCACTTTCTCAGCCAGATTAGCTACATATTGGGATTCAAGCATAGAAAAGGAATTACCTGTACCCTTCAAAGGATTTTCCAGGTTCTTGAAACTTTTGAGGTCAGCTGCTTTCTGGAGAATAGTCCTGGTGTCTCCCTTGTTTCTCCTTGGTCTCTCAGGTAATAATTCTGGCCCCCATTTCTGTTTTTTACATTGAATAGCTTGCTGTTTTTCATTTGCTTCCTTGGGCATTGTGTCAACACATTCTTCCAACTCAGGTAGCAGGTTTCTCTTGGTGGAGGTCATCTGGATCATATATTTAGAGTTTCTTATTTGTTGTTTTCTTTCCTTTTTTTATTCAAAGTTTGAGCTAATCTAACATTCTCTGATGCTGTATTGGTTGCAGCACAATTTGTTTTTAGAAAGGGCGCCATCATTAAATTTAAGGTGCGTGAATGCAGCATGGCTTTGTTCATAGCTAAACAATGCACCATATTTGTTGGGTTGGACTAGAGAAAAGACTACAAATGTGGACCCAAGTAAATATAACCAAATCACAAGGTCCTTAATTGCGTCAACAGACAAGTATATAATAAAACACAAATAAAAAAAATCAGCAAGAGGAACCTGGGGTGGCATCATGTACATTTCTGTTTTAACATGAAAGTTTCCAAAGAACATGTCCAGGGGTCATTCAACTTCAATTCCAATTCGTCGGCTTCAATGTTCTGTAATTTTTTTAGTTTTCTCATTGGAAATATTTTACTTATATGAATCCAAAACAAAGTAGCTTGCATAACCCAATTCCAAGTGAAGCGGAATTGCCCCATGTCCATTTGTTAAATTTTGTATCCGTAGCTGTGGACTAGAAAAATGATGGCACTAACATAATCATATACAAATCAAGGAAGAAACCGAGATACTTCCTATCTTCGATTCCCCCTTGACATGTTCGGCGCTTTCTCCATGCTACCCTGAAAGTAAACGACGCTCATGGTCGCATAAGCAGGGGAAGGATGAATTAGTTTTTCTAAAAACTCTATCATATGTCTCTAAATACACAAAATAAAACTAAGACTAAATATGCAACTAAGGTTTTCTTCTAGTGTTTTGCACCCACCCAAATGAGTTTTGCAACCTAGAGCTAATCCTATCAAGATACTACTCTAGAAAAGGTAAAGGCACACAAGTTGCAAGAATGAAATGCGAAAACATAAAGGAGAGTTAGAGGGAAGCAAACTTGACACAAAGATTTATTCCGTGGTTCAGATAACGCTTACTCCACGTTGGAGCTCCACAAAAGAAGGATGATGATCAAGTCACTAAGACATTACTTTTATCAACCCAATCTACCAGAGATCTCGATGCCGACTTTACTATGGAGCTTCTCCACCAAGGAGGGGGTCTTCTCATCCTCTGCACAACATCGTCAACGCCACTCCACACCAAGCCACAGGGTCGAAGACTTGTCGGCGAGTCACCAAGACTCCAAGACGCCGGCACACCATAATTACATGGGGTGTTTCACTCTGGAACCAAGCACAAGGCACAACACATTGCAAACTCTCTCGCTATGCCTATCCTAGCTCTCTCAGTCACTAAGGATAATTAATGTGACACAAATGGTGGCTTGGATGTCTTGTGGTTGTGGATGAACTTTCTTCTGGACTCCAGTACCTTGAAATGGCCAAATAAAGTGTATGTATAGTCCAAAGGGTTGGACTAGCCGTTGCTCAAAAGCTGCATAGAAAATGTGAATGACATTCCTTCTGCCGTGCATCTCACCCCATCACCGGATATACGCTGTGTAGAACTTCCAACGGTCAAGTCACTTTTTCAAACGGTCGAATGACATCATATTGTATGTCGTATTGTACGCCGCCCATCGCCGCACCATACGCTGTGTACTTCACCTTGATCCGAGCCAACATACTCTCTGTGCAATAAGGACGCCACAAACTACGCCGTGTATCGCCAGATTGTTCGCCGTGTGGAAATCTTCCACTCCTGCCCTGACACACACGCTGTATAGTCCTCCTTGTGTACAAATTCTGACGTCGGACTATGTGTCATGGTGCTCTTTATCATACCAAGTGTACTCCAGAACTTCTCTATTTGTCTGCTGATCATTGCCGCTTAATATGCTGTGCAGAGATTTCGCTGGTTGCCTTTACCTAACCCTACACACCGTACTATTGGGTAATGTACGCCGTGTAGCGCCGTATCATACGACGTGTGAAACTTCTACGGGCTTTATCGAACTCGATCAACTTAATCCCTTTCTTGATTTCTCTATGCAAAAACCATGCTTTGGATGCTTCAAAATAAAACTATCTCTAGTTTTTGCCTATGCTCTGGAAGCATCCTTGGGACCTAAATTCCTGTAAATAGAACATACCAAATTTGTTAGTACCAATGGCTATGTTGTCACTTAATAGAGTTGGGAAGAGGGGCTGGGATTGAGCCTGCGTTCCACAACGCCTTATGGCCAAAGATGTTGTCACTCAATCACCAAAACATCACAATATAATGGCACATGGGGCTATTATCGTTACAAGCAAATACATATTTTCCATCACGATGCATAGACATGGTACGACGATCTGCCTTCCCTTTGAAATGCTTGCCTTTCTTTCTTAGCGGATGATTGGCAGAAAGAAATCGACGATGGCCCATGCACAAAACCTTCCAAGAATGGTTCAAATAAATGCTTTCAGTATTATCTAAACAGTGTGTGCATGTCCTATATCCCTTGTTTGTCTATCCTGATAGGTTACTAAGAGTTGGCCAGTCAATGATGGTTACAAACTGCAATGCTCATAGATTAAATTCCTCCTGTTTGTGCTCATCCCACATACATACACACTTTTGCCCCCATAGCAAGAAAAGTTTTCAACCAATGGCCTGAAATACATGTCAATGTCATTGTGAGGTTGCTTTGGGCCTTGGATAAGCACATGAACCATCATGAATTTCCTCTTCATGCAGAGCCATGGAGGAAGATTGTATATACATAAAGTCATGGGCCAAGTGCTATGGCTATTGATCATTTCACCAAAAGTATTCATGTCGTTCGTACTCAAAGCAAACCTTATGTTCCTTAGATCTTTTGTGAAGTCTTCAAATGTTTGGTTGATTTTTCTCCACTGGGACCCATCGGCAGGATGCCTCAACTTTGTGTCTCACTTGCGCTCTCCTTTGTGCCACCACATCATCCGAGCATGCTCTTTGTTTCCGAAATAACACCTCGATTGTGGTATTATAGGGGAATACCACATGAACTTGCTAGGAACTCTATTTTTGGGAGGCTCTCCCTTGACATCACCAGGGTCATCTTTTCTGATCTTGTATCGCAATGCACCTAAAACTGGAGACGCATCCATTTTCTCATACATTGGACCACGGTACAGGATGCAGTCATTCGGACATGCGTGAATCTTCTGCACCTCCAACCCGGCGGGCAAACGATCTTTTTTGCTTCATATGTTGTCGAGGGTGATTTGTTATCCTTAGGAAGCATCTTAATTACAATTTTTAGTAACTCACCAAACTCTTTGTCCAATACACCATTTTTTGCCTTTCATTGCAGCAAATCCAGTGTACTCCTGAGTTTTCTGAGCCCCTCTTCGCAACCCAGGTACAAACATTTGTAGTAGTCCTCTAACATGCGATGTAATTTTAACCTCTCATTCTCAGTTTCGCTTGTGTCCTTTGCATCTTGCAACATCTGACCAAGATCATCGGTAGGCGCATCTTCTCCAGCCTGTTCCTCAGCATCACCCATTGCATTATCAGTAAAGGCATGATATTTAATAAATCCGAGAATGTTGTCGTTAACCTCATATTCATGGTCTTCCATTATATCACCTTTTTCTTCGTGGCTGGTCAAACAACTGTAGTTAGGCATGAAACCGTGTCTAATCAAGTGGGTGTGAAGGACCTTTCTTGAACGGTGATCCTTCTGGTTCTTATAGATCCTGCAAGGGCAACACATGAAACTGTTCTTCTTGTTTTCCTCAGCAACACATAGGAAATAATGCATGCCTTGAATGAAGTTAGTCGAACGCCTGTCGGCGTTATATATCCATTGCCAGTCCATCTACATGTTTAGGCGATTTATTTATAAGTAGTTCAAAAAGTAATACTACTTATGGAAGAAAAGAAAATTACCATCCTAATTCACTAAGCTATAACTGAAAACAAATAATTCAGAAAGCTCTATATAAAATGAATATGTCAGAAAGCTCAAAATATTAACTAAGCGCTGCATTACCCTCTAATCAAAGTGGATAAATAACTAAGCTCTATAAACAAGATATAATCACTAACATCTAATAAGCAACATCGTCAACTAAGACTCTAGTCGGGGCTAAATTTGGTGCCTTTTGGTCCTGCTTGGACCCACCAACCGAGACTAAAGGGCGCCCCCACTTTAATCCTGGCATGTGGCTCCAGCCGGGGCTAAATGGCACCTTTTAGTCACGGTTGGAGCCACCAACCAGGACTAAAGGCCCCCTCTCCCCCTAATCATTGAACCCAGGACTAATGCATCCATTAGTCCCGGGCGCCAAACTGAGCAGTGTCTGAAATGTGTTTGAAACGTCTGAACTCCACTTACTGGCTTGAATCTCATGATATACAATCTCACCCTAGGAACGATTGGAAATGTTCAAAACATAGTGGAAACAAATCAAACGGAAGAAGTCTACATAACCCCCACACCTATTGCAGTTGTACTACATGACTGTCTAACCTATAAAACTAGGTATTTTACCCCTTTAACTTTTGCATAGCGGTTTTTCCATGTTAGCATGCTAAGATGGAGCGAGTTGATGATATGGACTACATGGCACGTCACATGTAATTCATTAATTTAATAAATTTTCTGTTGCATCTCTATTGCGTGCTCACGTCCTCCTTCGTGGGTTGCCGCTCCACCTCGTTGTGTCCACTCGCCTCACGCCATCGTCGATCCTCCTGGTGCAACCAAGCTCCACCGCAAAGCAACAACACCAGCTCAGCATCCCATGTATAGACATCAACCTCCCTCCCTCTCTCCCTCTGATTCCCAAACTCCAGCAAAACAGGCTCCGGTTTCTCTCTACTCAATTTTTACCTCTCCAGATCAACCACGCCAGCTGCTTCTTCCCTCTCCAAATCAAACCACACCAGTAGGCAGCAGCTTGTTCCCTCGCCAAATCAACCACACCCTTGCCTGCAACCAGAGCTGCAGTGGGCCGATAGGCGTTGCCGCGTTGGTGTTAGTGGGGGGAACACCAAACGGGCACGCGGTCGGCACCACGATAGCGTGAGCGGGCCAGCTCCTTGTCGCTAGTGAGCGCCCTAAACGGAGGGGTGGAACGCGCGTGGCGGGGCAGCGAAGTAGACGCTCGTGACAAACTGGATCTGCCGCAGATGACGGATGGGCCCATGCCATAGTGGAGTTGACATGTGGGCCACAAATGTGCCAGTGAGGCAAAACCACCTACAAAACCATCCAGGGGTTAAATTAAACGGTTTAGCAAAGTTGAGCGGGCTAGATATCCGGTTTTATAGTTTATGCGGTAAAGTAGTCGAACCACGGTAGGTTGGGCGTTACTAGAGTTATTCCCATATCAAAATGAGACTCCGAAAGACTTGCTCGAGAGAAAAGGAAAACCGCTACTAACCACCTACTTGACTAAGCTTGCAAAGGTTAATTAATTAACGGCTAAACAAGATTAGCAAGAACAATTTCGGATCAAGTAGCCAAGAAGGATCGCAAGATTAACTAACAGATGCAAGAATTCAAGTGCTTATGACCAAATCTCACTTGTTTTGCCGCCATGCTGGATTGCTACTGCCGGCCTGCCGCTGGGTTGCTATTTCCTCCTGGGCTGAGCACAGCAGGTCCCTGGGCCCCTGCGCGTCGGCCTGCGAAGCTGCAGCACTGTCCATGCGCAGCTGGGCCGAGCAGCTCGCCTCACCTGGGTCGCCTGGCTAGATCTGCTGGGCACGTCCACGTGCAGCTGGCTGCGCCTCCGCCTTGGGACACTACATGATTCTATTGCTTAGTCTCGCTAAAATAGCAATATCATCTCTGACTGCTCGTCAATGTTCAATAATGAGAGTTTGTTTTTGGAACACTCATGTGCTCTACTGAATTTCAAAATCCGAACAAAAAAAAATCTCAAATTTTTTACTTTTTTCACAAACACAATCCAGTGAACGATGATCTGTTCCATTTTTTGTCAAAGTTAATACTTATATATGGAATATACTTTAAAAGGAAGCTTCACCAGAAAGATGCCAGGAAGAAAGGCAGAAGAGGCCAGGCTGATTGGCTAGGGGTGTTCCAGCCTCAATATGTGTGCAGAACCAGTGGTGAAGCCGTATTAAAAAGTCTAAAAAATCCACGTCCAGCCCCGCATCCCGCTGGCAGTCCTGCCGGCACGCGACGTCGGTGCCTGCCGCCCCACCCCACTTGTGTACAGGGATGAATACGGATAGGATACGAATGAATTTGTATAAATATGAATACAAATATTTATTTTATTTTTGAAACAGATTCAGATACGGATAATGAAAAATATGTTCGATACAGAACGGATATTGATATATGTTACATATCTATAAAAAATATTCAACTTTGGGTATCCAGATAGAAATCGGATAGTTAATCTCTGATTCCGAATATTGTCGGGGATAGATCTCCAGTATGGGGTGGCCCAGGATGGGGCTTACCAGAAGACGGACCAGCCCATCCAGTAGGAGGTGGCCCGACCCGAGTACTTTCGAGCTGTCCCCACCAGCCAGATGGCCCGGCTTGGAAGTTTGGCGCGCGGAGCACAAAACAAATGGGGTGATCCGCACGAAACTCACAAATCAGGATTAACTAGCGGGATATTTAGGGAAAGGTCACTGTAATCGTTATAGAATCAAATCCCTGTATTTCGGGTAGGATACGATCCCTAACGGACTTGTAACCCAAGACAGCCATACTATATATGGTGGCCTGGGACCCCTTCCAAAATCTAGGACCAACCCAGATACCTCGACCATCCAATTGACTACATCACACCTCATACAGGATGTAAGGTATTATGTCACCTTGATGGCCTGAACCTGTCTAATTCCTTGCGTCTTGTGTGACCATCGACTTCAGTTCCACGGTCCGCCCCTCAACAAATTAACAACATACTGAACCAGTAATGTAATGATGCCTGTGCTGCTGGCTGGAATGCTGCCTGTAATGACAGATGGAAGTAGAGAGGCTTGATGGTGTTCAGGCTCTGAACTCATTCGTGCAGTGGCGCGCGTCCTATTGAGTAAATACATTTTTTACGTGAAATATGCGCGCGTGCAGTGCTGAGATTCGAACCAATGATCTCTCAAAGATTCGAACCCGGTACATCTCGTTCCGTGCACAGCTCTCCTACCATCTCACCTAAACCATGTATATGATTAGGTATGGAATGCTATTCTTTTAACATTACCTTGTAATATATTGTGATACCTATTTTATGATCTAAATATCCCCGACAAAAATATTTTGACCTATAAAATTTTAGATCCCAATGAGATCTATAGCTTTCATATAGGTCATTTCTTCATCAAGGCCGTTTGAAAATTTCAAAATTTATTTGTTCAAATAGATCTAAAACTTGTGACCCTTATTTGGGCTCCAAAACTATTTCAAATGAAAATATTGTTAACTACAAAGTTATAGATCTCGTCGGTATATAAAATTTTGATATAGAGTATTTTGATCCGTCCATCATATGAAAATGTTGTGAATTTTTGTCACTACTGTTCATCACAGACTCTGACACTACTCGAAAATGGTATATCAGTCCCGCATCTATGTTCTGGATTTTTAGGACCCGGTAAAAATGCAAGCATTGGTACCGGGTCCAACAACCAGAAAAGGTGGCGCCTTATTGGTATCGGGTGGGGCACCAACTGGTACCAATGGAGCCACATTGGCACCGGTTGGTGCCCTACCAGGTACCAATGACCCACTGCTTCTTTAGTACAGGCTGGAGATACCAACTGGTACCAATGAGGCCCTCATTGGTACGGGTTGGTGTCACCAACCGGTATCAAAGAGCCTCTGCGTATATAGCTCCTTCTTCCTCCCCCATTACGAGCTATCGTTAATTTCTTCCTCCTCCATTGAGCTCTGGTTTGGGGAGGTCATGCCTGATATTTTCACAACTTTTGGAGATTTTGCAATCCATGTCCGATAGGAGGTTAGCAACTTCATTCTCTCTTTTTTACGGTTACCATGGTCTATTTTATGCTCTATATTTTGAGTAATTAATTTAGAATTATACATCAATTTTATTATGTTTTTGTGCTAGAGGTGAACCATATAGATAGCTGTTGCATGTGCAGAGATGATGCTAAAATTTTTAAACATTGTTTAGTTTTTATAATTGTTTTTATTCTCATATCCATGCATTATATGAATTTTAGATTTCCTAAATTTTAGAGACTTTTAAATGATGTTCATATTTAGGTTTATTATGATTTTTAGATCTTAGAGGCTATAAATAATATTCATATTTAGGCTTATTATGAACCTTAGAATTATAGATTTTTAGAGGCTTCAAATGATGTTCATATTTATGCTCGTTATGAATTTTAGATTTTCTAAATTGTAGAGACTTTAAATGTTATTCATAATGAGGCTTATTATGAATTTAGAACTATAGAATTTTAGAGATTTTAAATGATGTTGACGATAAAACACTTGCTCAGTTTGTCTAGGAAATGGGCCTCTCATAGCGTCAACTTCTAGAGGGCAAACTTCCTAAGGCAAAAGTGACTGCTGCATGGTAATTTTGGTATGACGAACCAATGGTGCCCCCTTTTCCTGTGAGGACACTTACCACTCAAGCATACCGATTCCATGTATTGTACATTAAAGTGACAAGAAGGGCAGAGAGATGCTAAATAGTTTGATACAAGACCGTGATTACTCCTGTGGGCCAGATAAATAAATTTTGGATTTTAAAGATTTGTATATGTTGTACCATCTCTACCATGGACCTCATTTTGATCAGCCGCTCGGTTATGTAAGATTGTTTTACTAATATATTTTTGCAATACTTGGCACCTTAAATATAAGTTGCAACAATCACTACTACACAAAACACCTTCGGTTCGGTCTTTTAGTCCCGGTACCAATTGGGCCCAGGACTAAAGGGAGCATTAATCCTGGGTCCAATTGGGGGGGCTTTGGGGAGAGGGGGAGGGTCTTTAGTCCCGGTTGGTGGCTCCAACCGGGACTAAAGGGTGGCTTTTAGTCCCCGCTAGAGCCACCAGCCAGGACTAGAGGGCGCGCCCCCTTTAGTCCCGGCTGGTGGCTCCAACCGGGACTAAAGGGGACGTTTTAGTCCGGGTTGGAGCCACCAACCCAGACTAAAAGGTCCTCTACAAATATCGTCTTCCTCCCCCAGCCCAGCCGAGCCATGAACAGAGCTCGTTCATGGCGCAGGCCGGAGTTAGGGGAGGTCATGCCCATTTTTTTCTTGAATTTTGAAGATTTAGCTCCTCCAAGTGGTCTAAAAGGAGCATATCTTCATCCTCTCATCTTTCACGGTTAGTATTTCTTATTTCATCCTTTATACATAGAGAAATTTGTGTTTTAGTGGAATGGAGAGATGGGTTAGTTTTGTTTTTTTAGCACAATTGAGATATTGATTTGTTAGTAGTTTGCACTACTATGTTTTAAGGAATGCAGATTTAGTTTTTAATTCATATTTATACTTTAGTTATTTATCCTAATTCATATTTATACTTTAGTTAATTAGTTAGTTCATATTTATACTTTAGTTATTTATACTTTAGTTAATTTATATTTATACTTTAGTGATTAGTGAATTAGGATGGTAATTTTCATTTATTGCTTAGTGAAATAGGATGGTAATTTTCATTTATTTCAAAAATAAACTTACTATTTGTTATACTTATAAAAAATTGCCTAAACTTGCAGATGGACCGGCAATGGATGTATAATGCCGACAGACGTTCAGGTGACTTCTTTCAAGGCATGCATCATTTTCTATATGTGGCAGAGCAAAACAAGAAAAACGGTTTCATGAGTTATCCCTGCGGGGTCTGCAAGAACCAGAAGGAGCACAGTTCAAGAAAGGTCATTCACAGCCACTTGATTAGACATGGTTTCATGCCTAGCTACAGTTGTTGGACCAGCCATGGAGAAAGAGGTGTTATAATGGAAGACGGTGAAGATGAGATTGATGACAACATTCTCGGATTTGCTGAATACCGTGCTTTTGCTGATACTACAATGGGTGATGCTGAGGAAGAGGATGGAGAAGATGTGCCTGCAGATGATCTTGGTCAGATGTTGCAAGATGCAAAGGACACAAGCGAAACTGAAAAGGAGAGGTTGAAGTTCCAACGCATGTTAGAGGACCATCGCAAACCTTTGTACCCGGGTTGCGAAGAGGGACTAAAAAACTCAGGAGCACATTAAATTTGCTGCAATGGAAGGCCAAAAATGGTGTATCGGACAAGGGCTTTGGTGAGTTACTAAAAATCATGAAGAAGATGCTTCCTAGGGATAACGAATTGCCCTCGACAACATACGAAGCAAAAAAACTTGTTTGCCCGCTGGGGTTGGAGGTGCAGAAGATACACGCATGTCTGAATGACTGCATCCTGTATCGTGGTCCCGAGTATGAGAAAATGGATGCGTGTTCGGTTTGTGGCGCCTTGCGGTACAAGATCAGAAAAGACGACCCTAGTGATGTAGAGGGAGAGCCTATCAAAAAGAGAGTTCCCGCCAATGTCATGTGGTATTCCCCTATAATACCATGCTTGAGGCGTTTTTTCAGAAACAAAGAGCATGCTCGGATGATGCGATGGCACAAAGAAGAGCACAAGCGAGACTCAAAGTTGAGGCACCCTGCCGATGGGTCCTAGTGGAGAAAAATCGACCGAACATTCAAAGACTTCGCAGAAGATCCAAGAGACATAAGGTTTGCTTTGAGTACGGACGACATGAATCCTTTTGGTGAAATGAGCAGTAGCCATAGCACTTGGCCCGTGACTTTGTATATGTACAATCTTCCTCCATGGCTCTGCATGAAGAGGAAATTCATGATGATGCCTGTTCTTATACAAGGCCTGAAGCAACCAGGCAATAACATTGACGTGTATCTCAGGCCATTGGTTGAGGAACTTTTACAGCTATTGGGCGAAAACGGTGTACATATGTGGGATGAGCACAAACAAAAGGAATTTGACCTACGAGCATTGCTGTTTGTAACCGTTAATGACTGGCCGGCTCTTGGTAACCTATCAGGACAGAAAAACAAGGGATATAGGGCATGCACGCATTGTTTAGATAATACTGAAAGCATTTATTTGAAACATTGTCGCAAGGTTGTGTACATGGGCCATCGTCGATGGCTTTCTCTCAATCATCCGCTAGGAAAGAAAGGCAAGCATTTCAAAGGGGAGGATAATCGTCGTCCCAAGCCTATGCATCGTGATGGAAAGTACGTATTTGTTATGGTAAAAGAACTAAAAGTTGTTTTTGGAAAGGGGCCAGATAGTGTTGCTGTTCCAAATGATAGTAATGGGATGGCACCCATGTTTAAGAAGATGAGTATATTTTGGGAGCTACTATATTGGGAAGTCTTAGAGGTCCGCAATGCAATTGACGTCATGCACCTGACGAAAAATCTTTGCGTCAACTTGATAGCCTTTCTAGGCATCTATGGTAAGACAAAAGATACACTAGAATTACGCCAGGATCTGCAACATATGGAAGAATGACATGTACTACATCCAGAAGAGAGGGACAATAGGCGAAATTACTTGAGTCCTGCCAGCTTCACTCTTAGCAAAGAAGAAAAGGAAAGCATGTTCGAATGCCTCAATAGTATCAAGGTGCCCTCTGGATACTCTTCGAACATTAAGGGAATAATAAATATGCCAGAGAAGAAATTTACAAACCTGAAGTCTCACGACTGCCACGTGCTCATGACACAGCTGCTTCTGGTGGCATTGAGGGGAGTTCTGCCAGAGAATCTACGATTAGCTATCATAAAGTTATGTGCATTCCTCAACGCAATTTCTCAGAAGGTAATCGATCCAGACAATCTGCTGAAGTTGCAGGTTGATGTGGCCCAATACCTGGTGAGCTTCGAGTTGATATTTCCACCGTCGTTATTCAACATTATGACACATTTACTAGTTCATCTTGTCAAAGAGATTGAAATTCTGGGTCCTGTCTTCTTGCACAATATGTTCCCTTTTCAGAGGTTAATGGGAGTACTAAAGAAATATGTTCGTAACCGTGCTCGACTAGAAGGATGCATATCAAAGGGCTACGGAACTGAGGAGGTCATCGAGTTTTGTGTTGACTTCATCGACGATCTCAAACCGATTGGTGTCCCTAAATCACGGCATGAGGGGAGACTCGGTGGAAAGGGAACAATAGGAAAGAAGGTTGTTGGTACTTGGGATGATTATTCTTTCAACAGAGCACACTACACTGTTCTACAACAACCATTCTTGGTTAGTCCTTATATAAATGAACACAAGGAGCTTTTACACACTGAATTCCCGGGGAAGTCTGAGGCCTGCATTACACGTAAACACATTGATACTTTCACCGGTTGGTTGCGGAAACATCTAATGCGCAATATGGACATACATGAACAGCTAGCATGGTTGGCCAGGGGTCCCTCCTTTACAGTCTTGACATTCCAAGGGTATGAGATTAATAAGAATACATACTACACAGTATCCCAAGATAAAAAAGCACCAACCAAAATAGTAGCGTCTGTGTAGTTGCCCTAGACAGCGATGGTAACAAAGACACATATTATGGTTACATAGAGGAGATATGGGAACTGGACTATGGCCCGTTATTGAAAGTGCCGCTGTTTCGGTGCAAATGGGTGAAGCTTAGTGGAGGAGGGGTGTTAAAAGACAATTATGGAATAACAACAGTGGACCTCAATAATCTTGGTTACAGAGACGAACCATTCGTCCTAGCCAAGGATGTGGCTCATGTTTTCTATGTGAAAGACATGTCTAGTAAACCGAAGAAGCAAACAGACAAGTCAAATGATGAGCCCAGGCGACACATAGTCCTTTCGGGAAAAAGAAATATCGTCGGCATCGAGGGCAAAACAGACATGTCCGAAGATTATGATAAGTTTGACGAAATTCCTCTATTCACCGTGAATGTTGACCCAAGCATTCTATTAGCTAAAGAGGATGCTCCTTACGCATGTAGTGATCATAAGCAAGGCACATTCGTGAAAAAGAAGACTATTGCCGTTCTAGATCGTGATGTTTAATGTATTGTTATAACCATTATGTAAGATATTGAGCATGCACTCTTATATTATTAATTTATGCTTTTGTGATGGAGTTGTATTCAAATTGTTCTCAACACACATGTTCATATTAGCACATCTAGCTAGTAAATGAACTAAAAAACTAATTGAAATATATATTTTTTTGTCTGAGAATAATAATCATAACATCAATCATATTATTATCACATATAGTAAAACAAAAACTAATTGAAATATATTTTTTTAGTAAATGAAATAAGAAACAAATTGAAACAAAAAATAAATTAAAAAATGACTGGGCTTTTAGTCCCGGTTGGAAGCTATAACGGGGACTAAAAGCATGTTTTAGTCCCAGTTAAGGGCACGAACCGGGACTAAAAGTGTCGGTGCCCGACCATTAGTCCCGATTCGGGCCACAAACCGAGACTAAAACGTTCTTTTAGTCCCGGTTGGAGCCTCCAACCGGGACTAAAAGCCTCCCTCCTCTATAAAATGGCTGGCCGGCCGTGACCGACACTCGGGCGAGCAGAGCAACTCTGTCTTTCTTGTTCATTCTCCGGCCGAGGGAGCGAGGTGTGCTGCTGATTTTTTTAAGATTTCAGTGCACCGAAGTTTTTTACGGTTCGTATTTCTTGTTCATTCTCTAGTCTTCCCTAGTTAGTATTTTTTATTAATTTCTTTGTACGTAGAGAAATTTGAGTTTACTGTATTGATGAGATTGATGAATTTTAGCACAATATTGAGTTATGAATTTGTTTGTAGTTTGCATTGATTGATGTTGCTGAGCTAAAAATGTTGCTTTGAATTTAGTTATTTAATTTTTAGTTTTGTTTTTCTAATCAGCATATAGTTTTTTTTGTGAGTAATATATAGATTTTAGTTTGAACAATGCCGAGGTACCACGTCGTGGTGGAGAGCGGGATGATCCTTTGTGGATGCCACAAATAAACCCGCCACGAGAAGCACACGCTCCTGGCCTCGTTTTTACCGAAAACAACATTGCAGTGCCCGCGCCTAACGAAGCTCGTTTCAATCGGGTAAATTAATTATCTAGTGCTTCAATAGTTACATGTCAATGTATTGATTATTTCATGCAATTTATTAATGTGACTTACCAATATAGCAGATTATTTTGCCAATCAAATGGTTTAAAGATGCAGTAATGCACATCGCTCTTCGACGCCCATTGGTTTACAGAGAGGTGAATGAGAACACCAGAAGGGTTCTCATTTCTGTTGAGATTAGGCAAAATGCCTTACGTGACCCCAGTCGAGGCCAAGTTGTGCATATCGACGTCGAATCGGGTGCCTGGCAACAGGAGCATGTTGCGGCTTGTGACGCTGTAAGGCAAGCACTCTACCGAATCCAATTACTGGGTGGGCACGTTTTACCAGACTATAGCTACTTCAAGATAAAAGCTCTTGAGGCGGGTGGCCTCCCCGTGACAAAAAATGCCTAAATTAGTTACCCCTGAATACAAATCCATCTATGTAAGTTAACTATGATTTTTTTTTTAATTCTATTATGAATGTTATGAAATAACGTGGTTTTTTATAGGACGACCCGTACTGTGGATACATACATGTGTACTCCGGGTTAGAACCAATACTAAAACAGGTACTTGATTACCTACGGTTCACATTCACTAAGCCATATTCATATCGTGTTAATGGTGGATTTCAAGCGGACACAACCCTGACACATGTGGACGCAAGTGGAACGACTAGGCAGACAAAAATTTATGGCGAGGTTTTGGATAAACCCTATAAGGCGGTTGATAGTGCGTTTATATGGGCACTTGATTACGTTGACAGATATCTAGGTGTCGAGATTGTTGACATAAACTATCCTTTTTATCTCACAAAAAAAGAATGGTGTGGACGGAGATTAATTTAGTGGCGTGCATTTTTATGAATCATGTTGTAATAAGAATTATTATTAAATTTGTTGGACTAATTTTTATCATGTTAAGAATTATTATGAAATTTGTTGGACTAATTTTTGTCATGTTGTAATAACACTAATTTTTATTCCCGTATAAATCCAGCCCTCTTTTGGTTTAGTTTTAGTTATTTTACTAAATAGACCAATACCTATTCATACATATTATTATTACCAAAAAACTGCAAAACTTTAATAAATAACATTTGCATATATTGGGTCTTTCATAATTTATTAAATATGATAATGTGAGTGGTATTATTTTGTTTATTAAATATTAACCAAAAATTGATAATTAAAATAGTTGATGGGATGCATAGATTTTCTTAATAGACCACTCTATACTCACAAGCATTGTCTCCATGCTTTTTTTGCATGTGTACATGATGATCATACAGTGGCAAGGTGTATCTGCAGCTAGGTAGTGACAGTCTGTAGCCATGAGACTCATGTCTTCCATAACCATGTATTAAACAATAGTTGATGGAGTTTTTACTTCTCTCGATGGTTTTAATGTGATCCTTGGGACATTCAAATCTTTCAGGCTCACACTAAAACTATCGAGAAGTAAAAACTCTATCAACAATTGTTTAACATGGTTATGGAAGACATGAGTTTCATGGCTACAGACTATCATTACCTAGCTAGAGGTTAACCTTGCCAATGTATGAACATCGTATACATATGCATAATAGGTACGGGAGAATACTTGTGAGCATTGTGTTGAATATTAAGAAAATATGTGTACATCACATCAACTAGTTTAATTATAGATTTTTTTGCTAATATTTGACAAATAAACATTATATAACTCATATTAGCATGTTTATTAAATTTTGTAAGATCTAATATAAGCAGATGTTATTTGTTAATTTTTTTGGCAAATTTTTTGGTCATAATGATATATACGAATGAATATTAGTGTATTAGCCCTACCTAGCATCATCGAAGCAGTTGTGCGTCTACTGACATCCCAAATGATGCTCAAGTCCAACGCTACCCCGTGGACGATATAACCAGGTGGACGACCTGTGAGCTGCACAGTCCATTCAGGAACTTAACGTTCAAGGTGGCGTACGGTAGTGCTTTGCCGAGTCAAGAAGGAGATCTCTACCATGGAGGGCAAATACCTGCTGGCTATGCTAGAGTTGAGGTGGAGCACGTCTTGGCCGGGTACGAATCACTCCAGCTTGACATTCCTGGAGGTGACGGGGAGGTGACACTAGAAGAGGTAGTTCATGGTGTTATCCTATGGGAGAAGCGTTACATCGTCTTAACTCCTGAGGGGCCTTCGTCGTCACCCCAAAGCTCAAGGCCATCTCTACCGCCTCCAGCTCCGCAGTCCCCGTCGCAGCAATATTCGCCTGTTCTCCCTGAACAAAGGTCTCTGTCGCCTACAACTCAGAAATCTCCGTCGCCTCCAGCTAACCAATCTCCGCTGCCTGCACCTCTGCCTGCAAAGAAAGCTAAGCAATAGAAAGCCAAGGCACCAACAAAGCCACCGACAAAGAAGCCAGCAAAGCAGCCAAAGCAAGCCAAGGAACCTACCAAGCTACCATGGGAAAAATCTAATGAGGAGTGCAAGCAGCAAAGTCTGGATGAGGTTAAAGAGTTCTTCAAAAAGAAGGAGCCCAAGAAAAAAAAGTAATTGATTTTGCTAAGTTTGCTTTTTTTATTGGCATGTCTAAAGAAACTAAGAAGAAAGTGTTGTCAGACTATGACCGCTCTATTAAAAAATCGTATGAGAAGAATAAAAGGGAGGAGAAGGAGCAATGGAGGCAACAGAGCCAAGAGACTACCGAGAGCCAAAAGAGCATCAAGCAACAAATGAAGGGAAAGGGTGTTGCTCAGCTCAGTGAGCAGGAGAAGCAAACAATTGATCCACTCATAGTGAATGATGGACTTGGACCGGTCGACGTGCTTCAATTTTGCAAAGGGGCAGGATTGACGCCCACGCAAATGCTAAATGAGAATGAGACCCCAAAGGCTATACCAAGGTGGCCATTTCAACTTGGCTTACCTCTAGTTGATCTCGGTATGTACCACATGCAGTCAACAAAAATGTATAGCTTACATGAATGGTACCTTAAGGCGTCGGCTGAAGGGCAGAGAATGGTAGGATTGAAGATTAGAGATGATGACTACTTTCATGGCGATAATGTTATGTATCTGGAATTCTCAGAAATATACCAGATATACCATAGGGATGCCCTCTACATGTCTCTCCTCAACTGCTGGGTGTTGTAAGTGCTTTGTTTATTTCTATATTTAACGTCTCCTATATATTGTCAACTGTATTATTAAATATTTCTTTCTTTTAAATTGTATCCTGTAGAACGGAGATTGAAGTATGCAAGACAAACTCAAACTTCCACTTGGGCTTCATCGACCCAAAAATTGTAAACCAGCATATGTTACAAAAATTTTATGAAGACACAATGAACAACATTGACAAATTCTTACGTGTTTGTTGACACTAGCGGTGGCAAACAGAAAGTCTGCAAGCGCACGGCTGTCGTAGTAGCTTTCACCCCTGAGTAAACCAGGTATCGAGTCCACGGGGAATATAAAGGTACTGAAGTTGACCGGATCGATCGAGTCTAAAAAAAGGTTGGGTAGAGAGGATAACTTAGCACTAAGACTGTGAATATAGCGAAGGGAGTTCTCCTATGCTTGCTTTGGGCACCGGGGTATCCTAGACCTCTAGGAAATTGCCGGCAAACAGTTCTACGTTGTACCCGTACATGGAGGATTACAAAGGACAGACAGGGCTATCACCACCTGCCGCCTACCTCTACTAATCCGTGGGGCTACAAGGCAAACGAGGGCAGATATACACCTAAGCACCACGCCTAAGATAATATCAGCTATCCTAACCTTGATCAGAGATTAGAATACTTTATGAATAAAGCAACGAACCCACAAGCACAATGGAGAACTCAGCTTTCTATAACTCAGACTCAAGTACTAGTTGAATTCCGGATACTTACTAAGTAGCTTGCATCCGTCGAGGTACAGGTGGAGGGTCGCCGACACGCCGGGACTCCTCCAGACTCTCCCTCACTCTCTCCCTATTTCTACTCTAGATATGAGGAGGGCTTCGCCTTGACTTGATGCTCCAGCTCGATGATGCTTAGCCCTGCCCCGAGTCCATCTATTTATAGCTTGGAGAGGCGGTTGTGAGTCGGTACGAAGAGGTTGAGACGGTACGGAGATGGGCCTAGGTCGGCCGACCGTAGGATCCACCGTCCTAGGCCATGCACGGTCCAGATCTTCTCCTCGAGGCAGTTTACAGGTACGCGTCAAAGGGTGACCAGTCCCTAGGTCGGCCGACCTGGAGTTGCCGCCTTTCGGGCCCATCTTCCTCTGGGTGGCTGACATGTGGGCCCTGAGGTCGGTTCTAGGTGGGTACGCTTTACATGAGTATATTTGGTTTCAGGTGTGGGCCCTTCAATCCATGGGTGGTTCATCTCATGCCTTTGATGCAAACCGACGTTGATTCAATGGTTATGATGATCTCCAGGTGTGCTTCTTCTGTATGGGTGAAGTTGGATTTAGTTGGGCCTGGGCCTAGGTCGGCCGACTTGGTGGGGTCGGGCGGCCTGGCCCTGGGCCCACTTTGGTCTTTCTTTTGCCACTTTGTCCCTGTAAGCACATATACACCAAAACTAGTGGAATTCATTAGTAAATAAACCAATTCCTATTTGTTTTATCATTCTTTTCTATCTATATTGGCGGTAGGATTTTATCGTTAAGAGCCGCCAACAAGCTCCCTCACACTTATCCTTTAATCGTCCTCTAGTAAAGACTATGATTTATCACAGAAATATAAACAAACATATAGGTTATTCCAAAACATTTAGGCTTAGTGGAATTATAAAGAGTGGCTAACATGTCTTCTTGGGTTATTGCAGAAAGGAACAACCTCTTTATGACATGACACACCTTACCCTCAAATACTTGGTTTTTCAGAATTTTGCAAAGAAAACCAATGCCTTGCTCCTCAAAGAGTTTCTCTCTGGATATTCATGGTGGTTGGACAACACTCATACTCTCCAAAATGAAACTTTGTATGTGGAGCTCTTAAGATACATACCTTATTTCACTTATGTTGTCATTCCAAGAGTTGAATCCAAGCCAGAGACAAGTCATGTAATCAAGTCAAGATGTGCAAGTGTATGATATGGAGTGGTAATGTAATTGTACTCCTTTGTTTTGGCTTTCTTCCCTTTTTCTTTTCTTTTGAATATGGGCTATTGCATTTTTTTTCTTCATCTTTTTTTTTCAGCTCAAACCTTTTTAGCATGAGTCTCTTCTTTTTTTTATGCATATAGCCCATATCTTCTTTTCATCTTGGATTTGGGAAGAATGCCATTTTAGGAGTACTTATTTATAAGTATGAAGTAAGGGCATGTTTTGCTCTACCCTCAGTGTAAGGGTTTAGCTTTGTATGGTGGAGTGTACATGATCTTGACTTTAAAAACATGAAGTATCTCTAACAAGGGTCACAAACCTTGAAATAACTCAAAGTTCAAAAGATATGCATGTCTATAATTGTAATTGGTTGTTTCTCAAACTCATGAGGAGCATGGCAAGGTTAGCAAATTTTTAAAAATTTTCATAAATTCCAAGTACTTGAATAAGTAAGAGCATCCTTCATGAAAAGGCCATATCTCAAAATGCAATAACTTAGATGACATGGTTCCTAAATATGTGAAGATTTCCACAAGCCAAAAGGTACAGGGAATAAAATATATGTAAGTTAATAATTTTCCATGTGATGGGGAGATAAGAAGGGTTAATTTTATTTAAGTTCTGAATTCCATTATTCAATTGTATAGAGATTCAACTGAAACAGGGTATAGGAGGATCAAACCAGCGTGCAGGGAAAAATAGAGGCCAGGAGGGACCCAGGCCAAGTCGGCCGACCTGGTGGGGTCGGGCGACCTGGGGGTAATCCTTTTGGTCGAGCTTTTTTTTGCGTGCTACTCTGTTTCATTTTGTTCTGTTCTGTTTCGTGTTGCATCATTCTATTTTCCGTCAATTCACTGGTGAGGGACTCCCCCACACTTTATTTTATTCATCATAGCATAGGCACATTATAGAATAATCAAATAAAGGAATGAAATAAATGAAGGAATTAAAGCTAAATGTGCCTATCCTATTCTAAAGCCAGGGCACCTAAGGTGCATTGTATAGGTTTTCATTCCCTACGGCTTTTGCAAAGCTTTTGAGCTTCATGACTGTTGATCTACGCAACATATCAAAGTCGTCTTGAAGGTTCAAACGCTCAAGTCGCTCTTCAGCGAACCTCTCCTCCAACTTGGCATAGTCGCGACCGAGTTGATTAATCAACTCTAGCAACTCTGCATTGGAGGGAGCCATGGGGGGCCTTTTCTTCATCACTTTCATAGTGACCCCTGTAGCCGGCGAATTGGAGCAGACTTGATATGCCTCTTGACCTTGCCGGCGGGTGAAGACTCCACCGACTCCTCCAACTCCTTCCTCTCCTTAGGTGTGAGGGGAGGGAACAGCCCCTTTCCGTAGCCGCCTCCGGGTTTCCTTTCCCCGAAGACCCAGAATCGCGGCTCCGGGGTGCTAGCGGGAGAGTATATGGACACGTCAGACGTATAGTGATACGCTACGATGTCCTCCCACTTGTTCTTGACCACCTCCTTCAGCATCTCCCCTGGTTGAAGCATGGGGAGTCTATCCCCCTTGGTAGGAGTGGCCGCTGGCATCTTCTTTGGAGTGAGTTGCCCCATCGTCGGCCTTCTATACGGGCTTGACGCCCGTGCATCACGCCTCTGGGACCTTTTCAGAGATTGAGATCGCGCTGCCGAGCGAGGCGCCGAGGGGCCACCAGGGCCGATCACCCGACCTGAGGGGTCGGCCGACCCCCTGGTGCGGTCTCTCGCGTCCTCCTCTGGCGGGGGGGCTGGCCAGTGGGGGTACCACCACGGCCATGACCGACGTCAGGTTGATTGGCACTAGTTGATTCTCCAGAGTGGGTTCTCTCTCCAGATCAAAGGTTGATCAGGAGGTAGGGTGGCTCTTTCCGGCCATCTTTGGGGATTTGAAAGGTGTGGCTCAGAGATTTCAGAATGTGGGCGAGGAAGGACTCAGATGAGAGAGGACAAGAGGATGAGTGGAAATTTAAAGAAAGAACAACCCTCTTCTCGGATCAATCAGAGGTTGAAATGCTCATCCACCGTGGAATGGCCTCAGAGGCATTGGAGTGAAGCGTGTGCAGAGGATAGGGCTGATCGGTCTCAGTGGCACGTCGGCCGACCTGGGGGAGTCGGCCGACCTGACCTTGAGCCCGGTTGCCTTCAAATTTTTCATGCACTACGAGACAGGTCCAAAATACCCCAAAGTGTGTGCAAATGGGTTCGAGGGTCTATGGACATTACTGCGAAGGATATTTATAGATGGGAATTATCCATGACCAAATTGATCACATCAAATTCCTCTTTTATCTTACTATTAGGTTCAAGGAAAACTTTTAAACGTTGACCATTTACCTTGAAGAGGTTACCTTCATCGTCTTGGAGTGTGATAGCCCCGTGCGACGAAGTCTCCACCACAACGAATGGTCCTTCCCATTTGCTTTGAAGTTTTCCATGCCCAAATAGCTTCACCCTGGAATTAAAGAGTAGTACCTTATCCCCGGGGTGGAACTCCTTCACCTTGATTCTATCCTTGTAGATTCTGGCACTGTGATACGCTTTGTCTCTCCACTCTTCTAATTCTGAAAGCTACATTCTCCTCATCTGCTGGGCTGCTGGAAGATCCATATTCCATTTTCTTATGGCCCAGTGCGCCCGATGCTCTAGCTCAATTGGTAAATGACAAGTCTTGCCTGTTGACACTAAAACGCGCCGCGCCAAACACTCACACGCGCGGAATCGCAAGATGCAGATCTGACTGCGCAGAAACCGGTGAAACCGGTTTGGGAAACCGGTGAAACCGGTTTTCTAGGGTTTCCTGCGAAGACCAACGAACGCACGCCCGGGAGGGACCCCGTCAGGGTGTGCGCACCTTGGGTTGTTCTAGGATCGGTCAGGCCACCTAGAACGTCCTCAATCGCCGTGGAGACGAAGGAAGAACAGCAATTAGAGTTTGAGAAACATAAAGTAAAGACAAAAAGTAAAGACGAATAAAAGATAAATTGTGTTTGATCGATTGGATGATACTCAATCGGCCGCAACCCTTTATATTTATAGGGTGGGGAGGTCTTGCCCTGCAAGGAAAGTCCAAATACAAGTCGGATCTACAAAAAGAGTCCAAACCTATTACAATTCGGGGAAAACCGGTTCCACCGGTTTGTCTTGTCAGACATGTCACAGTAACCCAAACCGGTTCCACCGGTTTATAAATCCGGTTCCACCGGTTTCCCTGCAGAAACTATTCCTTGCCAATTTTGATCGCTAACATATGCCCCCCTGTTTTCTAGTAAACTAGTGCACTAGAAAACACTTCTAAGATCAAAATTGTTCTTCTGGACGATGTTTAAACATACAAAGCATCGGCCATGTCATGCGTCTCGCCTATATTGAAGTTGAAGCAACTTGTTTTGGTCTCCACACCATCCTTGTAGGTGCCGCTGATCTTTGTTCAACTTCTGGCTGCATTGATTGCCTGCGCATCCTTTGTAATTTCCTTTTTTGAGTGCGAGTTAAGCCTGAGGGACACCACCTCGGCTGCATATATTTAGAATCTGATTTGCTACTGTTCTCACACTGCTTAGGATCAGTACATGCATCTTTTCTAACCGGATTACCATTGTAAGCAATCGGTTGTTGGAAGATACCATAATTTGGATAAGAAATAATATGTGGTGGCATGTACATACTACCATAGTCACTAGGAGCATAATAACAAGGATATGGCCAAGACAACGGCATATATGATCCACCAAAATAATATGGCGCAGCAGCATAATTACCTTGGTGTTGGTGAAATTTTTGTTCACCTTGATGTCTTGGTGTTGAATTTGCATCTCCAGTGCTATGTGATTGATTTTTATGCTTCTGGACAGCTCCCTTCTTCTTATATTTTTCTAGAAGATCTTCAAATGTCGGCTTCACCTTTTCCTTTGATCCACCCGAACTTCCAGGCGCAAACCGGTTATACCGGTGTGAATAATCGGTTCCACCGGTTCTACCAGAACCAGCATGTTTGCTCTTGGCTTGCCCCCCGAGTGTTGAATTCTTTTTTGCAACTTGAGGGTCTTTTTTCTGCCATACCTTCTTGCTCCTTTTCTGTTCTGGTCGTGCTTCACCAATGATTACATTTTTTCCTTTTGTTGTATCGGCTTGATTTGGCCGGATCAACACTTTAGGATTCTGTAATTCAATGGTATTGACAGAGAAATGCTTAGGAAAAGGATCAGAATCAACCTTCATTTCGTGCAAAGTCAAATGGCCTTCATTAAGGGCCAATTGAATTCGCCTACGAAATACATTACAATCATTAGTTGCATGTGAAAAAGAATTGTGAAATTTACAATATGCACGTCGCTTCAACTCATCAAGAGATGGTAAAGTATATGCACACTTAATGTATCCATTCTTATGTAACTCATCAAATATCCTATCACATTTAGATACATCAAAAGTAAATTTCACTTCTTCTTGCCGATTTTTGTGGATCGGCTTAAGTGAAGGGCAACTATATGATTGAGACTTGCTTGGCCATGTAAATTCAGCAGCACATACTTCTCCATTCTCATCGTCCACTAAATCATTATTTAACATATGCATGTTAGGACGATCAGATTTTGGCCTAGCATCTTTACTTCGGCTTTCTTGAACCAAAGCTTTTTGTAATACTTGATTAAAGGTAAGAAACTCATAGCCTTCTAATTTATCTTTGATATGAGATTTCAAACCTTTAAAAGCTAATTCGGCAAGATCTTTTTCAGAAATAATTAAACTATAACATCGGTTTTTTGTATCTCTAAATCTTCTAATGTAATCAGCAATAGATTCATCATTCTTTTGAATAACCGATGTTAAATGAGATAGCCTCAATTCATTATCACCACTATAAAAGTGCTCATGGAATTTATGTTCTAATTGAGACCATGTATGAATAGAATTAGGAGATAATGCCGAAAACCATGAGAAAGCAACACCAGATAATGACAAAGGGAATAATCTAACTTTCAAATGATCAACACTACCATGAATACCCATTTGTGCATTAAATTGGCTAATATGCTCCCATGTAGTCCTATTGTCTTCCCCAGTAAATTTGACAAACTCTGGCACTTTAAAACCTTGAGGATAAGGCATAGTATCAAAAGCTGGAGGATAAGGTTTCTGATATACTAAAGTTTTATTCTTAACCTCTACGCCAAAAGTATCCTTAATCAAAATAGCCAAATCTTTTTTATATTCTTCCATCAGACTCTGAATATAAAGATCATTTGAGCTTTGCTGATCATTGACATTTGGCACATTTTGGTTCGGTGATGCATGTAATGGTTGTTACAAATAACCCGAACTTTGGAAAGATATAGGATTTGAAGTATTTATCATTGGAATACATGTAGGTACATTACCAGAAACACCATTAACTCGGCAAGGATTAGCCTGAGCAATTGATGTACTAGTTATAAGCTCAGGTGTTGTCTGATATGTAGCAACAGGGTAAGAACCGGTAGGACCGGTTCCTGGAACCGGTTGAACCGGATTTTGGCCGTACTGAGTATTAGGACTAAAACCGGTAGGACCGGTTACAGAAACCGGTTTTACCGGATTTGCCTGGCCAAATCCCTGAAAATTCTGTCCTGTCAAATGATTTAACGGCATCCCATATTGTGGATTTCTGGGTATTACTGCTGCCGATAAATTCTGAGGTACAATTGCGTGCTGTGAAGCACCCACTAGATCAGAATTAATAGCACTACTAATTACGGTCGAGGGTTGTTTTCCTACGGATTTATCAATCATGCCTTGAACAATCGTAAGAAGATTCTTTTGACCAGAAAGTAATAAGCCATTAATTTGCTCAAGGGTAACAGGCGCGGATGCAGCACTTACAGTGGGTGTTACCTCATCTTTTTCTTCTTCTCCTTCTGAAAGAACGACCACCTCCTTGTCCTTGGAGATAGCACCTTTTCGATCCTTGGAGAAGTGCGAGAGGAACCATTGCGCCTTATCTTCAAGTCTCTTCTTGGCCCGTTCCATCTCCTCCTTTTCTTGCAACAGGAGTTGCTCGAAAAGATGACGATCCTCAGCCGAAAGCTCATTAACACTCGGCCTTTGAATATTATCAGGATCCACCTCGCCTGGCTTCGGTAGACTCGACATGATAGTA
>CM014277.1:30434934-30449810 GCA_004135705.1 Alloteropsis semialata | reverse complement strand
CGCACCACAGCGCCCCCCTCTTCCCCGGGCCGGTCCTGCAGAGCCCCCGCGCCGGCGCAGCGCCCCCCACGCTTCTCCCTCCTCCTGGACTTCTCCCTCGACCACTTCGCCTACTTGATCTAGGTACGCCCCACCGCCTCTTCTTGTTCATGCTAGTCAAGATTTGTGTGGTTATCCAAATTTATAGCCGTCTTGTCCATGCTATTGTTTTGGAAGCTATGAAATTATTAATTGTTAATTCATTCAGGATGTTTTACAATAGCTTGCTCTGCTATCTGTAATCTGTGACTTAGCGAATCATATTTCACTATGTGTTAGATACAATCAGTTTCGCAATAGTGGTTGTTGAATGTTTGATATGAAATGAATGTTGGATGTTGAATGTTGTCGGCCATCGTGTCGTTCTTCTATTGCTGGGTTTGGAAACCTCCCTTTGTAGGGGAGGTGCTGCCGAAATTTTCAATTATTAACACTTTTTTCTCTTTTTTTTTGCAGACGAGTCTCCCCTTCCATCGAGGCCAGCCTACACCCCGACGACACATGGTGAGACAAACATGCTCTATTTTCCTTTCTTGTTTGTTGTTCACGTAACCTTAGGCGTCTCCCGTTCGAAAGAGATACGGTTGGACATATGCAGATTTTTGCATATGTGTGACTGTATCTGTTTCGAATTGTCCACGTTTTTTGGACAGTCCGAGGATGGGTAGATGGGTTTAGTTTTCATGGTCTACTCTTATCTGAGTCAGAATTTTGGCATCACCTCCCCGTTGTTCTCTGGATACACAATCTCCTTTCTAGGACGTGTATTTGGAGAACAGCGGGGAGGTGCTGCCGAAATTCTGGTTCAGATAGGAGTAGAGCATGAAAACTGACCCAATCTACACACCCTCGGGTGGGATTAGGACCTATCTATACCTAGTAGAGAATGGTAGACATTCCGGTAGATGTAAAAGTTAGTTTGATATCGCTTGGTGATCTGTTAGAGGATGGAGGACCGTGAGTGGATGTACACGGGCTTTGCTCAGAAGACTGCTGAATGGTTGACCAAGACTGAAGATTTCATGAACAAAGCGTTTGCATTTGCCAAGAGTACACGGGCTTTCTGTCCATGTGTCAAATGTGCAAACCGTAAATGACAAACAAAGACGGACATGAGCAAACATCTCATCAAGCATGGATTTACGCCGGACTATACTCGGTGGACCTGCCATGGTGAGGCCCAGCGTGTGAGAGACGAAGTCGTGAGACAACGCATCGAGGAATTTGATGATGATGCCGGGGTCGGAGACATGTTGAATGACTTCGATGAAGCATAGATAGATGAAGGTTCTATGGAGGAAGAGCCGGAGGCCAGTGCGAAGGCTTATTATGAGATGTTGGCTGCGGCACAGAAACCCCTTCACCAGCATATCATGGTCTCGCAACTGGATGCCATTGCCCGTCTGATGGCCGTAAAGTCTCAGTTTAGCCACAGTCGAGAAGCCTTCGATGTCATGTTGACAGTATTTGGCAGCTTGCTTCCGGATGGTCACATTCTGCCCAAGGTATGAGTCACAGAAACTTCTTCGCGCACTTAAGATGCCGTATGAGCAGATACATGCTTGTCCGAATGGATGCGTCTTATTTAGGAAAGAATATGAGAACGCGAAGTACTGTCCACAGTGCAAGTCATCCAGGTTCGTGGAGGTAGAATCAGCTGATGGCACTAAGAGGCAGACCACGATTCCCGAGAAGATCCTATGGTACCTTCCTTTCATACCGAGGATCCAACGGCTTTACATGACCGAGGAGTCCGCGAAACAGATGACATGGCACAAAAATGGTCGTCGATACAATCCTGAGAAGCTGGTACATCCAGCCGATGGTGAATCATGGAGAAGATTTGATGAGATTTATAGTCAGAAAGCTCTGGAGGCTCGCAATGTACGTATTGCCCTGGCAACCGGATGTCTACTGCCGCATACACTTGTTGGCCCATGTTTGTTATCCCTCTCAATCTCCCCCCCGGCGTCCTCTTTCAACGACAGAACATCTTCTTGTCGTTAATCATTCCTGGATACCCGGGGAAACAATGGGTGTGCACATGGAGCCTCTGGTTGATAAATTGGAACGTGCTTGGAAGGAAGGTGTATTGACATACGACCGAGCTATGAAGAGAAAGTTCACAATGCATGTTTGGTACATGTACTCCCTGCATGACACACCGGTGTATGGGTTATTCTGCGGACACTGTGTTCATGGGAAATTCCCATGCCCGGTATGCAAGGCAATGTTGAGGTTCATTTGGTTGATGAAGGGTGGCAAATATTCTTCGTTCGACAAACATCGTCAATTTCTCCCTCTTGATCATCCATTCAGACGAGACACGAAGAATTTTACGATGGGTGTCGTTGTTGAAGACCCTCCACCACATCTAATGATAGGTCTCGAGATTCGTGCTGAGTTAGAAGCTCTCAAGCTCAACAAAAAGAAAGATGCTTTTGCGGGATATGGTGAGCTACATGCTTGGACTCATATTTCGCCCTTGTGGAGGCTCCCCTATATGCAGGACATTCTTCTACCGCATAACATTGATATGATGCACACGGAAAAGAATCTTGGCGAGGCTCTTTTTGGTACTGTCATGGACCATGCTGAAAAGACAAAGGACAATGTGAAGGCTAGAGTGGATCAAAGCCTGTTATGCGATAGACCGAAGATGAACATACCGCCTCCCACAGACGGTGGACGGTGGAAGAAGCCTAGGGCAGATTACATCCTGAAGAGGGATCAAAGGAGGGAAGTTCTCAAATGGTTCTAAACGTTAAAGTTCCCTGATGGGTATGCAGCAAATCTGAGGAGGGGGGTGAACTTAGCTACTTTGCGAATCAACGGGCTCAAGAGTCATGACTACCACATATGGCTTGAGCGGCTCCTTCCGGTGATGATTCGCGGCTATGTACCTGACCATATCTAGCTAGCGCTAGCAGAGTTGAGCAACTTCTTCCGCGTCCTTTGTGCTAAGGAGATATCTCCTACCGTGATGGAAGATATGGAAAGGCTGGCCCCGGTGTTGCTCTGTAAGTTGGAGAAGATCTTTCCACCCGGCTTCTTCAATCCGATGGAGCATATGATTTTGCACCTCCCGTATGAGGCAAGAATGGGGGGCCTGTGCAGAACCGTTGGTGCTATCCAGTTGAAAGATGTCAAAAGGTTCTTCGAATGAAATGTAAAAATAAATGCAAGATTGAAGCGTCCATTGCAGAGGCATACATTCTGGAGGAGGTCTCAAACTTCATTTCAAAATACTATGCTGAAAATCTTCCTAACGTGCACAATCTACCAACTTGTTACAATTCTGGTGAAGTTGACACGACCCTCAGCATATTTCGAGGGCAACTCGGAAGTACAAGTGAAGGCACACCCAAGACCTTGAAATACGAAGAGTGGCGCACAATCATGCTATATGTGTTGACCAACCTCTCCGAAGTCGAGCCGTACATCCCGTAAGTTCTCAACAAACTTATTCCATTACCTGACCCATATTCTTCATCCAACCATCGTTTTTCTCGGTGGTACAGGAAATTTGTTGAACAATCCTGGCGTCAATCGAGGCAACCTAGACCGGACGAAGTAGATACCCTTCTTAGAGAGGCCAATTTTATTTCTTGGTTCAAATGGAAGGTTCATTCTAATTTCCCTCCTATTAGTTTCACATTATAACTTGGTCATCCAATAACATAACGGACAATCATGCTCGAACTTGCAGGCCCAAACCGATGCGTCTATGAGTGCCGAGTTGAGACAAGTTGCCGATGGTTGTGCCTATAGGGTCAAGTCGTTTGGCTATTATGATGTGAATGGTTATCATTTTCGCACAAAGAGCCATGAGCAGAAGATGCCCAATCGAAGGACCACAAATACCGGAGTTTGTACGCCAGGCCTTGATGGGGTCGAGTATTATGGAATAATTGAAGAAATATACGAACTCAATTTTGGTGGATGCAAACCTCTTCATCCTGTCATATTCAAATGCCATTGGTTTGATCCCTCAGCTGTGAGACGGACCCCTAACATTGGGCTAGTTGAAATTCAACCATCATCCATCTATGCCAGAGAAGATGTATATATTGTGGCTCAACAGGCCACACAGGTTTATTACCTCTCGTATCCGTGCACAACCGACAAGTGTCTTCAGGGTTGGGATGTTGTGTACAAGGTATCACCACACGGAAAACTACCAGTCCCAAACAATGAAGATTACAACTTCGATCCAAACACGTATGCCGGAGAGTTCTTCCAAGAAGATGGGCTAGAAGGGAGTTTTGTGATAGACTTAACCGAAGCGGACGAAATGGAAGTAGAGCAAATGAATGAACAAGTGGATGATGGAGATGTGGTTCTTAACTTGAAGGACGTGCAGTTACTTGAAAACATGCTTTTAGGCGTTGGGAGTGATGATGAGATGGAAGAACCTGAGGAGCACGGGCATGAGGATCTCGAAATGCGTGATAGTGATGATGAGAACCAAGAAGAAAATCTCGATCATGATGATTATTTCTAATACATGTATGATCCTAGCTATTTTTGTATTTGTAATACCATGCATGTTAATTACTTTATATATTTTGCTCAGCTTGCTTCTATTTCTCATTATATTTTGCATATCTTTCTAATTATGTTTATTTTGAAATTTTTCAATGCAGATGGTGGGGAGTTAGGAACGTGAAGTCCCTTTACCGGAGGGGGTCACGTGAGGAGGAGGCACCTTCAGGGTCTGGGAGCGGTGGAGCCAGGGGGCGAGGGAAGGGTGGACACAGGGGTCGACGGAAGGGCAAGGTACCGACCCCTGTACCTTCGTCCTCGTCTTCGTCTGAGGAGGAGATTCCTCCCGCGGTGGTGGAGGGCGAGGTGGAGTCGTCGGAGGAGGAGGGGGGGATGCGGGGGAGGGGTCCGGGGAGGGTTCCGCTTCTAATGCCCGATTATGGGCGCGCGGTCCCTCCCAACTCCCGAGGCGGCCGATACCCCCAGCACACCGTCCGATCATCCGACTAGCCGGTGCGAGGTAATAAACTTTATATGTTATCATTCCATTTTTATTTAATATGTTGAATATCACTATAGAAACTAACAATCTATCTTGATCACTTTGCAGGGGTTGGGACGTGGTAGAGCGGGGTGCTGCTCACAGCCGGAAGGTCAACGGCATCCTGGGTCTTCTGTGCAGGGCAAACTTCCCTGGCATAGTTACGCACCAAGGAGTCCAGGAGCCGGCGGAGTCGTTCGCCCACTACTACGACGCCACGGACGACCAAGAGGACCGGGAGGGCAGGAGCTTCCCCAACAAGGCCCAGCGGGTGCTTGCCGAGCTGTGGGTAAGTGTTTCCCGCAATACATATTTCAACACATATATATATATATATGCATGCTTTCTACATTTGTCACCACTATATCGCATATATATATGCAGGATTTTTACAGATGCGCCCCGGGCCACGAGGTGGAGGCGGGTGAGCAAGCAAAGATGGCGGCTCACAAACTGGTCAAGGACATGTACTACGAGGCGCGGATCCAGGCCGTCATTGACTACTGGAAGGACAAAGGCACAAAGTATTCCAAAGAGCAAGCCAGAACCATTTACCTGACCTATGATCAATACATCTTGGTAAATAAAAAACTTTAATTACGATTCCTTATATGATTAAGCACGTATAATCTAATCTTCTTCTACTTCATCCTGCGTAGGTGATTCCCTGGTGGTGTGCCTCGCATCCCCAGGCTTGGGAGAAGTGAGTGGCCTACTGGTGCTCTCCCGAGTGGATGGAGATACACCTGGCTGCCCGGGAGCGCCGTTTGCAGATGACAGGTCCAGCACACCACCAAGGCAGCCTTACCCTCCCCGAGTACAAACAAAGATGGGTATGACATCTCATTTTATAATTGAAATGCTCAATTCTGCAATATTTCTAATCATATTGTTTTTTTTGTGTTTTGTAGTCGGCGGCACATGGAGGCGAGGAGCTGACTGACTTCCAGGCTATTGCCGTGTCCCACATGGGCAGGGCCACGTCCGAAGTCCGCTACAACCCCGAAGCCGGGCCGAAGGCGTACAGCAATCCCATGGTCCACGCCCGCCTCACCGCCTACTCGGAGATGGGAAGGCAAAAGCATGGGCCTGAGTGGGATCCGGCCGCCGCGCCGCTTGATGGAGAAGTCATCATGAGGATGGCAGGAGGCAAGAGGCATGGGAGGTACGCCATCAGCGACAGCATGATCGACACGGCCAGTACCCCCACTCTCTCCCAGATCCGAGCCGGTAGCGCTAACCCTGACATACGCCAGCCGCAGACCGCTAGCCACTTCAACATGCAACTAATCCAGGTTATTTCTGCTTTATTACACTTTAGTTCATTTTTCCTTACCGTTGAATTCTAACGCTTTGATGGAATATTGCAGGCCCAGCTAGAGGAGGAGAGGAGGAGAACCACCATGCTGGAGGCCCGGCTGGATGAAGAGCGGCAGTGGCGGGAGGAAGAGCGAAGGTGGCGGGACGAGGAGCAAAGGCAGCGGGACGAGGCCGAGCGGCTCCGCATGCAGCAGATGAACGAGTGGTACAACTGGTTCAACGGCATGGCAAGGGATATGGGCCGATCTCCGCCTCCGCCTCCGATGACTTTCGCGCCGCCAATGATGCCACCTCCGACATATTCTCCTGTGAGTCACCGCTGAAAGTTTCTAATTTTATTTTGATCAATGACAACCTTAGAAAACTTTGATTCACAATCGTAGCTTAGAAAACTTAGCTCTAGTTTATTTCTGACCTAAAACTTGTGCAGAACTTTGCTGGATCGGCGGCGGCGTCGAACGAGGCTCCTGCGGCGGAAGAAGACGTGGCGACACGCCTGGGCCGCAGCCTCTTCCACACACCGCCTGGGCCTTCTCAGTGATGCGATGCTTTGTGAACTTTGTGATTATGAACGTATTGAGCTTGTGAACTTCAAACTTTACTGTGCTTGTTACTTGTGAACTTATGGATGCGATACTAGTTGTGGATGAGATACTATTTTGTTATGGTTATTGTGGATTTATGCTTGTGGATTTTATCTATATCAACTGCCTGTAATGTGTATATATATCTATATGAACTGCCTGTGATGTGTATTGAGTGGGGGCACTTTATACTTGACGAAACAAATAAAACAGGGCAGAAATGGCACCTTTGTCGAGTGTACACTCGGCAAAAACGGGCTTTGCCGAGTGTACACTCGGCAAATGTGCCATTTCTGTTATTTTATGGTCACCTTTGCCGAGTGCCGTGTCTCTGCCGAGTGTTTTTTTTCGGGCACTCGGCAAAGGGTGACCACTGTGGCACCTGATGGTCAAGTTTTGCCGAGTGCCAGGTGGCAGCACTCGGCAAAGCCGGGCCCTGTGCCGAGTGCCACGTGGCAGCACTCGGCAAAGCTGCCATGCCACGTCACTCGGGCGGGTGCGGCTTTGCCGAGTGCTGCCACGTGACACTCGGCAAAGGGCCCGGCTTTGCCGAGTGCTGCCACCTGGCACTCGGCAAAGCTCCGCCGTCAGCCGTCAGCCGCCGTCGCCGCCACGTCGGCGTGACGTCAGCAGACGGCGGTGCGCCGTCCGCCGGGGCGTTAGGCCCAACTTTTGCCGAGTGTGGCCCTGGGCACTCGGCAAAGGCTTTGCCGAGTGCCCGTAATATTACACTCGGCAAAGAGCCCCTTTGCCGTCCCGAGCGGTGCCGAGTGTAGCACTCGGCAAAGCCTTTGCCGGGTGTATATCGGCCTTTGCCGAGTGTTTGGGACACTCGGCAAACCCCTGATTTCCTGTAGTGGTGCCACATTAACAGCCCTAGATGGTGCCACTTCAGCTGGGGCGGGGTGGGGGAGGAGGGTGGGGGTGGGGGTGGGGGGAGTGGTGGGGTAAATTCGACCGCTTCGATAGTTTGAGGGGGTCAACTAGAATATGATAGTATAATCTAAATAACTTCTGTTACACTACTTAGAATAAATAAAATACCCTTCTGTTACACAAAAAAAATATGATAGTATAATCTAAATAACTTCAAACTTGGCACTACAAGATAGAGCATGATTTTAGAAAAAAAAATATGAAACTAGTTACATACTTTGTGAGCAAAAAAGAATTTGCTAAGACTAAACCAGGTTTTAGGATTTTTAAATACATGTTAAGCAATTTATAATATTTTTTTTTGATAAAGTGTAGTTGGCCCTTGAACTGTCAACATGATACAATCACTACGGGAAACCCCGTATTTGCCGAGTGTCTGAAACACTCGGCAAAGGGCAAAATACACTCGGCGAAGCTTTTGCCGAGTGTTACACTCGGCAAAGAGCACTCGGCACAGCTCCAGTCGGCAAAGGGGCTCTTTGCCGAGTGTATTATCTCGGGCACTCGGCAAAGGCTTTGCCGAGTGCCTGGGCCCACACTCGGCAAAAAATGCACGTAACGGCCCGGCGGACGGCGCGCGGCCGTTTGCTGACGTCACGCCGACGTGGCGGCGACGGCGGCGGACGGCTGACGGCGGGCCTTCGCCGAGTGCCACCTGGCAACACTCGGCAAAGAGCCAGGCTTTGCCGAGTGTTGCCACGTGGCACTCGGCAAATCCCCAACCTTTGCCGAGTGTCCAGGGCAACACACTCGGCAAAGGGTGACCGTAGGGTTGCATTTTGATGCACCTTTGCCGAGTGCCCGAAATAAAACACTCGGCAAAGGCTCGGCACTCGGCAAAGGTGCATCAGAATGTAACAGAAATAGCACCTTTGCCGAGTGTATGGTCAAAAACACTCGGCAAAGGGCCTCTTTGCCGAGTGTACACTCGGCAAAGGTGCCAAATTGCCCCTGTTTCATTTGTTTGCTCAGGTATAACGTGCCCCCACTGAAAATACATCACAGGCAGTTCATATAGATGTATATACATATTATAGGCAGTTGATATAGATAAAATCCACAACCATAAATCCACAATAACCATAGCAAATAGTATCTCATCCACAACTATAAATCCACAATAAGTTCACAACTAACAAGTCGTTCACAAACACACTAAGTTCATAATCACAAAGTTCATAAGCACAGCATCACTGAGTAGGCCCAGGCGGTGGGCCGAACAGACTGCGGCTGAGGCGTGTCGGCATGTCTTCTTCCGCCGCAGGAGCCTCGTTCGACGCCGCCGCCGATCCAGCAAAGTTCTGCACAAGTTTTAGGACAGAAACAAAGTAGAGCTAAGTTTTCTAAGCTACGGTTGTGAATCTAAGTTTTCTAAGGCTGTCATTGATCGAAATGAAATCATAAAGTTTCAGCGGTGACTCACAGGAGAATATGACGGAGGTGGCATCACTGGCGGGGCGAAAGTCATCGGAGGCGGAGGCGGAGATCGGCCCATGTCCCTCGCCATGCCGTTGAACCAGTTGTACCACTCGGTCATCTGCTGCATGCGGAGCCGCTCGGCCTCGTCCCGCTGCCTTTGCTCCTCGTCCCGCCGCCTTTGCTCTTGCTCCCGCCACTGCCGCTCCTCATCCAGCCGGGCCTCTAGCATGGTCGTTCTCCTCCTCTCCTCCTCTAGCTGGGCCTGCAATATTCCATCAAAGCGTTAGAATTCAACGGTAAGGAAAAATGAACTAAAGTGTAATAAAGCAGAAATAACCTGGATTAGTTGCATGTTGAAGTGGCTAGCGGTCTGCGGCTGGCGTATGTCGGGGTTAGCGCTACCGGCTTTGATCTGGGAGAGAGTGGGGGTACTGGCCGTGTCGATCGTGCTGTCGCCGACGGCGTACCTCCCATGCCTCTTGCCTCCTGCCATCCTCATGATGACTTCACCATCAAGCGGCGCGGCGGCCGGATCCCACTCAGGCCCATGCTTTTGGCGTCCCATCTCCGAGTAGGTGGTGAGGCGGGCGTGGACCATGGGATTGCTGTACGCCTCCGGCCCGGCTTCGGGGTTGTAGCGGCTTCGGACGTGGCCCTGCCCATGTGGGACACGGCAATAGCCTGGAAGTCACTCAGCTCCTCGCCTCCATGTGCCGCCGACTACAAAACACAAAAAAAACAATATGATTACAAATATTGCAGAATTGAGCGTTTCAATTATAAAATGAGATGTCATACCCATCTTTGTTTGTACTCGGGGAGGGTAAGGCTGCCCTGGTGGTGTGCTGGACCTGGCATCAGCAAACGGCGCTCCCGGGCAGCCAGGTGTGTCTCCATCCACTCAGGGGAGCACCAGTAGGTCACCCACTTCTCCCAAGCCTGGGGATGCGAGGCACACCACCAGGGAATCACCTACGCAGGATGATGTAGAAGAAGATTAGATTATACGTGCTTAATCATATAAGGAATCGTAATTAAAGTTTTATATTTACCGAGATGTATTGATCGTGGGTCAGGTAAATGGTTCTGGCTTGCTCTTTGGAGTACTTTGTGCCTCTGTCCTTCCAGTAGTCAATGACGGCCTGGATCCGCGCCTCGTAGTACATGTCCTTGACCAGTTTGTGAGCCGCCCTCTTTGCCTGCTCACCCGCCTCCACCTCGTGGCCCGGGGCGCATCTGTAAAAATCCTACATATATATGCGATATAGTGGTGACAAATGTAGAAAGCATGCATATATATATGTATATATGTGTGTGTTGAAATATGTATTGCGGGAAACACTTACCCACAGCTCGGCAAGCACCCTCTCGGCCTTGTTGGGGAAGCTCCTGCCCTCCCGGTCCTCTTGGTCGTCCGTGGCGTCGTAGTAGTGGGCGAACGACTCCGCCGGCTCCTGGACTCCTTGGTGCGTAACTATGCCAGGGAAGTTTGCCCTGCACAGAAGACCCAGGATGCCGTTGACCTTCCGGCTGTGAGAAGCACCCCGCTCTACCACGTCCCAACCCCTGCAAAGTGATCAAGATAGATTGTTAGTTTCTATAGTGATATTCAACATATTAAATAAAAATAGAATGATAACATATAAAGTTTATTACCTTGCACCGCTAGGTCGGATCATCGGACGGTGTGCTGGGGGTATCGGCCGCCTCGGGAGTTGGGATGGACCGCGCACCCATAATCGGGCGTTAGAAGCGGAACCCTCCCCGGACCCCTCCCCCGCATCCCCCTCTCCTCCTCCGACGACTCCACCTCGCCCTCCACCACCGCGGGAGGAACCTCCTCCTCAGACGAAGACGAGGACGAAGGTACAGGGCTCGGTACCGTGCCCTTCCGTCGACCCCTGCGTCCACCCCTCCCTCGCCCCCTGGGTCCACCGCTCCCAGACCCTGAAGGTGCCTCCTCCTCACGTGACCCCCTCCGGTAAAGGGACTTCACGTTCCTAACTCCGCCCACCATCTGCATTGAAAAAGGCAAAATAAACATAATTAGAAAGATATGCAAAATATAATGAGAAATAGAAGCAAACTGAGCAAAATATATAAAGTAATTAACATGCATGGTATTACAAATAAAAAAATAGCTAGGATCATACATGTATTAGAAATAATCATCGTGATCGAGATTTTCTTCTTGGTTCTCATCATCACTATCACGCATTTCGAGATCCTCATGCCCGTGCTCCTCAGGTTCTTCCATCTCATCATCACTCTCAACGCCTAAAAGCATGTTTTCAAGTAACTGCACATCCTTCAAGTTAAGAACCACATCTCCATCGTCCACTTGTTCATTCATTTGTTCTACTTCCATTTCGTCCACTTCGGTTAAGTCTATCACAAAACTCCCTTCTAGCCCATCTTCTTGGAAGAACTCTCCGGCATACGTGTTTGGATCGAAGTTGTAATCGTCATTGTTTGGGACTGGTAGTTTTCCGTGTGGTGATACCTTGTACACAACATCCCAACCCTGAAGACGCTTGTCGGTTGTGCACGGATACGAGAGGTAATAAACCTGTGTGGCCTGTTGAGCCACAATATATACATCTTCTCCGGCATAGACGGATGATGGTTGAATTTCAACTAGCCCAACGTTAGGGGTCCGTCTAACAGCTGAGGGATCAAACCAATGGCATTTGAATATGACAGGATGAAGAGGTTTGCATCCACCAAAATTGAGTTCGTATATTTCTTCAATTATTCCATAATACTCAACCCCATCAAGGCTTGGCGTACAAACTCCGGTATTTGTGGTCCTTCGATTGGGCATCTTCTGCTCATGGCTCTTTGTGCGAAAACGATAACCATTCACATCATAACAGCCAAAGGACTTGACCCTATAGGCACAACCATCGGCAACTTGTCTCAACTCGGCACTCATAGACGCATCGGTTTGGGCCTGCAAGTTCGAGCATGATTGTCCGTTATGTTATTGGACGACCAAGTTATAATGTGAAACTAATAGGAGGAAATTAGAATGAACCTTCCGTTTGAACCAAGAAATAAAATTGGCCTCTCTAAGAAGGGTATCTACTTCGTCCGGTCTAGGTTGCCTCGATTGACGCCAGGATTGTTCAACAAATTCCCTGTACCACCGAGAAAAACGATGGTTGGATGAAGAATATGGGTCAGTAATGGAATAAGTTTGTTGAGAACTTACGGGATGTACGGCTCGACTTCGGAGAGGTTGGTCAACACATATAGCATGATTGTGCGCCACTCTTCGTATTTCAAGGTCTTGGGTGTGCCTTCACTTGCACTTCCGAGTTGCCCTCGAAATATGCTGAGGGTCGTGTCAACTTCACCAGAATTGTAACGAGTTGGTGGATTGTGCACGTTAGGAAGATTGTCAGCATAGTATTTTGAAGTGAAGTTTGAGACCTCCTCCAGAATGTATGCCTCTGCAATGGACGCTTCAATCTTGCATTTATTTTTACATTTCGTTCGAAGAACCTTTTGACATCTTTCAACTGGATAGCACCAACGGTTCTGCACAGGCCCCCCATTCTTGCCTCATACGGGAGGTGCAAAATCATATGCTCCATCGGATTGAAGAAGCCGGGTGGAAAGATCTTCTCCAACTTACAGAGCAACACCGGGGCCAGCCTTTCCATATCTTCCATCACGGTAGGAGATATCTCCTTAGCACAAAGGACGCGAAAGAAATTGCTCAACTCTGCCAGCACTAGCCAGATATGATCAGGTACATACCCGCGAATCATCACCGGAAGGAGCCGCTCAAGCCATATGTGGTAGTCATGGCTCTTGAGCCCGTTGATTCGCAAAGTAGCTAAGTTCACCCCCTCCTCAGATTCGCTGCATACCCATCAGGGAACTTTAACGTTTGGAACCATTTGAGAACTTCCCTCCTTTGATCCCTCTTCAGGACGTAATCTGCCCTAGGCTTCTTCCAACGTCCGCCGTCTGTGGGAGGCGGTATGTTCATCTTCGGTCTATCGCATAACAGGCTTTGATCCACTCTAGCCTTCACATTGTCCTTTGTCTTGTCAGCATGGTCCATGACAGTACCAAAAAGAGCCTCGCCAAGATTCTTTTCCGTGTGCATCATATCAATGTTATGCGGTAGAAGAATGTCCTGCATATAGGGGAGCCTCCACAATGGCGAAATATGAGTCCAGGCATGTAGCTCACCATATCCCGCAAAAGCATCCTTCTTTTTGTTGAGCTTCAGAGCTTCTAACTCAGCACGGATCTCGAGACCTGTCATCAGATGTGGTGGAGGGTCTTCAACAACGACACCCTTCGTAAAATTCTTCGTGTCTCGTCTGAATGGATGATCAAGAGGGAGAAATTGACGATGTTTGTCGAAAGAAGAATATTTGCCACCCTTCATCAACCAAATGAACCTCAACATTGCTTTGCATACCGGGCATGCGAATTTTCCATGAACACAGTGTCCGCAGAATAACCCATACGCCGGCGCATCATGCAGGGAGTACATGTACCAAACATGCATTGTGAAGTTTCTCTTCGTAGCTCGGTCGTATGTCAAAACACCTTCCTTCCAAGCACGTTCCAATTCATCAACCAGAGGCTCCATGTACACACCCATTTTTTCCCCGGGTATCCAGGAATGATTAACGACAAGAAGATGTTCTGTCGTTGAAAGAGGACGCCGGGAGGGAGATTGAGAGGGATAACAAACATGGGCCAACAAGTGTATGCGGCAGCAGACATCCCATACGGATTGAACCCATCGGTTGCCAGGGCAATACGTACATTGCGAGCCTCCAGAGCTTTCTGACTATGAATCTCATCAAATCTTCTCCATGATTCACCATCGGCTGGATGTACCAGCTTCTCAGGATTGTATCGACGACCATGTTTATGCCATGTCATCTGTTTCGCGGACTCCTCGGTCATGTAAAGCCGTTGGATCCTCGGTATGAAAGGAAGGTACCGTAGGATCTTCTCGGGAATCGTGGTCTGCCTCTTAGTGCCATCAGCTGATTCTACCTCCACGAACCTGGACGACTTGCACTGTGGACAGTACTTCGCGTTCTCATATTCTTTCCTAAATAAGACGCATCCATTCGGACAAGCATGTATCTGCTCATACGGCATCTTAAGTGCGCGAAGAAGTTTCTGTGCCTCATACATGCTCTTGGGCAGAATGTGACCATCCGGAAGTAAACTGCCAAATACTGTCAACATGACATCGAAGGCTTCTCGACTGTGGCTAAACTGAGACTTTACGGCCATCAGACGGGCAATGGCATCCAGTTGCGAGACTATGGTATGCTGGTGAAGGGGTTTCTGTGCCGCAGCCAACATCTCATAATAAGCCTTCGCACTGGCCTCTGGCTCTTCCTCCGTAGAACCTTCATCTATCTGTGCTTCATCGAAGTCATTCAACATGTCTCCGACCCCGGCATCATCATCAAATTCCTCGATGCGTTGTCTCACGACTTCGTCTCTCACACGCTGGGCCTCACCATGGCAAGTCCACCGAGTATAGTCCGGCGTAAATCCATGCT
>CM014277.1:30367340-30432005 GCA_004135705.1 Alloteropsis semialata | reverse complement strand
CTCTGTGCGGCTGGCGTCCGAGAAAGAACGAGCCGACTGAGGGAGGAAGAGGAGAAATCGGGTAAGTGTCAGTTTCTTCCACTTTGCCGAGTGCCCGTGATCTGGCACTCGGCAAAGCCCCTGTTTGCCGAGTGTCAGATCCAGGCACTCGGTAAAGATTTTTTTAAATTTTTTAAAACTTATTGCGTGTGAGCTTGCCTGGTGGGCCCTGGGCCTTTGCCGAGTGCCAGCTTGCAGACACTCGGCAAATAGGCTCTTTGCCGAGTGCTGCTCCGCGGGCACTCGGCAAACAGGCCTTCAAAATTTGAAAATATAGGAAATTTCGATTTTTGGTGCAGCGAATATTGAAAAAAACATGTCAACTCCACTGTACAATGCATATCTCATCATTGTAGAACAAAAGAACCATTATTTTATGTCATTATTCAACAAAATCCATGTATATCATTTTAGTTTCAATATACGTAATAAAAAATTATAAAATCTGAAATGGATCCGAAAATTTACCAAAACTTGACACGATACATTTTAGGTAGTATATTGCCATTACAAAAAGTTTGGAAGTGAAACTCGAATTGTCATGTCACTCTGTGTCCAAATCATGAACGATCTATTAGAACTCAACGAAACTTCTTCGGAGATGTTCCGGTTGCAAGCATCGTATGTGAAAACTTTTGCAGAAGCTTCTATATTTTTTACCACAGCCTCCACATAAGATATCATGAGCTCTCGACAAATCTCAGGATTTTCGGAGTTCATTAGAATTTTTATAATTAAAAAACAATCCTACCACACGTACATCGTCGTGTTTCGCAAATATCATTTGCCAAAATGACTTATTTCTCATTGATATTGTCTAAATAAGGAGTTAGTAACATGAATATCATTTTTTCAATCACTCTGTTCCAAGATTTCAAACACCTGTAGTTCAAATTTTGAATTAAACAAAAAATTCAATTTAATGAAACAAAATCATTGAATATAGTAAACGCGCCGCAAAAAATCCTAAATTGCAACATAGAGTACACTGTATCATACTTGAATCAACAAAAAAGGTTTGAAAGCATTTACATGAAATATGGAGCCAAGGTTTGCCGAGTGCAAGCTAATACACTCGGCAAACAGGGCATTTGCCGAGTGCTAGCCCTAGGGCACTCGGCAAACTCCAGACCGTTAGCCGCCGTCCATACCGCGTGACGGCGGCGGCCTGACAAGTGGGGCCGGGTCGATGTTTGCCGAGTGCCCTAGGGCCGGCACTCGGCAAACAAGTGTACCATTAGCCGCCGTGCGGACAGCGCGACGGCGGTGGCCTGGCAGGTGGGGCCAGGTTGCGCTTTGCCGAGTGCCAAGTGGCGGGCACTCGGCAAAGCCGGCTTTGCCGTGTGCTCTGGGTTCGACACTCGGCAAAGCTTGTGTTTGCCGAGTGTCCGATTTTCGCCGAGTGTATTGTTTCCTACACCCGGCATATCCCGTTTTTGCCGAGTGCCCGAAATTTTGCACTCGGCGAAGCTTCAGGCACTCGGCAAATGCCGGGTTTCCCGTAGTGTATAATTTTATATTAATAAAAGAGTGAACCATGTTGTTCAATCAAATTGGTAGAATCACATCATTCATGATCATATCCCATGCATCACATTATGTTAACATATAATTCATATATAGCAGTACCTACCAGCAAGTACTTCATCTTCACATGCCATGCGCCGCAGTTTTTGCCCTCTGCTAGCTGTCCCATGTCCTTTTTTTTTTAAAAAAAAAAGTAGCTGTCCTACGACCTAATGTGGCCGTTGTGCACATTTTTTATCAACGCTGAACGTTGCTGCACATTTTGCACGTGAAGTCTTTCTTATGTCCACTCACACACAATCATGCAAGCAGCCGGTCTGCACGCAGGACTATGCCCATCGCTCTGTGATAGCTACGCATATGGACGCATACACCCCTCTGTGAGAGACTATAAATCGAGGGGAGGGACCACTACCAGTCATATCCTCACTACAAATCCTATACACGACCCACTCGGAGCCTCAAGTTTACTTCTCTCCATTTGTAAGTTGCTTCTATAATTGCCCCGTTCTTCTTCTCGTAAGCATAGAATTTTCTTTTAAGTGACACTAGGGCAGGTGTTCTGCCATTTCATTTAGTATGAAGCAATACTCCTTTTCTTCTCCCATTTCTAAGTAGCGAATGTTATTGTGCCTTTGTTCTTCTCTTGTAAGTAGTATTCCGTTCGTATCGAAATATTTGTCATTGTTCACTTTTCGTCACGATGTTTGACCATTCGTCTTATTCAAAAATTCTTGTGTGTCATGTGTTTAATTAAACCTTAGTTTCATTAACATGCTTGGCATGAACGAAAATTGGTATTGCTTTCTCCGCACGTGTATGTATGATCTGTACACACATATCATATATACACATGTATATGTTTAGTTAGTATTTTTCTATATTAACAATTGCAGAAATAGGTAATTAGAATCATTATTGGTGTATTGTGGGATTTTTTAAATTGTAGATGTAGGTAATTTAGATACAGATTTTGACGTTAGATGTGGGTAGTTTAGATGTAAATTCAGGGGTTACTTTATAATTTTTTATAATGGAATAATATAGTAATTTGGATGAAGATTAGTGGGTTACATTAAACTATTTTTTATAATAATGACAGAGGTGACCAATTTAGATGTATACTTTACGGGTTGTTTTAGACTGTTTTGGTAATGGCAAATATTGGTAATTTTCTAGAAAACATAATAGATCCAATGGCTAGGTGATCCGAGTCTACCGGATTCCTGGCCGCATGTTTCTGATTTTTGTGAGAAGTTTTAGAATTTATCTTTTTTTAGCGTGTCTCTTGAAGATGAATATGGAGGCTCTACAAGGAGCCTCCAATTAGTAATAGTAAGATGGATACATGTACCATGCACTACTCACGCATCTGCAAGTACGCATATACATCAAAGCCTACAAAAGTAACCGATGAAAGTACCTGCATGTGCGTAAATCGTAGGCACCTAAATTGGAAGCTTGGGGGGTCCAATCATACGCTCGAATCTCTATCACCCTTAACAGATACATAGTTTAAGTGTCACCACAATTTCTGGACGAAAGCCATGAGGGAAGAATTTGTCCTTAGGTTTTAAGCATTTTCTTGGGGTTGCTTCTAAATTTTCGTAAGATGGTTGCTTCTGACATACTGTAATATATAGAGCATCCATACAATCCAAAGAAGTTTGGAAGCTCTCAACCCTTGATTTTGTATCCATCCAATTTCGCAATCTATGAATCAAATTAGATCTAACCTAATAGTAACTAAGAAGCAAGTGTTGTAGGAGGTCCCAACATATTACTGATAACTATTTATAGAAAATTACATGAGAAAAATTATTGTAAATATGTCATCAAGTGACGGTAATTTGAATATAATATGAACTACCTGTAAGTCTGTAACCAAGAAGTACTACATCCTTATCGAAATGCATTTTTTATCACCGTCAACTTTTAGTCATGAGTTTTTATGATATTAATTTATTTCCATGCATATATTCGTATGTATTTTCGATTTTATTATACCTATGTACATGTTTTGATGTGTAGTTTTACAGCGTGCGGCTTGATATTTGTACTATGCAATATTTGTTTTAGTAAAAAGAGTGAACCTGTTCGTACGTGGAGCAATATTATTCAAATAATATATTGCTATAGATACATATGATGAATCCAGCAATAGAGTAAGTTAATTTAATGACTTTGTATAATTTACATGTACGTGCAGATATGATGGATTTGAAAGGAAGAGTTTGGGTCCTGCTGCTAGTTTGGACGATCTGCCAGCAGGCGATGACTTGTGGGGGAACAGATGATTCCAGAATTTTGGGGGCACCGCCCGCACCCAATTACCACACAGTTAGATTCCGAGCCGACAATCCCGGTGATGACTCAAGCTACGGGGCGATGATAGCACGCCTGCGAGAGCTACTGACAAGGCACGGGGGGTTCAGTCAAGGAATACCGGTGCTCGCGAGCAGCGCCAGTGACTCTGAGCGCTACATCTTGCTTGAGATGAGCGTGAACGTACAGGGAGCCCCGCAAACTGTTACATTTGCTATCAATGTGGTCAATACTTACATCGTTGGTTATCATGACGGCAGCACCAACACGAGACACTTCTTTCAAGAAGGTGAAGAATTTGATCCAAATATTCGGCAGCTTCTCTTCACCGGCGCGAGGGCAACTTCGCCCAGGACTATATCAACCAAATATCCGCACCTAGAACGAACAGGAGGTTCAAGAGCAAGTATCCCCCCTGCATGCTCTGGAGGCTGCCATTAGAGGTCTTCTCGGTTGGCAAGGAGCGCAGCAAGCAAGGGCCCTTATAGTTGTGATCCAGATGGTTGCAGAGGCTGCGCGATACTGGGAGATAGAGAGGGCGGTCCGCCAAGATAGAGGTCCAGATGGTCGAGAAGTTCCACCCATCGCACTTACTATTGAGCTTGAAAACGCCTGGTCGCATCTCTGTTTAGAGATCCAGAGAAGTGACGGCTTTGCATTTCAAAAGCCTGTTCAGTTGGGCAACATAGTAGCTGACAACATGCTTTCCTTCGCTGTGAAAGCTTTGTTTCTGATGTTATACAGATGCCCTCCCATACGTCTTGCGCCGGCAACAGTGCTGTCATTGGATGGCCTGGAGCAGGAGGTAATGATGAGGAGGTCTGATCTTGAGGCGGAGGCGATCGTGGCAGTGGCGGGCGTTCAAGATCAATGCACGGTTCCATCCAACGCACCAGGAGCAAGGATAATCGGGAGAGATGGGCTATGCGTGGAAGTGGATGTTGGAACCCGGAACCTCTCTCAACTGCTCTCTCTCTCACTCACGACGCGAACGCAAGGTAGAAGACGATGAACAGTGGAGCACGCAAGAAATTCCTGGCGACAAACGCCGCGGCCGACGCAACGGCCTGTATCTTGGCTTCTCATTCACATGGGCTATGCGTGGAAGTGGAGAACTCCAAGTACAGCGACAACAACCCGGTGGTGCTTTCCACCTGCAAGACAGGCGACGTGAGGAACCAGCTCTGGTCCTGGAGGAGATCGGACGGGAGGATCACCTCTCTGGACAAGTGCCTGACAGCGTCAGGAGACAAGGCAGGAAGCTCCATGGTGATACGCGAGTGCGACACTCTGGACTCTGGATCCCCGTCCCGGTGGCGCATGGACGACCACGGGACACTCGTCCATGTATACAGCAAGCTGGTCTTGACTGCTACCAGTGGGGGGATTGGTTCCAGGCTCAAAGTGGAGAAGCCGACCAGCTGCAGCTTCCAAGCCTGGCAGAGCACTAACGTCACTGCCGGAGCCGCTGGCAGCGATGTCATGATCGTCGGCGAGAATAACCGGTGCATCTGCTTCAACGGCAAAAAAGGCGTCCTCTACACCGACACATGCAGCAGTGGCGCAACATGCGAGAGATGGAGGCTGTATCCGGATGGTACTATCCGGCCTATCGTTTGGCTGGACGGATGCCTGGAGCTGCAGAGCATGGCTCGGAACTACAACTACATCCAAGCTGGGTACTGCACAAATTACCCAGAGTATCATCGCTGGATCTTCACCCACACGGGGGCCATCGAAAACGTGGGCAGTGGCTTGGTGGTTGATGCGGACAAGAAAAATCTAGGCTACCTCCAGGCAGCGCTCTACATACCGGGAGCAGGGAATCAAATATGGAGGACAAGGTTCGTCAACGCCTAGCTAAAAGCTAGCTCCATTACGTCCTCAACTTCATGCTATGTCTGCAACTAGTAGCTAAATAAAAGCATGCATGAGCGCTGCTGTGCCAATGTTGTACTTGTACCTGTGTCAGCTTTCTATTTCATCATGCATCTCTGTAGTACTTGTACCAGACTAGCTACCAGTGTCGAATGTCAGGTTTATCAATCACACTCTTCAGTGTTCTATCCATATTGTGCCCTGGCCTATTATACAATTTTTTTTTTTGTTTCCGTCAGGGTTTCACATTCTTAGCATTCTTATTTCAGTGGATCCCAGTTATTGTCACAAGCATTATTACCCATGTCAACCATTCTCCAGATTATCTCAATTCTAATATCCACAGTACGTTCCACACTGAATTATAGATAGCGTTTGGTTCAGCGGGTCGTAACGCAAACGAAAATGGAATTGGATTACAAGGGAATGAGAGCTGGGATCACTGTTATAGACTTTGTTCGGTTCAGCACTATAACGGTATTAGATACCTGCTGCTTGTAGAGAAAATTGCAGTTACAAGAAAACATGCCTCACCAGAGCCGTCCGTGTTCTCCCCTTGCTGGGGCGTGTCGCCTCCGCGGCCGCCGCCGCCGCCGCCGAAGCCGCCGATGGCCCTCGCTTGGACTGCCTCGATGGGAAAGCAAGCCTCCATCCATCTGTTTGGTTGTCATGCTTTCTCTATCCTCCCTTTCTCCCAAAGTCATGAGCCCATGAAAGATCAAATCAAGAAGACAAAAGCATGATTGGGTTGAATATTAGTTCGGTTCGAGAAGTGAGAGGTCGATTTGGATGGTTGCAGATTGACTCAGTGCTGTTTCGAGAGATAATTGGTGGTGCGGGAGCTCTATGGTGCGGCAATGGCGAAGCAGCATCCAATCGATTCGAACCGTATGCAATCAGTATTTGTGCATCTGAACTTGAATTTGATCGCGCGTAGGTTCGATTCGTGGTGCGAGAGCTTGATTCGGAGGAATGCCTGCTCAATTTCGTAACCCAAAAGCTTGATTTGGTGGCGCGATCGTGCAAGGGAAAAGTGCAGCGGAGCTGCTAGCGAGCAGGATAAGAAGGGCGGGCTGAATCATTGGGGGTGATTGCTGCTGAGGCCATAGTTCTGAGAGAGAAGTGCACTTGTCACTGGCATAGCTCCTCGGCAGGGAAAGATGAGTGCACAGAGCTGCATGCTCGGAGGAGGAAGAAGGCGGAATCAGAGGTCAGAGCGCAGTGGTGTTCATGTCTGCAGTGCTTTGTCCCGTGAAGCGATAACAGGGAGGAGCCGGCGCTATTGAAATTGAACTGTCCGGTATCGGATTACACGGTAATGCATTACTGTTCATGTCGAACCAAACATGTTTAATGGTATTGGTTACCTTTTGTAATCTGATTACGTTACAAATTGCTGAACCAAACGCTATGATATATTCTTAAGGCCAGTTTTCAAATTACATACACTGAACTAATTATTTAGCAAGCTAGTCCATCAACCCGTGCTCTCGCACGGGCTAATATTTTTAAAATCTATTGTATTTAAAATTATTCAAAAATTAAACTTCTACCTAATAATCAAAATTGTTTACATACTATTCTTTTATTTTTGTCAATACTTCAATATAATACTCATATATATGTGTACTTATCTTTTTTATTTATGATTAATTTTTAATTAGTAATTATTCTATACACTTTTTCGTCCACATTCACACTTCTTATATTTTGTATCGCGTCTTCATACATTATATTTAACATAAAAATCAATATTTTTCATTACTTCCTCACATATCTTTACCTATTTTTAAAGAGAGGATTGCTTCTTTCTTTATTTTGTCCGTCCTGACAGGTGGGTCCCACCTATTGCGACAAACTGTAACCACGGTTCTAACTATCGACATTGGTTTTCTAGTTGGATTAGAGTCCTAACTGAACCCATCAATCTTTATCACCTACCTCTTATCTATATATATCTTTACCTATTTCTAAAAGATGGAATGTTTCAGCAGTTTGTCATATACGTCTTGAGATCGGATTAGACATGCTTCATCTTGTCCACTGATCGGATTAGGAGTAGTCCATTGTATACCGCAGTCAGATTAGGAAAAGCAAGTTAATTACTTTAACTTTCTTAGAAAAATGAAATAACGGTCTTAAATCCATAGCAACGCACGGGCAAGGTTGGTAGTACATGTATAAATGGTCTACATGCTGACACTCATGATGCGTATATATCTCAACTTATTATTTCTGTGTTAAAAATGATAAATTTAGAATCATATATCAGTTTACTTTTGGACTTTTCGGTAGGATGCATATGAAGATAATTAGATTAAGATTTAGGTGATTAGTTTAGGTTATCTTTAATAACAACATACGTGGGTAACTTAGATATAAATTTTGAATGTCATTTTAAGTTATCTTTTATAATGATATGCATGAGTAAATTATATAAAAATTATGGAGTTAATTTAAATTTTTTTATAATAGCATAGCCCGATAATTTAGATACATTTTTAGGATTTATTTTATAATACTTTTATATAATAGCGGTGGGTAACTTTTTAAAAAATATAATAGACCAATGACTATGGTTATCTCTCATTAGATACGTTAAGGCTACATTTCTACCAAACTATTATGAGCTATCTCTCATTTGTTTAAATATTCAAACACAATACCTATATAGATATATATACTTATTATTTTTATCCAATTGTGATAGAACATTATTAGTAATTACCCTATAATGTTTTCATACACAATTATAATCTTTAAATTTTCACTTTGCATCACATGTATGCCTTGAATTTATTTAATGAACCCTAAGTTTAAACTATAATTTTAACGTAGAATTCTATATTGTTGTCACTTCCCCTATATATTTATAAATGTCAACGCACATTATGCGTATATACCTTAATCACTATATAATATACCAATAGTGTATGAAATACATGATTTAGATTCTTATATTGGTGTATATTTTTAATTAAGGTGACTTGGATTCCAATGTACGATTACCTCATGTTATTTCTAATAATGACATATGTGCGTAATATAGATGTAAAGTTAAGGGGTTAATTTAAGTTATTTTTTAGGTATTCACAGTGGGTAATTTAGTTGCAAATTTATGAGGTTTTTTGAAATATTATTTATAGTGGCATAGTGTGTACTTTTGATGAAGATTAGGGGGTTACTTTGGTTTATTTTATATAACAGCGGAGGTGGGTAATTTTGATATAGATTTAGTGGGTTACTTTAAGCTATTTTCATAATGGCATAGGTGGGTAATTTTTTAGAAAATATAATAGATCTAATGGCTATGATGATTTGAGTGTTCCAATTGATGGCCAGATGTTTTGCTTTTTTGTGAGAATTTCTCTCTTTTTGTAGAGTGTCCACCTAGGATCTTAGGTGGCTTCATCTGGAGGCTTCAAAAGGAGTCTCCAATTAGTAATAGTAAGATAAAAACACAATAGCATCATAACCCCACAACACCACAGTATCTTACTATTACTAATTGGAGGCTACTTTTGAAGCCTCCAGATAAAGCCACCTAGGATTCTAGGTGGACACTGTAGAAAAAGAGAGAATCCTAAAAATTCTCATAAAAAAGCAAAACATCTAGCCATCAATTTAAACACTCAAATCATCATAGCCATTAGATCTATTATATATTCTAAAAAATTACACAACTATGCCATTATGAAATTTTTTAAAGTAACCACCTAAATCTATATCAAAATTACCCACCTCTGCCATTATATAAAATAAACCAAAGTAACCCCCTAATCTTCATCAAAATTATCCACTATATCATTATAAACAATATTTAAAGTAACCTCATAAATTTGCAACTAAATTACCCACTACGAATACCTAAAAAATAACGTAAACTAACTACTTAATTTTACATCTATATTACCCACATATGTCATTATTAAAAATATAATGAGGTAATCCTACGTTGGAATCCAAATCACCTTAATTAAAAATATGCACCAATATAAGATTCTAAATCATGTATTTCATACACTATTGGTATATTATATAGTGATTAAGATATATACGTATAATGTGTGTTATCATTTATAAATATATAGCAAAAGTGACGACAATATAGAATTCTACGATAAAATTATAGTTGAAACTGAGGGTTCATTATAGAGTAATTATTAACAAAGATATATCATAATCGGATAAAAATAATAAGTATATATCGATATTGTGTTCGAATATTTAAACAAATGAGACATAGCTCATAATATTTTTGTAAAAATGTAGCTTTTATTTTTTTAATTGAAGACTCCGCATTAGTTCTCACGAGACATGCTAGAAAATAAGACAAATTCTAGAAATTCTCACAAAAATCAGAAATGTCAATCATGTAAACTCTAATAACCATAGTCATTGGTCTATTATATTTTTTAAGAAGTTACCCACCACTATCATTATAAAAGTATTCTAAAATAAATCTTAAAAATGTATCAAAATTATTGAGCTATGCCATTACAAAAAAATAATTAACACAATAACATGCATATCATTATAAAGGATAACTTAAAATGACATACAAATTTGTATCTAAGTTACCCACTTTTGTTGTTATTAAAGATAACCTAAACTAAACACCTAAATCTTCATCTAATTATCTTCATATGCATCCTACCGAAAAGTTCAAAAGTGAACTGATAGACAATTCTAAATTACAGTAATTTATCATTGTTAACATAGAAATAATAAGTTAAGGTATATATGCATCATGATTGTCACCATGTAGACCATTTATACATGCACTAGCAACCTTGCTCGTGCGCTGCTACGGATGAAGACCGTTATATCGTTTTTCTAAGCAAGTTATAGTAATTAACTTGCTTTTTCTAATCTGATTGCGGTATACAATGGACTAATCCTAATCCAATCAGGGGACAAGATGAAGCATGTCTAATCTGATCATGAGACGTATATGATAAACCACTGAAATGTTCCTTTCTTTAAAAATAGGTAAAGACATATATATAGACATAGAGAGATATGAGATAAAAATTGATGGGTTCAGTTAGGACTTTAATACAATTATAAAACTGATGTCGACAGTTAGAACCGTGGTTACAGTTCGTCGCAATAGGTGGGATCGACCTGTCAGGATGGACAAAAAAATAAAGAAGCAATCCTCTCTTTAGAAATAGGTAAAGATATGTGAGGAAGTAATGAAAAATATTGATTGTTGTGAATGTGGATGAAAAAGTGTATAGAGTAATTAATAATTAAAAATCAATCACAAATAGAAAAAGATAAGTATACATCTATATGAGCATTATGTTGAATAGGGATGGGAATGGGTCGGCCCGGCCCCGGCCTTGGACCCGGCCCCTATGGCCTCAAGGCCAATTTTAGGGGTGACAGGTCGACCAAATTTTAATGTTTAACTATGGCCTTGATGGCCCAACGGGCCACATGGGTCGGCCCAATACATTTTAGACTATACTTATACAAGCACTTTTAAATATACTAGATGAATTCACCGCGTGTTGCTGCGGGAGTGTAGGGACACCTTTTCTATGAGATTGAAAATTGTAATTTCATAATTTAGTAGGAATGATAGAATAGTGGTAAATGACGTGGGCAACTTTCCACTTAGTGGGTGATGATGTGGATAGTTTGCATGAAGAGCTTTAAGGATGGTGGTTTTCACTTAGTGGGTGATGATGTGGATAGCTTGCATGAAGAGCTTTGAGGATGGTGGGCTGTTAGTTGGTATGAATTATATAGATATATAATATAAGAGATGCAAATTATATTAATGGTATCTTAAAGCACAAATTTAAGATTTTGGGTCGGCACTACTTGACCCATTGGATCGGTAGGTTTCGGCTCTTATGGCTCCTTTCCTATTTAAAGCCGACCCACATGGCCCATTGGTCTTGCTTTTCTGGGTCGGGCCAGCTACCCAATGGGTCGACCCGGCCCATTCCCATCCCTAATGTTGAAGTATTGACAAAAATGAAAGAGTAGTATGTAAACAATTTTGATTATTAGATAGGAGTTTAATTTTTGAATAATTTTAAATACAATAGCTTTTAAAAATATTAGCCCATGCGGGTTGATGGACTAGTAATAATATAATTTACATGAGTAACTTAACATCTACCACATTTGAAACAAACACCGAGAACACTTGCCTGATGGCACCGTCATATACAGCTCCAGACAAGCATCTGTGTCCGGTGTCCAAATAAGTTGTGGGCCTGATATCAGTAGCAAGAACTTGTCTTGGTTTCATTAGCAGGAAAATACACTACAAGAAATCTTCTAATTAGTGTTGAAAATTTTATGACAAATTGTAGCAGATCGCCTCAATTAATCCGGCTCAAGGGCATGAGACCAATAAAATTCAGTCCTCACAACATTTCAAGCGAACTAATCGTGCAATATGTTGGGTAACATCCTGATTAACCTATGGATGGTCATTGATCGAGGAACCTGATAACAGCAAGTCCCGCACGAAGGCGAGCACAGACGGTACAAGTCATTACAATCGTGCAAAAGTGATTGTTCTAAACGACGATACATGTGGTGTCCCGATAAAGCCTGTGCATAACATCACTCATCTTTCTCCCTTCCCATGGAGTTTGACTCCAGCTCCAAGGTCCATCCGGGAGGAAGGGTACACAGCCAAGTCAAAGCATCAACTGGGTTGTAGACATCATCATTATCTGAAAAGTTGAGCCACAAGCAAGGCCGAGTATACTAATACTCTGCAAGACTTACCCATTGGGAATAAAACATTCCGACTCCTAAACATGCGAGGGTTTTTGGCTGAGGGGATTGTTTTGCCAAAAGCGACTAAGAGTGGGTCCTTGCTTTCAAAGTTATAACATCCATTTGAGGTGGACCTAAACATTAACTAGGTTTGCTTCTAGCTACTTCAAAGATGTTGGAGACAAACAATTAATAATATTCATCAACCAACTCATCATTTTTATTCATAATCCCTCTTGCTTAATACCATGTGAAAAGAAATCAAGCAGCTTCACATAACCGCGACGTACGGACAACTCGATTCGATTTTACACCATGCACATTTGAACCTAAGAATGCTCATTTGCATGAAGAGATAATGCAACTGAATTTGCACATATATAGTTCATCAGCCCCACCCCTACAATTTAAGTGTGCAACCAACCTTAGAAGAAGAGATTAGTCAAGCTCAGAACAAGGATGGGGACTTAATAAAGATTTGCAGGCACACAGAAGTAAACAAATGTCACACCCGATTTTAAGGACAAAATCGAATGCATCGCATATGTGTGCCAGGATTCGTTCATCACACATATGCGATGCATTCGATTTTGTCCTTAAAATCGGGTGTGACAGAAGTGGTATCAAAGCTGTGTTGACTGTAGGACGCCAGCCTAGCTAGAAAATGGTCGAAACATAGGATTCACATTCTTAGTCAGCCTTTCTACTCTTAGGAAAAATTTTATTTGCATAAAAACTTACTCTGTTCCTGTTCTATCTCTTTTTGTTCCTGTACTTCATTTTGTTCTTGCTCTATCACAGATGGTCAGGCAGAGGCAGACAGCACGCAAGAGCACCGGAGGCAGGAGGCGCATCGCTCCTGCACAGCCAGTTCCACGGCTTCCACCAGTGGTGGAACAGGAGGAGGCAGTGCCCGAGGAGCTCCACTACTTTCAGGAGATGGCAGACGGAGACATCGTTCCGGTGGACCCCACAGTTGACGCCCCCCTAGCACCACCTGCTGCACCTGCTCTGGAGGCTCCAGTACCCGCTGCTGGAGGACAGCCGGACGACGGCCACGACGCTGACCAGGGCCTTGGTCAGGACGACCAGGGCAAGGCACAGGACGACGGTTCTGGCGTGGGCCAGAACGACGTGCCAGTTGGAGTGGCTGAGGTTGTGAAAGCAACCTACGAGTCAGAGACTTCAGTCAATGAGACTGGCACCTTCCCCAAGATGCTCATGGACGTGCTACAAGAGCTGGGGAACAACGTCAGGCCCCTCTACATGTCACAGCGTGTCTCCAATCTGGGGATGACGGACTTCTTCATCACCTGGGTCGGTCCACATCCGGGAGGCTTCAGTCACTGGTGGATACAAGACCTGTTCGATGCACGACTCCGACATCCCCTACTCCACCGTCACCGCCTCCGTCAGCAGCGCCGCCAGGACAGCTCTGTGGTCTCTCTGCCACGCTCACCGTGGTGAGCTGAGCACCACGGAGTACCGCCACCTTCCACGACGGGCTAGTGGCACAGAGGTGACCCACGTGCCACTAGGAGGACCTCACGAGCCCCCCGCATCGACATCCTCGCTCGTGTCGTCGCTGGTCTCAACATGGACGTGGAGGGCACGGCTTTTGACCTCATGGAGACTACTCAGAGACTGGCCAGTGCTCAGGCCAGGATCAGGCAGCTGGAGGCACATGTTGCAGGTCACGTGCCCCCAGTGGAGGCAGATAGAGCCGACTGCCCCGCCGCTTCACCCCCGCGTAAGAGGCTTCGTACCGGAGAGCCAGGCTCTATCACCGATCTCCTAGGCCAGCTTTAGGGAGTCTACCAGAATAAGTCATTGCGTTAGAACCGTTCCTGCGAGGACGTGCGATGTTTACGTTTGTTTGTTTGCTTCATGTTTGAGTTGGAGTTTCTTTGTAATGACTGTCATGCTTTTGTGGAGTGATGGCCACAAATGCATTATTAAATAATTAAAGTTAAAGTCAGTTTTAAGTTTCAATCTTATTTCTGTTCTTTCAATCTTTATCAGTTAATCTATCTTATCTAAAGCATTCCCCTAACGATCAGATGGTAAATACCAGGAGAGGCGAAGGACGTGACATTCCTAGTGTCAGACGTGCTCACGTAATCAACCGTCAGAATCAAGCACCGCCTCCAACCCCAAACCCAACAATGGAGCAGTTTCTACAAGCTCAGATGCAGTTGCTGCAGGATCTTACTAACACTGTGCACAACATTCAAGCACAGCAGAATCAGCAGCCGCCACAGATGCCTCCACAAGCCAGGGACAGGCACCGGGATTTCATGAGTCAACACCCGCCAACCTACTCTCACTCGGCGGACCCTCTGGATGCTGATGACTGGCTGAAAGTCATTAGCAAGAAGCTGGACATCATCCAGTGTACAGATCGTGAGAGAGTCTTGTATGCTGCTGGACGCTTGGAAGGAGCTACATCCTACTGGTGGGATGCATACACAGCTGCTCACGCCAACGCCGACACTATTACCTGGGCAGAGTTCAGAGATAGTTTCCGCCTGCATCACATCCCAGCTGGTGTGATGAAGCTGAAGAAGAACGAGTTCTTGGCTCTGAAGCAGGGCCATATGTCAGTGAGCGAGTATCGGGATAAATTCATCCAGCTGTCCCGCTATGCACCCAATGAGGTCGATGATGATGAGAAGAAGCAGGATCGCTTCTTGGATGGTCTGATCGGGCCACTCAAGTATCAGCTGCAGAGTCACACTTTCCCGACCTTCCAGAGACTCCTGGACAAAGCTATTGTCCTGGAGAACACTCACAAGGAGCTCGGAGAGCTCAAGAGGAAGTCCCAGTCACAGGGACAGTCAAGCAGCTGCCGCCCGCGCGTCAACTCTCAGCAAGAGTCACAGTTTCGCTCTGGAGGGCAAGGCAGAAATTATCAGCAGAACCAGCAGTACCGCAGCCAGCAGCAGCCCCAGTGCTTCAACCAGCAGGTCCAGCGCAGTCCCAACTTCTAGCAGAACAGGTCTGGCAGTTCATCAGGTGCTCCAGTGCGCAATGGCAACAACAACAACAGCAGCTCAGTCGCACCGATTCCTCCAAATGGCTGCTTCAAATGTGGAGAAGTGGGACACTATGCTAACAACTGCCCCAAGCGTAACATGCAGACACCTCAGGGCTAGAAGACTAATGGTCAGAGGCCTGGATCACAGACTCCACAGATGCGCAACGGGAATCAGAATTCCCAGGGCAGCAAGGGCCAGCAGAACTACATGCGTGGACGGGTGAACCACGTGTCAGCTGAATCAGCTCAAGATGCTCAGGACGTTGTGCTAGGTGCGTTCCTTGTCAATTCTGAACCTGCATCAGTTTTGTTTGATTCTAGAGCATCGCATTCTTTCATTACTGAGCAATTTGTGAAAAAAACATAATATACCTATGAGCCTTATGAAGAAAACTCTACTAGTTAGTTCCCCGGTCAGTGAGATGAAGGCTAGTCACATATGCCCGCGGGTGAATCTGAAAATCATGGGGGTAGATTTTCCAGCCAATCTGATAGTCCTAAAGTCCAGTGGGATTGACGTGATTCTTGGAATGGATTGGTTATCTGGATGCAAAGGAGTTATTCAGTGTGCCAAGAAGTCGGTACTCTTGACCAGTCCTCAAGGAGATCAGATTGAGTTCGTGGCTAGCATGCCATCCACAGATGAAGCAACGGTGAATCAGATCAAGGGAACACCTTTGGAAGAGATCAAGGTCATGAGTGAGTACCCAGACGTCTTTTCGGAGGACTTACCAGGTATGCCACCCGACCGTGACATTGAATTCCGTATTGATCTTTTACCTGGCACTGCACCTATATTCAAAAGACCCTATAGGTTAGATGTTAAGAATTTAAGTGAACTAAAGAAGAAAACAGAAGAGCTATTAGAAAAAGGATATATCCGTCTTAGCTCATCACCTTGGGGAGCCCCTGTCATCTTTGTTGATAAAAAAGATGGCACTAGAAGGATGTGTGTTGATTATAGAGCTCTCAATGATGCTACTATCAAGAACAAATATCCACTACCCAGAATTGAAGATCTGTTCGATCAAATGAGAGGTGCAAAAATGTTCTCCAAGATTGATCTGCGGTCAGGATACCATCAGTTGAGAATTCGACCAGAAGATATCCCCAAAATAGCGTTCACCTCCAGATATGGGTTATTTGAGTACACAGTGATGTCGTTTGGATTGACCAATGCCCCGTCGTATTTCATGTACTTGATGAACAAGGTGTTCATGGAATATCTTGACAAGTTTGTAGTGGTGTTCATCGATGATATCTTGGTGTTTTCTCAGAATGAAGAAGAACATGAAGAACATTTAAGATTGGTGTTACAGAAATTACGAGAGAATCAACTATATGCCAAGCTCAGTAAGTGTGATTTTTGGTTGAAGGAAGTTTCTTTCCTTGGTCATGTCATCACCGATGGAGAAATAGCAGTTGATCCCAGCAAGGTTCAGGATGTGTTGAATTGGAAACCGCCCACAAATGTGTCCGAGATCAGGAGTTTCCTTGGTTTGGCAGGATATTATCGCAGATTCATTGAAGGATTCTCCAAGATCGTGAAACCGCTCACCTCGTTGTTAGAAAAGAAACGAGAGTTCAAATGGGATGAAGCTTGTCAGAATTTTTTTGAAGAGCTGAAGAAGAGGTTAACCACGGCCCCAGTGTTGATAATGCCAGATATACACAAAGGGTTCGATGTCTATTGCGATGCTTCATGTCTCGGTCTTGGTTGTGTGCTTATGCAAGAAGGAAGAGTGGTAGCTTATGCATCAAGGCAGCTAAGGAAGCATGAGCAAAACTATCCAACTCATGACTTGGAGCTAGCCGCTATCGTGCACGCACTGAAGATTTAGAGACGTTATATGATTGGAAACAAGTGCCAAATTTTCACGGATCATAAAAGCTTGAAATATATCTTCACTCAGAGGGATCTCAATCTCAGACAACGCAGATGGTTGGAATTGATAAAAGATTACGACTTGGATATTCAGTATCATCCTGGCAAGGCCAACGTTGTAGCAGATGCTTTGAGTCGGAAGAGCCAAGCTAACATGGCTATAGCTCGACTGATGCCTCAAGAATTGTGTTGGGAAATGGAACGACTCAATCTCAGGATTCTTTATAACTCAGAAGCTATGACAATGGGATTGAACCTACTGTTGAGCAGGAAATCAGGCAAGGTCAGTTGACAGATGCTAAGATCAAAGAAATCAAGATTTTGATTGGTTTGGGAAAAATAACGGATTTCACCGAAGATGAACAAGGCACTGTTTGGTTTAGGAAAAGGATCTGTGTACCTGATATCGACCGTCTTCGTGAGCTCATACTAAAGGAAGCACATGACTCTGTCTATTCCATTCACCCCGGCAGTACCAAGATGTACCAAGATTTGAAGGAGAAATATTGGTGGTATGGTCTTAAGAGAGACGTGGCAACCCATGTAGCTTTGTGTGATGTATGTCAAAGAGTGAAAGTAGAACATCAAAGGCCAGCAGGTTTGCTTCAGCCGTTGAAAGTACCCGAGTGGAAATGGGAAGAAATTGGTATGGACTTTATCATAGGATTGCCTCGCACTCGGGATGGTTATGATTCTATATGGGTCATTGTGGACAGATTGACCAAAGTTGCTCACTTCATTCCAGTTAAAACCACATATTCGGGAGCCAAGTTAGCAGAGCTGTGTATGTCTAGAATTGTGTGTCTACATGGAGTACCAAAGAAGATAGTGTCTGATCGAGGTACCCAGTTCACGTCTCGTTTTTGGCAGAAACTGCATGTCAATGGACACCAAGCTTAATTTCGATTCAGCATATCATCCACAGACAGATGGACAGACTGAGAGGACAAATCAAATCCTGGAGGATATGCTAAGAGCTTGTCCCTTAAAGCATGGAGGCAGTTGGGATAAGAGTTTGCCGTACGCAGAATTCTCTTATAACAACAGCTATCAAGCTAGTCTCAAGATGGCTCCATTTGAAGCTCTGTATGGAAGAAAGTGTAGGACACCGCTGTACTGGAGTCAGACAAGAGAAAGTCAGGTTTTCGGACCAAAAATTTTGCAAGAAGCTGAAAGACAAGTCCAGATAATCCGGGATAATCTCAGAACTGCTCAGTCACGACAGAAGAGTTATGCCGATACCCGGAGAAGGGAATTGACATTTGAAGTAGGAGATTATGTGTATCTCAAGGTGTCACCTATCAGAGGTCTCCACAGATTTAAGGTCAAAGGAAAGTTGTCACCTCACTATATCGGTCCTTTTCAAATCTTGGAAAGGAAAGGTGAAGTGGCATATCAGTTGGAGTTACCCGAGCGACTGTCGGATGTTCACGATGTGTTTCACATTTCTCAGTTGAAAAAGTGCTTGAGAGTACCCGAAGAGCAACTACCACTGGAAGAACTTAATGTGCAAGATGATTTGACTTATTCAGAACACCCGGTCAAAATCTTGGAAACATCTGAAAGGGTCACGAGGAACAAAGTAATCAAAATGTGCAAAGTATAGTGGAGTCATCACTCGGAGGATGAGGCTACTTGGGAAAGAGAAGATGAGCTCATTGCAGACTTCCCGCAGTTGTATCCAAATCTATCCGAATCTCGAGGATGAGATTCTCTTTAAGGGGGGTAGGATTTGTAACACCCAAATTCCATCATGTAATAAATTATAGCAACTTTGTTTTTGTTTAGGTTTATCTAAGGTTAAATGAATTTCTTTTCCTTTATTTAATTTGTGGCCCTAAACACTTAAACATTAAATAATTAATTTTAGTTCAATAAGTGAATGTTGCATTTCATGCTCTTGCATTGGTTTTGATTGCTTGTGTGATTCCCAAACCTCTTTCCAATTCAAATCCAAACTCAAATTCCTCTTAAATTCTTCCAAATCCAAATTCAAACAAAGTTCAAACATGAAACCTTTCCCTCCCTTCCTTCTCTCTCTTTTTGGCCCGGCCCAGAAACCCTCTCTCCTTTCTTTTCTCTGTTTTCTCCTCGCCAGGCCCAAACCCAAGGCCCAGCTACCGGCCCACTCGGCCCAGGCCTCTCTCCCATACTCTCTTCTCTCCCTCTCTCGCTGACAGCTCGGCCCCACTTGTCGGCGCGTCTTCTTCCTCCAGACGCTCGGAGAGCCACCGCCACCCGAGTCTACCGCCCCTGTTTCCCCGCGATTCCCTCCTCCCCTTCACTACGAGTACCGGCGCCATCAACTTGAGTTACTCCGCGATGCTCTCCCCTCTTTCCTTCCCTCTCTGAAACGGCCATGACCTTCAAGGCCATCAATGGCCGTGACTTCCACCCGCTCTCGGTTCCTCTCCACTCGAGACCCCTTTGCTCTCTCCTTTCGCCTATAAAACCCACCTCTCACTCGTCCTCGTGTACGCACACGCATTCACGCACTCCACACACTGAAACCACCACTCTTTCTCGCTTAATCGCTTACCGGAGCTCCTCACCGCCGCCATCGAGGTAGAGCTTCGCCGCCACCTCAGTTCTTCCTGTTCGGGCACCCTTTGATCCTCCCTGTCTTGCTCGCTCGTTCGCAGGTCCATTAGAAGCACAACCCCGGTTCCTGGGCGACGCGACCGACACCGGAGCCCCTACTTCGCCGAGCAGACAAGCCGCCGCCACACTTCATCGCCGCCGACCCCCTTTTGGTCCTCCTCTGCCGCTACAAAACCCCGAGGTGAGCTCGCTGCGATCTCCTCTTCATCCCTGTACCATTTGTTCATCTCCCCGTGGTCCGTAGCGCTGTGCAGACCCGTCTCCGGCGATCTTCCGCCATGGTCGAGGGCGCCGCCGCCGCTAAGTCACTGCCGGCCGCAGGAACGATCTCCCACCGTCCGATCTGAAACCCATGGCCCAGATCGATCCCCACGTACTGGTCAAACAGAGTCAAACCCGCTGGCCCAGGTCTTTTTGTTTAAGAGTCCCTGTTCTTTCTGTTAATCAACCCGCAGTACATGTTCTATAGAAAATATTCATACATATGCCCTTGGTTTATCTGTTTAGGTCCCTGAGTACTCATATATTCCAACCTGCCGTCCTTTACATGGTTATATCACTTGCTAGCCCCTCTGTTATATGAATAATTGTGTTTGGGCCCTCGGTTTTTATCAAAACAATACGCAGACTTTAGTTTTTATTGCATATAGGTCCCTGCAACCTTGTATCTAGTGTATCTTCGTCGTTTTAAATCCGTTTTGGGCGATTCTCACGGCCACGTGATCGTCTTTGCATGCTCTTTAGCTTAGGGTGTTTGTTCTGTGTTTTTAGTACTGTTTGGTGTACTATTTTTATTTATTTTGTTGTATGTCTTGTGTGATCGTGTAGAGAACGTGCCATTCGAGGAAGGAGAGGATCAGCAGCTATTTGAAGAAGACCAACAGCAGTTTGTTGAGGAAGGCAAGTGGCCTCCCCCTACATGAACATTCTTTTTGTCCCATTTACATTCATGAAATTCACTTTTACTTTACTGTTTATGCATTAATTTTGACGGGTCACCTATTAGGACATGACTAGATCTTTTTGCCTTGAACCTTGAATCACCTAGTTATATCATGGGTAGAAATGCTTAGCTTGCTTAAACTTGGGATGGTTCTGTTACTTTTTATGCAAATGTTAATTATGATTTACTTATGTTGTTATACTGGCTTAATTACAAGATCATCATGATTAATTGGAACATGGAGAACCACCCAAGAAAACAGTGCAACCACAGTTTCACATGGCTCTGACTTAGCTAATTAATTAGACTTGGGTTTGGCTAGTGGTCTTACCGTAAGGGCAAGGAGGGGGCCGGTGAGGGGTCATAGCTCGGTCCTTTTGTAGGAGTAGTCTTTGCTAAGGTACGTCCTCTCTTGGGAGGGCCGTGGACCTCACCGCTGCTGAAACTCTAGCGGGCTGCTAGTTAACTTTGGGTCTTTGTAAAGGCTTCGTAGTGAACCCTCGCCACTCACCAAAGGAAGTGTTTAAGGGCCTTGCAAACCCGGGCGACAAAGGAAACAGGAGCTGTGGGTAAAGTGCCTCTGCAGAGTGTAAAACTAATATATCAGCCGTGCCCACGGTTAAGGGCGGCTTGGACCCTCACATGATAATTGAACTTAAACTTGATCTTAACTTGTGGTTCTTGGTCCCTTTGTGGAATAATTTTGGGTTATCCTGCTTAATTTTGGGTTGGTATAAACTTACATCTAGTAAATAGGTGCTTGCTAATAAAACTTGACCAACTAAAAGTGCTAACTGCATGAGCCTGAACCCCCTTTGATGGCCTTGCATTTTCCCCCACTTGTTGAGTACCAACCATAAGTGTACTCACCCTTGCTAAACAACTGTTGTTCAGAAAATAACAATGAAGTGGAGTACTTCAGTGACTTTGATGAGTTCTAGGCGCGTCAACCAGTCAAGTGCCTGTGGATGAAGTTAAGGAGCTGTTTTATCATTTTAGGTTGTCGGTGAACGTTTAAGACCTTCGTGTCTAAATATCGATGAGTGTAATAAAGTTATGTACTCTCTTTTGTACGCTTTTGAACATTGTCTTTTGATATATTCACTAATGACGTCAACATATGTGTGATGAACGGATCCTGGCACACATATGTGATGCATTCGATTTTGTCCTTAAAATCGGGTGTGACAACAAAGCCCAGATTTCACAGTAGATGATAAAGGAACATTGTGGTATAAAAATATGATTTGTGTGCCTAAGGAAGAAAACTTTAATTTAGGCAGATTATCATGGATGAAGCTCATAGCTCAGCATACTTCATTCATCCAGGAGCCACTAAGATGTATATGGACTTAAAAGGAAAGTGTTTCTTGAATGGCATGAAGGCGATGTAGCACAATTTGTTGCTCAGTGTGATACATGCCAAAGAGTTAAGTCAAAGAGTCATAAGCCAGCTGGTTTACTTCAACCATTACCTATCCTAGATTGGAAGTGGGATGAGACAGGCATGGAATCTATGAATGGTTTATCCAAAACCAAGAAAGGAAATAACTCTATATGGGTAATAGTGGACTTACTAACCAAAGTTGCTCACTTTATACCCATACGAACTAGCTATGGTGGAGATAAGCTAGCACAACTATATATATTGACAACATAGTGAAGTTGCATGGTGTACCCAGTAGAATTGTCTTAGACCGAGGAACTCAATTTACCTCCAAATTTTGAAAGAGTCTATATAAAGCCATGGGAACTAAGCTAGGTTTTAGTTCATCTTATCACCCTCAAACTAATGACCAGAATGAAAGAATTAATCAAATCATGGAAGACATGTTCAGAGCTTGTGTGCTAACCTATGGTAAAGATTGGGAGAAAAGTTTAACTTTAGCATAATTCTCCTATAATAGTAGTTAACAAGCCAGCTTAGGCATGTCACCATTTGAAGCCCTATATGGAAGAAAGTGTAGAACCCCTTTGATATGTTGTTAAAAGTTGGAGAACACACTCTACTAGGACCATCTCTCATAAAAGAAGCAAAAAACTGTGTAGCAGATGTCGGAGTTCTAGTCCGGCAGTCCACCCGGGGGTACCCAGATGGTTGATTTGTAGGCAAAGGGAGATCGCTAGACTAGGGAGCTCGAGGTAACACAGGGACACAGGGATTATACAGGTTCAGGCTACCCGGAGGTATAATACCCTACGTCCTGTGCTCGGGGGTCTTGTATTAATCTGCTCGGCGAGTTCCGGAGAACAGCGGCGAGCTCTTGGTTACAATGGGGGATCTGGTAGCCAGAAATCGAATGTGTGGAGGTGAGATTGAATGATCTAAGGGGGGTCGACCTAGGCCGCCTTATATAGGCTGGCGGCCTAGGGTTTACAAGTCGGTTATCTCTAATCGTATCTGGCTCTGACTAGGAAACTAATCTGAGTCGATTGCCATATAATCTCCATGATCTCCGGGTGGGATCCGAGGATATCGCCGAATGCCTTGCGGGCTAAGTCTTCTCCAATCTTGTCCATCAAGCCGAGGATCCTCGTGGGGCGGCCTGGGATCGGCCCACCTCCTTGTCAGATGTGGGACCAGGCCGACTGGCTACCCGGTCGGTAGTGGGCCCAGGGGTACCCGTATCCCACAAGTCCCCGAGCAACGTGCAGGCGTGTGTCGGACTGTCGATGAAGAAACGAAGCCTTCCAGGTCGACAGGAGCATCTTGGTCGGCAGGCCGACACAAGGGTGGACGGTGCTCAAAAAAGAAAACCGCAGGCCATCCGGGGATGACCCTGGGCAAACCCGGGGCGGAGCCGTGAGTGGCATAGCGCCGAGTCGTGGCCGAGTCGGACACCGAGGAGCTACGCCACTTGGAAAAAGTGACACATCCTGATGAGGCATATGGAGGGCGATGCAAGGAGCCCTCCAAATGGAGTAGTCCCGGAGCATTGGGCCGACTAGAAAAGTCAGGCTAATGGTCAAGAAAAGGATCTCCATGCTTCGGGGCAGTCAGGCCAGCCAAAGGACAATCTTGCCAGACGAGTCATGACAAGAACAGTGTTCTCGTGAATGCACAGAGCACTCTCGTGGTCGAATGAAGCCGAAGGCCATAAGGGGGGACTGAGCACCTTGAAGAGAGGAGCTGCTGCGTGGCACAGAGCTCACGCGCTGAACAATGCAACCAGGGTCACATGTTATCGTTTAGCTCGGAGCTATAAATATACACCAAGGCCCTGAGCCTTGCAGTCATTAGAAGAGAGGCATAGCAACCACCTAGCTTGAAGAATGTTGGGGACTTCCACCTGGATTCATCCTCCAGGGATGAATCATGGGGACTTGATAGCCTGGTGCTAGAAGAGTGCTTGCGAAGATCCTGAGGTGTTGATTAGCGTCTGAATGCTGTCCCATTCACCCCAGCATTCCCATGTGACGAGGACCATGTGGGGTGAAATGCTTTGTAGAGCAAGGGATACCCAGAGGCATTCGCTAACAGCCCTCTATTGGTGCTGTTCCGTCGACGGCTGCAGTGGTGCTACAAGAGAGCTTGCGAGGAGCTCATGTGGGCCAAGCTTGCTACGGATGTAGCACTAGGCGCAGGGACGAGTGCCCCCAGGCCATCATCTTAACGGTTGATGTGTTTGATTCTTGTGACCGGCCCTTTGACCGGCTCCCTTTGTAATTTGTAATCCTTGTATTGAATCTTTTCTCCTTTTCGTTTCTTATAAACGCAATATCTATGTCCCTGGACCCGAAAGTCAAGAGAGACGTCATAGGTTCGCACAATAGTAACAAGTCACGGAGTCTTCTTTGGTCGAAGTGCCGAGGCACCAAGTTCTGAAACCCGTTGACCAGAGTCAAGAGTGCCGAGTCCCCGAGAGTCAGGGCTGGCCGAGTCCGGAGACCCGTTGACCGGAGTCAAGAGCGCCGAGTCCCCGAGAGTCGGGGCTGGCCGAGTCCGGAGACCCGTTGACCGGAGTCAAGAGCGCCGAGTCCCCGAGAGTCGGGCTGGCCGAGTCCGGAGACCCGTTGACCAGAGTCAAGAGCGCCGAGTCCCCGAGGGTCGGGGCTGGCTGAGTCCGGAGACCCGTTGACCGGAGTCAAGAGCGCCGAGTCCCCGAGGGTCGGGGCTGGCCGAATCCGGAGACCCGTTGACCGGAGTCAAGAGCGCCGAGTCCCCGAGGGTCGGGGCTGGCCGAGTCCTGTGGCAAACGAGCCGTTGGCACGCAGAGAGCCGTTGGCCCATAGTTAACAGGACTCCCGCGGATTCCGTCTGTTTATTACGGCGCCGTTAGGGTAATTCGGATCGGCGGAAGGGGATAAATCGGATCTGTTCACTGGCGGCTTTTACCACAGTTACTTTTCCAAATCGAGAAGCATCCCGCGCCTCCACCACCGCTTAGTGCCACCGTTGGAGCGAATCGCTCGCCGCCCGTTCGCCGCCGCCGGAGTTCAAGCGCCGCCGCCGCCGCTACTTGTCTACATCGTGCCTGAGCAACTCGGCGGAGATGGCAGACTCGAGGGAGACACTGAGGACGCCGGCATCGGGGGAGGAGGTGCCACCGGCGACGAAGATGGTGGACGCGGGCATTTCCGCGGGCCTTAGAGAAGGTGACGCGGAGAAGAAGGTGACGCCCTCTGTTGGCCAGGCTGGGGCCGCGGGGGATGCCGCCGCCCACGAGGGCGGCGATGCTGATGCGCCGGCGACTGCCCACAGGGCAGGCGCCAAAGGGAAGGGAGTGGCCTCATCAGAGGAGGTCTCGGAGCTGACGTCTGTGCCCGGAGGAGTGCCGCCCCAAGAGCCGGCCTGGGGTCAATCCTCCGTCACCGAGGAGAGGCTCCAGGATATGGTTCGTCGCGGCGTGCTCGGGCCGCGGGAGATCCTGCAGTGGCGGCCCGCCGGCGATGATGCCCAGCCGTGGGAGCACTCGGAGACAGAGATGGCCGTCTTCGCGCCGTTCTTCGAGCGGGGGTTTAGATTGCCCACCGGAGATTTCTTCCGGGGGCTTCTTCACTTTTATGGAGTCGAGATGAGTCACTAGAACCCCACCTCCATTTTATCGATCTCCGTCTTTATCCATCTGTGCGAAGCTTTTCTTGGGATCCCGCCACATTTCCCATTGTGGCAGCGCTTGTATCGGATGAAGATCATTGGGGAAGGTTCCGGGAAGGGTCCAGCTAGGATCACCGGAGGGGCTGGGTTCTTGTTGAGGGTCGGCATGTCCAGGAGGTATTTTGTCCTGGACATGAACGATTCCAACAAAAACTGGAGGCAAGAGTGGTTCTATATCGCGAACCATCCCCCTGCTCTTCCTACCCGGACTGGCCACCGGCCAGTGAGGAAGGATTGCTGGGAGTCACAGCCGGAGGGCCAGGAGCTGCAGGAGGCCGAGGAGTTGCTGAAGTTGATCGCTGAGCTGAAGGAGCGGAACTTGATCGCGGTGGCTGTAATGATCTCCTTCGTCCGGAGACTAACACAGCCTATTAACGACCGAGTTCATCCTGGGTACGAATTTTCGGGGGGCAATGATCCGACCCGGGAACAGGCCCGGACGGTGTCTGTCCCGGAGACTGGCGAAAGGATCTCCGGCTTCATGCACGGCAGGATCTATAATGAGGGCACAATGATACCTTTTTCATTGCATAACCCCTCTCCTGCGGTTAGTTTTCTTAGTTCTTTGCGAGTTGTGTATCTGATTGCTGAACTGTTGGATGTCTGACAAACTGCACCATTGCTGGCGCCGTGCCTTTGTCTTGCAGGACCGAGCAACAAAGTACTTCAGCCCGGCACCCCTGCCCGAGGGCAATGTCCGTGTGGAGAAGCTCATGACGGTGGACGAGGCATCTCGGGCATCTCAAGTCGTGGACGAGGGACAAGCCGCCTGGGAGGTGGCCGACCTCATCTCGGCTCCCCGGGATGGGGCGGGGGACGACCCGATGGCCCAGGTGCTTGGCGGACTGGGGCGGCAATTGCGTCAGGCTGTACGCAAGCTGACGCCATCCCAGAAGGTGGCTCGGGAAGGGTCCCCCAAACCGGCTCCGCAGCTGGGGCATGCCACGCGGGCCGAGGCCGAGGCGCGGAGGAAGAGGAAGGCGGCAAGTGACGCGGGAGGTGGCGCCGATGGGTCTCCCTCTGGGAATGAGTCGGAGCAACCCACGCAGGAGACTGCAAGGGGCCACGGGGGCCTGTTTGCCCAACCGGCGTTGCGGCCAGACGCGACCCTGCTACCGAGCCAGACGCCTCCGCAGGTGCTGCGGGGTGTGCAGTTCAAGCGTCCACGCAAGGGCGGGTAAGTTGCCTTAACAACCCAGTATGTTCTCGATGAGCCTGTCTTGAGTTGTTGGAGTATTGGATGTAGGCCCGGAAGCCAAGTGGAGGCCGGTGGCAAGGCGCCGCCAAGTCGGCCTGCCGCCACGGAGGCGGGGTCAGGGTCCAGCACAGCCTTGGTCGTGCCGAAGCAGGTGCCGGTCAGCATGTCAGGGCCGCCACTCCCACCGAGTCCTCCGCGCGTCGCAGGGACGGGCGACCCGGTGGAGAATCTGCAGGTCGAGATGTCCGAGGTCGCCCTCGAAGAGGAGGAGGCGGGGCAGTCTGCAGAGGCGGAGCAGCCGAGCCGTCCCATGCTGGCGCTCGAAGATGATGATGACCAGTTGCTAGGGGAGCAGCTGGATGCTGGCGTTGGCGCTGTTGTGACGCCAATTATTGAAGCCAGCTCGGCCAGGCTCGGGGCCAGGGCGAGCTCATCTGTACTGACGCCGGAGCGTGGGTTGGAACTGGACATCGCCGACCACGAAAGCGAGCTCCGGAAGCTGCAGAACGTGGCTGGTGTACTGAACCGCGTGGTCCAGGTATTCTCGTGTCACAGTGTTGAATTCGTAAGATCTGTAGTGGCTGATCACTTGTTTTCTTTGTTAAACAGGGCATCACAGCTCGACCTGTGAAGGATCTTCGCGTCAAACTGCAGGCCTTGGAGGACCGCCGGGCCTTGGCTCAAATCCACACGGAGCGGGTCCGTGAAGCTGAAGCCGCCAAGGAGTACCAGATGCAGAGGGAGCGGGAGCTCGCCGACCTGCAAAAGACCAACGAGGACCTCATGAAAGACATGAGTGTTCTCACCGAGGGTGAGTTCTTTGTGCTTTTGCTTGCTGATGTATCTCTCCAGGCGGCCTGTGCTCATGGGGGTTTCTTTGTAGAGGCAAGGAAGAGGGAAGCCGCCCTTCAAGGGAAGGTCGACGAGCTGGCCGGGGCCAGAAAAAATCTTGAAGACGAGCTGGCCAAGGCCAAGCATAAGCTCGAGGAGGAGGTGCGGGGGCTGAAAGCAGCCTATCTTCGTCTGGCGATTGAATCCGAGCACCTGAAGGAAGCCAATCAGGTCCTGAAGGATGCGCATGACCAAGCCCTGCATGGTGAGTTTCCCTTGCCGAGTCTTCTAGAGTTTTTAGGAAGTCGAAGTGCTTATGTGCGTTCCTTTGCAGGGCTTCGGACGGAGCTGATGGAGCTGAAGCAGGCGGCCGAGTTCAACGCCAATTCGTTGGTGCCCGCCGAGTCTAGGCCGTTGACGTTGGTGGAACGGCTCAGGGCCGGTCCGAACCGCGCCGCCCAGTTGATGCAGCAGACTGCCATTAGCTTTGGGAGCCGGATACTGGCTCTGTTCAGAATTCACTTCCCGACGCTGGAGCTGGCCCCGATCGCCGATGGTATACCCGAGGAGCTTGCCGATAAAGAGTTCGACGGGTTTGTCGACGAATGTACCCCTCTGGCCAAGGCTGTGGCAACAGAACTGGGCCTGTAAAAACAATTATAGATGTAAACTCTGCGATATTCGAATATGTATAAAATTCCAGGTTTATTTGAGGCATTGATGTGCATTGGTGTTTTGTTGGACCCTTTTCCCTGCCGACTAGTACTTTGCGTCACCTGACTGGCCACTGCCTTGTGCCGTTTAAGCACCCTTTTTGACCTGCTGACTACTGCTCACAGAGAGGACGGCTTACCCTGCTACACTGTTCAGCAGGGAGGCTTATGTGTAGGGGGCGCGCAGGTTGAGCGCGGAACTCAGGGTTTCACAGTTGGGGACTCGGACCAGCCGGGTTAGCTCAGTAGTCGCCGGGGGGAACATAGGGTTGGGCAAGGACTCAGAAGTCGGAGTAAGCGGGTACTCCCCCAGGTATCGTGATGAAGGAAACATAGTCTGGGTCGGACCTAGTCCCCGAGCATCAGCATGGGTGCCGGGTAAGGAGTTGATAACAAGCCATAAAGTGAGGCAAAGATACTTTCATTGATATAAGACAAAGGATACATAGCTTTGTTAAATTCTACGGGTAGAACTTGACGAGGTGCTCGATGTTCCACACGTTCGGGACGGGGTCGCCGTTAGCCCACTGGAGGCTATATGTTCCTGGCGAAACAACTTCTTTGACGATGAAGGGGCCCTCCCAGGGGGCCGATAGCTTGTGCTTGTCTTTGGTGGACATGACTCGGCGCAGGGCCAAGTCGCCAACATTAAGGGAGCGTTCCCGGACGTTTTGGTCATGGTAGCGCCGTATCTGCTGCTCGTGTCTTGCATGCCTGACCAGTGCAGCGAGTCGATGTTCTTCTAGGCAATCAATGTCGACCTGGCGGCTGATTTTTGCTTCACCTTCCTCGTAGTGCTGGATGCGCGGAGCACCATGGGCGATGTCAGCTGGGAGGACGGCTTCGGAGCCGTACACCAGGAAGAAGTTGAGAGCTAGATCATGATTAGAGTTTGATGGACCAGGTGGAGCCCACATATCACGATGGACAAAAAGAGGGAAGAAGCAATCCTCTCTGTTGACATCCAAAAAGCCAGGCATTGACTTCAGGAAATTAACAATGGCCTGGAAGATTTGCTTTACTTCAGTGCAGGTCCAAAATCTTAAGGTTCGTGGTGTGCCAGTCAATTTGACCTGAAATTGACAAGGTAGAGTTTAATCAGTAAATTAAGATAAACTCATTGGCCAAAGCCCCGATTCGTTACTGCAATCAGATCGACAAAAAGAGAAGTCCGATGCGAGCATGAACCACCGGCCTTGAGTCCGATTTGTGATGATATAACATGAATAAAAATAAGTCATCGACTATAAAAGCTAAATCAGAGACAGATTAAATCTAATCATGCTCTTTAATAAATATAAATCTAAAGGCTTAAATAAACTAAAAATCAATGTCACTGACAATCGGATCGGATCTAACCAAAACAGTATTGGTAGCAGGGTACCGATTTAGCCTATTTACTCCGATAGATCCATATGTATCAAAGAACTTGCTTAAATCTAATCTGTTGTTACTTGATAATTGAATCTAAATCAGCTTTATAGGCAAGAAAATAACATAGATCTATTATAAAATATCTTCAATAAACAGAGCAAATAGATCTTTGAACAAGAGTAAGCCGATAAGATAAAACTACAAGTCACGATAAAAGGGGTGAGCGATCTAAACGAAGAAGGGCAATACGCCTCAATCTAAAGCTTAGAGCAACTCGGTAAATTGGTGAATTATCTAAACGGAGAAGGGCAATACGCCTCAATCTAAAGCCTAGAATAATTCGATAGGTGTCGCACTTACAGACAAACCGGAGGTCAAGATGATGCAATGCTTGCTGAAGAACTCGACGAAAAGGGTTGTTGGCACGAGGGCCGAAAGTTGTATTGTATTGATAGTTATGTGAATCTTGATTACAATGGCGCAGGGTTAATATTTATACCCTGAAAATCTAACTAATCCTTGTCGGATACGATAATATCTCTAATTTATTTAAAGCAAATCTAACTTAAACTACCAAAAGAATTACAATTGCCGTAACAATAGGCCTTGAAGAAGCTTCCAGAAACGTGTCTTCTATATAGTCGTAAACACTCCGGTCTTTGACCATCGTACCCGATCAGGACTCAGCAGATGACCCTGTTAACAAGAATCGGATTTGCCGAATCAGAATCAGCTTCGGTCTCTCTGATAGAATTGGATCAGCTGTAACCTTCGCTGGCCTTAACCAAAATTAATATTCCTTTTATACTAGCCGAGCCAAAATCTGGTGTCAACATATGCCCCCCAATTTTGGGATAAATATTATTTTGTTCCAAAATTCTTCAAGCAATGATGATTTCAGCAGTGAATAGTTTATAGAAACTCGTGTCCCCTCACTGTAGCATTCCTCAATTCCTGTGCGAGCGAGGCCCCTCGATCTTCGGGCGGTTCCTTCCCCGGTAAGCCTTATAAATACCAGACGCAAGTCATGTTTTTCCTCCCGTTCGCATCTGTTAACACGCTCGAGCTCTCCGCCGTCGCCATGCTTAAATCTTCATGTGGCAAACTCAGATCATCATTCTCAAAACTTTCACCGCGGTCTTGGTAAGGAACTTGTCCGCACATGATTCATATCCCACATCTAGATTTCTCTTGATTTTTCCGATGATTCTTCGAGTTTTCTCACCCTGGTTTACTGTTTATTTTAGATCCAATCCAACAATGGCGGCTCCAATCACTGATCTTTATTATTTAGTATTTGTCATTTCATTCCTCTTCCTGCATTTTCTTTCTTCAGGATCTCTTCAGTTTCGCTTCTTTACCCATTTATTTCTTTTATTTTCTTCGTAGAATCTTAAGAACAACATTGTCATACCAGTCTCTCACCTCCCGTTGGCCTACTACTTGGGTCCGATGGGTGACTCCGATCCGACGGAGTTTATCAACTTGGAATCGGAGCGACTCCCTTTTAGGGGATCAAACCTGCTATCCTCCGATTGGACCAACTCCTTCCGATCATGTCCAAGCAGCATCCCTGGATGGAAGAACTGGCTCCTCAGAGTTCATGTAGCCAAATCGGTCTTCTGGGATGAGAAGGAAATAGACCTGTGTATCACTTTATCTCTCGCCAATATGTCCGTGGATGAGAATTTACTAGCCTCCACTTCCTTATTCTGGTCTGATGCACTGAATGCCTACCTCTTTGGCCATGGTCCGATGACCCCAACACTAATGGACGTTCATATGCTGACTGGCCTCAAAACCATCACGGTTTCAAATCCAAGGAAGCTCCTAGGCAATCTTGATTACAAATTAATCAGCCTAGGCTCTAAGTGATGGAAAAAATATATCACCGATCACTGCAAAATCGGTCCAGTCACTGATAGAGAGCATGCAGCCTTTCTTAACATGTGGTTGGAACGATTTGTTTTCTGTGGAGCGACCCTTGGTGCCACCAACAATATGTAACCGATCGCTGAAATCTTGTCACGTGGTGGTTCAGTCCCTCTTGGCCGTCTCCTCCTTGAAGCAGCCTACTATCTCCTACATCAAGTATTGGCGAAGCTTTTGGCAGGTCAACCGGTCGGTCATATCGGAGGCCCTTGGTGGTTTATCCAACTCTGGCTACAGACCCAATTCCAATCTGCTCTGCATCGAAACTTCAAAAATTGCCAATTTCCGACTTTATACGCAGAAGAGCAAGATGCAGCCACACGCCGATGCATGTCATTTGGAGAAGCGGCATGGTCTTGCCCAAGATCCAAGCTCGAGCCAAACACTATGGCTAGCTTTTTCGAAAGCTTCTATTATGGCATTGCATCGGACTACCTGCACTATTTTCCATATGAAGATGCCGATCGTGAGTACAAGCTGCCTCTTTTCAACATTCAGAATGAACTTGAATCAATAATCCCCATGCTCAAATCTTTCATGACACCAGCAATTCTCGGAAGAAATATCTCCCACGGCTGCAAAAACTATTCATATGAATTTTATAACCCATCAATCACATCTCGTCAACTTGGGTTCGACCAGTTAATCATCAGCTTATATTTCGCCGCCAAGATAAAACATCGGGAATCAGTAACAACTGATCTGGAGATGGATTGGATCTTAGCACTGGCCCCTGAAGCCGATTATCAGATAATTGAATGGCTGTACACTAGTTTCCAGTCCAAGTTATTCAAATCTTGGTGGAGAGAATGGGCTACACACCTCTTCAGAGTACCAGTATTCACCTACGGCAGCCTCATTGACCCTGATTACCAAGTACTAGACAACCCGTAAGTTTCCTTTATTGACATTTCCCTTTTCTTATATTTAATTCCTTTTCAAAGGCAAAATTCTCACTCTAAATTTTCAGAAGCCTGTCGAAACACACATTCCAAACGTGAGATGGAGCGGAAGACCGATTCAGTATGCAGTCAAAATTCCCAGTCCGCGCATCAGTTCAACTGCACCGTCCTTATGGCAACCTAAAAAGGAAACCTTCCTACAGTAAAACAATTGCTTCCAAGAAAAAGAAGACAGACTCCACACCGGTACGATTCAATTTCCTCTTGAAGTTCTCCAATCTGCAGAACAAAAGAAATAATATTTAAAATGCAGGCCATCGGCGCAAGAGGCAAAATCTTAGGTAAATCGACCTCCAAAGCTGCTGAAGAATAAGCTGCCAAGGCTGCCAAAGCTGCAAGAATGCTTATTAATGCTATATCGGTAACGATCCGATTGCATATATTTTACATATTATTTCCCAATTTAAACAAGTCATAAATGAAAAATCATTTTAGGAAACAAATATCCTCCTTCCCGTTCCATAGCCAGTTCAAGGCCCAGAAACACACGTCGAATCGGCTCAGCATGTAATCCCTTCATATAAATCTGTCTTAGACTATTACATTCCTTCATCCTAACTTATTCAACTGTAGATTCCTCACGCTACTCTCCAACCGATCATCGAAGAATTAATCGGAGACACGCAATCGGAGGCAGGCGCCAGTCAATCTGAGCAGCCAATTATTCAGCCAACTATCTCTTCTCCGATTGCACCAACACTTCACCAAGTGCCTCTAGTCGAACAACCCAGCACGACTCCCATTGCACCGACAACAGAAGTAATCCCTGATTACATTTGGGAATGGCAATTTAAATTGGTATTCACCTATTTCTTGCGTCAATATCTTTCCATATCTATAACTTGCGTTTATTAATTTATTATTGCAGGCACAAGATTCATTGGCGATCAGATTCGCATCTATCAACCTAGATGTCTCAATTGGAGATGAAGAAATAAGCTCTGTTCAAACTCCTGAAGGCATCTCCGATCAAGTCAAAGCCAAACTCCAAGACATGGTGGTTCATTTAAACAAGAGCATCGCAATTCTGGTGGAAGACACAGAGCCGATCTGTCAATTATTGAAGGAATGAAAGGGTCGTCTCCCATCGGACCTGGAAAGCGCCATCATACCAGCTGCATTCATCGAAGGCCATCAGCCCCAAGTACTTGCTGCCCGTGCTCGGATATCGGAGCGATCAGCTCAACAAGACCTTATCCAAAAGAGGGACGAAGGCAAGCAGAATCCCAAGGCAATGCAAGCACAAATCAAATCTCTAGAGGCCAAACCAAATCAGCTAAAGGATCGGATTCAACAACTTCAAGTCATTGAAGCTGATCTGGTTAAAAAGCTTGAAGAGGTGCGCAAAGAGATCTCCAATACTCAGAATGAACTTGGCTCAATCCCGACAGCCATCACATCGGCGAAAGAAGAAATGCAAAAACACTTGGTCGAAGTCTGCCAAGTTCACAAGAGTATCAAGACCGTTGAAGGCGATCCAGAGTGTTAATAATATTCGCCTGCATGCAATAGAGATGATCCGATAATACCTGTGATCATTGTAATCATCTGGAACTTGTTGGTAACACTAGTCCGATCCGATGATCTCGATCATCGATGAACATGTTTTGGTTGTAAATTTTTTTGCTCTAAAGGCGATACATGTCGTATCGGCTATCTTTAATCGACATCGTTTTAGATTATCGGCTTTATGCATCGACCCAAATACTTGGGTAAAACTTCTTTAAATATTTTACATTAAGTGCTTTAGGAAATTCTTCTCCTTTCAATGTTTCTAGAATGTATGCATTGCCAGGAACGCACCGATTTCCACGATAGCGCCCTTCCCAGTTAGGCGACCATTTTCCAAAATTAGAACTCTTAGTCTCTATCGGTAAAATCAGCTTCCAAACCAATATTCCTTGAGTAAATTCTTTAGACTTGACCTTCTTATCATAATGCATAGCAACTTGTGCTTTATTGTTTTCAATATTTTTCAAAGCTCTCAATCGAGTTTCAGCTAAATCATTCAATTCAAAATTCACTAAACTTTTATACTCATCGGCAGTCAGGTTATCCTGCTCCGATATCCATCTCGATCCGATTTTGACCACCCAAGGCAAAACAACTCATGTCCATAAACCATATGATATGGAGACAATTTTGTGGATCCATGGCATGCGATCCGATAAGCCCATAACGATTCAGTCAACGTCAAATGCCATCGCCTCGGTTGCTCATCAATTTTTTGTTTAATGATTTTAATAATCCTTTGATTCGATGCCTTCACTTGACCATTGGCTTGTACATAATAAGGAGAAGGAGTTAACAATTTAATTTCCATACTGGCAGCAAATCCTTGAAACTCATCAGACATGAACATAGTTCCTTATTCGGTTGTAATAGTTTGAGGAATACCAAACCGATAAATAATATGCTCCTTGACGAATTCCACCATATTTCTGGAATTAGTAATCTTTAAAGGAATTGCCTCAACCTATTTAGTAAAATAATCAGTTGCCACCAATATGAATTATTGCCCTTTACTTGATGACGACTAAATTTGACCAATCAAATCAATTCCCCATGCCCGTAAAGGTTAATTTCAATGATGCAAGAACGTGATTTGGTAGAGAAGTGTCGTCTGAAATATGTTCATTCCAAATATCACTGTCTTTCACTGACTCCCATTCATCAGGGCTCAAGGATCTCAACATGTATCCAAGGCATTGAGCTGCTAAAGCCACACCTCCACACTTCAGTGCAATTTCCCATCCGATATCTTTTAAGTGCTCTCTATCACCTCTAGCTTCAAAGTCACTTTTTTGTTTTATTATCTCCCAGCACATGCCATTTGTCAAGGGTTTTATCTTGTATGGTTTAATAGTACAAATTTTTTCTGCAATGACCTTATTGCGTGTTGTTACTATAACAATTATGTTATTGTTCTCACCAAGCTTTAGCATAGCCATCAAAGATTGCAACTGAAAATAATCATCCTCCCACAAGTCATCTAATACTACGAGAATCCTCTCATTACTGAGGAGCTCAGAAAGGCAGTTATGTATCATCTGTCTTTCATTCAGCCGGCTCTCCTTTTTAGAAATTTGTGAAATCATTGAGTTGCCAATTTTGATCAAATCAAAAGTCTCAGACACATAGATCCAAACTTGAGAGTAATCTCTAAATTGAGTATCATTGAAAACCAATTTGGCAAATGTTGTCTTGCCAATGCCTCCAATGCCATATACGGGGAGGATAGTGATCTTTTGTGTCATGTTCTGTCGTAATGACACAATTATTTTATTTTTCTCTTCATTCCTCCCTACAATGAGTACTTCCCCTATATTTGATGATGTCTCACGTATACAAATATGTCTTTCTTTCCGTCCATTGGTTCCAAGGCCTGTCATCATGCTGAAAGTCTGGTGTTGATATTTTACCTCCTTGAGTTGTTCTGACATCTTCTGATTGCTAGGCGTTGTCATGGAAACAGATCTGGGACAATTCTTAGGGGGAAGCTGCAAGACAAATTATAAGGTATGTTAATTCACTGGAATTTTTTGCACTTGTTGATAGAGGAAAAGGTTGCAGGCTAGCCTCAGTGCTACACATCCTACTTCGATCATTAGTTAGTATTTTTTTAGCAAAACATGCCCATACATTCATCAAGTAAATACTTGTGCTTATTGCAAAACCCTATCTCGACATATGTGTCAAAGCAAATGGCAAAGGAAGGTATTGAAATGTCACTGTGTCAACCGCAAGATATATATATTGTTTTGGACTGTGTCACCTTGAAATCTCAATAACAATGAACACAGTCAATGAAGCAAGTTTATTTTCACAAAAAAAGTCTGCTTAAGTAAGACATTAAAGTCAGAGGTCTCTGTGTCCCAAACATTCAAGTCAGCAAGTCCATGTTCAAGACCAAATTCACATGGGTTATCCTCAGAGCGAATGAAAAGCGTACCCCCTCTATGTCCTTATGGCTACAAGATTTTGTGTAATTTTGCTTATCTTCGTTGTTTCTTTCTTTGTTTCCTGATTGTAACAGTTTGACACCTTTTGCTTTTATATAAATATATAATCAGTAGGGGTCTAACCCCTCCTGTTTCATCAAAAAACTAAGCTACAAACACTATACAGGTTTAACAGAAATTCTGACACTTTTTAATTGTGGATATAACGGCCTATATTCTAATACTCGATTTACTCCCTTGTGCCTATATTTTCTTCAGGGGGTTGAGTGGACAAGGTGGGTTGGTGAAGATAGTAAAATAAACTTTTTCCTTCACTAAAACGAATCTATCCAAGAATCTTAGTAGCCTCACATGTCCAGTTGGTCAAGTGCTATTGTGTGGTAGTATTGGTAGTTTTTACAGTTTTGTCTATATGGAGAGCTCACCTCAGTTGTGGCGTTCCCTGGTAGTGGTGGCACAAAAACAGCCTCCAATTTCATGACATGCATTTCATGGCCATTCTTTCTGGCTTCAATGAAAATCTGATCAAAGCTTTCCACTGCATCACCCGTTGCATACTGTATTTGGTGATCAACAGCTATACTGCTCTCGAGAGTGAAGTACTCAATACTATTCACTACCGGAAATCGCCTCGCTGCCGTGTGCCGTAGAGTTTCCTGAAACTATAAGAGAGATCTATAAGATTTGTAAACAATGTTACTCTCACTATATCGGATGAAGAAATGACATATATCAAAGTTGTATATCTTCATAAGTTATACAACTTTGTAGTTTAAAACTTTTTAATTTGAATTTGTTTTGCTAATGAAAAGTACGTTTGTAGTTCTCAAAATTTGAAATTTGAGTTTTTTCAAACGACCTCAGATGAAGAAACATTCAAAATAAGAGTTGTAGATCACAAAAAGTTACAAAACTTTGTAGTTGACAACTTTTTTATTTGAAATCATCTTGTCAACGATAGCTAAGTTTGAATGTTCTCAAATTTGAAATTCAAATTTTGTAAACGACCTCGGATGGAGAAACTACCAAAACAAGACTTGTAGATTTCAAAAAGTTATGAAAGTTTGTAGTTGACAACTTTTTAATTTGAAATCATTTAGGGTCTCAAACAAGCAATTTACACTCAGTTTAGTATAATATGGTAGAAATCAGAAGAGTTTCTAGTCACAAGTGAGAGTGTGGTGCAGTGGTAGAGGAGGTCACGAGCGAGGGAGAGGTCACGAGTTCGAATCCCGCCAACCGCGTAGCGCGCGAATTTTCCGCGAAAAATGGCTTGGGTGGTTGGGTGCCTTCCCATATTTGAATAAATTTTTTTGCTATTTGTTTTCGGTTTTTTTGTGCTCAGGAAATCCCCTCTTTGCCGAGTGTTTTTTTGGCACTCGGCGAACCTTTGCCGTGTGCCCGACGAGTGGCCCACGGCAAAGGCCCCTTTGCCGGCCAAACTTTGCCGTGTGCCCTTTGCCGTGGGCGGCACACGGCAAAGCCTTTGCCGTGGGCAAAAGGAGGGCGATTCCGGTAGTGATTCACCGGTTCATCCAGCTGGTAGTGCCTTGTCACTGCAATAGTGCGACTAGAACGTGGAGGCAGGATGCCACAAAGTGGGGCCAAGAGATGCTTATACGGATTCTTTGTCAGCAGCCGAAATGCAACATTATTGTTATATGTTTTGTTGGTCAGCTGCAGCGAGCACGAGAACATAGAACTGATTGGCTCCATATGAAACTGAAGCTTGAGTGGTTGAATGCTGAGGAACATGCTCTGCAATTAAGTTCGAGTACCAAATTTCACATTTATATATCTTGTCATACAAAAGAGTTACGTTGGTAGTAGATATCTTGTCATACAAAAGAGTTACGTTAATAGTGGAATTTGAACTATCTCTTTATTTCATACTGTGGCACTCAAGTAAAGGTACCCAGGTACACAAGTTTCACCTTTAGTTTAAGTAGAGAACTATGTGGGGAACGTAGGTTTCAATTGCAGTAATAAAATATAAGCAAAAAAGGAATTGGCCCTATTAATCACTTGATTTAAAATAATCAATAGCTTGCGGTGCACATGATAGAAAACTACAATTTGCATTCCCTATGTATCACTAAACTACTCCCTTTGTTTTTTATTAGATGTGGCATTAGGTTTGTCTAATCCAACTTATTCAACTTTGACCAAGTTTATAGAAAAATATAACAACATCTATACTGCCAAATATATGCACTGTAAAAATATATCCTATAGTAAATTCAATTAAACAGATTTGGTATTGTAAATGTTGTTACATTTTTCTATAAACTTGATCAAACTTGGACGAGTTTGACTTAGGACAAACCTAATGTGACATCTAATAAAAAATAGAGGGAGTACCAATAGCGTGTTCTGGATTCTCAGTAGTTACTACATTATTTATTCCATGAGAATCTTAGTAGGAAAAAAAATCAAAGTGGCAGAAATTTGGAAAGTAGCATTATATGGCCTAAAAATTTACTGAGATAACGACCACTGTGCCCTGCTACCTAGAAATTTACTGGAAGTAGTTACCTTGTCAATCTCTGTTTCGATCTGATCCAGCTCGTCAATGATATCCAATATGTCCGGCCTTTTTTGTCTATCATCATCCAGGCATTTCAGTGCTATCTGAGTGGAACGCATCACCTGGCGACAGTATGCTTTTAGTGTGGAACCGCTCCATGTTGCCTGCAATCTCATCCTCCAATTTTCTTGAACCTGTTAAATGCATTGACAAAAGAAGATTGTAATCTGTTTCAAAAGTAAACGTTGATCTTGAAAAAAGAAATAGCACTTCTTACTAGATCAATAAATTCTTGCTGATCCATTCCGGTGCTCTCTGAGCGGGCCTTAGGTCCAGAAATTATCTCTAAAATTACAACACCCAAGCTGAATATATCAAATTTTGTTGACACCATATTTCGATCTATATATTCCCGTGGCAAATATCCACTGCATGAGACCATACATGTAACAGACATAATGAAAATGAAATCAGCAGCTTTTATATTGTTATAGAAATGACGTACTCCCAGTGCAATTAACTTACCATGTTCCTAGAAGACTATTTGTGGCCCTAGTTTTCCCTTCACTTAAGATCCTCGACAAACCGAAATCTGCAAGTTTTGGTGACATGTCCAGATCTAGCAATATATTGTCTGGTTTCAGGTCTAAATGCAAAATTGGTTCAATCGATGCCTTGTGAAGGTACTTTAAACCCTCACAAATCCCTTTAATAATGGTGTAACGTGTGTGCCAGTTAAGTCCAACGGAAGCATCTACATCAGCAACCATAAGACATTGCAAAAGTAAGAAAAAAAGCATTGTATTTGTGAAGCACACTTATATGAAACTTCTATTCTACTTATGGTGAAAAGCATACTGATGGAGTGATGGTAGTCTATCCATGTACCCGAAAGATGATTTTTAAGGCTCCCATTTGGTAAATACTCGAAGCAGAGTGCTCGGTATGTCTTATTAGCAAAAACATGTTTTCCATCAAACTGTTGAGGCATATGTTGTGTCTCGTAGCAATACCCAAGAAATTTAACTATATTTTCATGCTTCAGCGGCACAAGGTTATAGAACTCCTTCTGAAACTTCTCATCATCAGAGTCCGGTGAGGCATCTTTAAGTATCTTCACAGCAATCTCTTCCCCATTTATTTTCACTCCCTGTCAAGAACAATCATCAGTAAATTACAGCCTAGATTCATTTTACTTTTTCTACTTACTGCAGTTGACAAGAAAAATTAGCATGAGTTCCACTTTGTATGTTATTAACCAGAGATGCGTTATTACAAGAAAAAGTATATGGACTGGTAGAAAATATGTGGTAAGGTCGTTGTCTTGAACATTGTTTCTGTTGGTGCAGCTCTTAATGTAACCCTTGTGTCTGTAGTGTCTAGTTTGCAGTGTATCCTAGATAGCTTACGGCTGCATTAAGATGCTTGCCTGCGTGTTGTGGAATTACTGAGGCTTGGCCTCTTCGTAGAACATGCTGCTCAGTTTACAACGCCCCCATTTATATAATTCCTAGCCGTTTGCTAGGTCCTATACAATGACATTGTGCAGGAACCGCCGACTGAAATTTCTTCTTCTCCAAAATGTGTGTGAGCATGATTATCCTCCATCCGGAGAAAAGCACTTGGCACTTGTAGGATTTCGAACAATTAGTATCAAGAGGTAGGTAAGGGATCCCAGAGAGATGAGTACATCTGAGGTCAAGAAACCGGCCAATGGTGATGGCAGTCTTATGAATCAAGAGGACAAGGAGCCAAAAAGTCCCAGAAGCCGAAGGACTAAAAGCTATGCACAGTTCCAAGTGTCCTCATCTTCCCAAGCAACATCCATCATTCTCCCCAAGAACATGGCGCAGCCACGATGGTGAGTGTGTCTACATCCAGTGAGTTGAGAAGGAGGAAGGCAGTACCAAGTACCTGACCCTAACACGGGCCGACTACACCCAGTGGAGTCTAGTGACAATGGTGACGCTTCAAGTGTGGGGTCTTTGGGATTTCATTGAGCATTGCGATGGTGACTACCAATGGGAGTACATGGCCATGGAAGTACTCATCCTCTATGTTCCAGCAAAGATGATGCCCTGACTTGTGAAGAAGGGAACCTTAGTATGTGATGCCATCAAGGTGATGTGCGTTGGAAGAGACCGTGTGCAGTAGCGCTGAAAGGTGTTTGAGGCTCTCACATTCCGCAGCAGCAAGAAGGTGGATGACTTCAAGCTGCTGCTCTCCAACCTCATCATCATTATGAAGGAATTGGGTGAGGAGGTGGAGGAGCATAGGGTGGTTGAGATGCTGCTGCACGTCGTCCCTCCTCGTTTCAATCTGCTTTTGATGTCCATCGAGACCCTATTCAACATCTCAGGGCTCACACTCGAGGAGGTGACGGGACTCCCGGCTCTAGAGGACCACATGAACTATGCCGACTCGCAATGCAAATTTTACAAGCTCCTATTGACTGAGGTGCTGGGGAGAGTGAAGTAGCAACAACACCAATGGGCTAGGGTGCCCCCTAGTCCAGAGGTGGAGAAAGTCGCGACCACTGGCACTGATTGCAGGCTTCACGCAAGAAAGAAGGTGCTGGAGAATGTGCGGCAAGGAGGCTAAAAACCAACAACACCGACCACATCTGTGACCGAACAAGCTATTGGGCTCCGAATTGCAAGTAGCTCATTAAGGACCAAGCACGCTGCACGCCTGGCCCAGGAGGTCTCACGTCAGATTCTTCGTGGTCTTGGTCAAGCGGTTGAGTGCTTGGCAAGGCGTAATATCAAGCAGGCAGTCAACACTGAAGCTAACCAACCGTCCAATAGTTGGCCGACTGTAGGGTAGAGCACTCGGGCAACCAAGAGGTCTGCCGCGAACTGGTTGCTGGAAAATAGGCCCATGGAGAGGTCCATTTATGGAATCCCAAAGCAAGAGTGCATGACATAGAATTGTCCCATACTACTGGTTTGAGTTGGTGGAAGGCAACTTAAATACAAGAGCTCTCTCACTAGTCTGAAGACAAGGAGAGAATGGGGCTAAGGTTGCACACGTGCACGCACGCGCGTATTCGCATTCTTTTCGCATAAACGAACGTGTGCTTGTGACTTGCAAAGCAGCGAGCAGCCAAGCCAAGTTTGTGCAAACGTTTTGCCAACTGCATATTAACTTTTGACAAAAATCATTAGAGAGGACAAGTATGCAGTTAATGCCTTAATCCTAAATTAATTAGGCGGTTACTACTGCCAATTGATGGGGCGTGATTATAGGTGAAACGGTCAGCAGTGGGCTGTCATACTCTCTATAACAGAACCTGGAGACGTCCAGGTCAAGGACAAGAAAAAATCCAAACAACCTCTTTCTCAATTTTCTCTCTGATTCCGGGAGAAGTGTGTTGTGGTGCTGAGCTGCCGGATCTCATCGACTCTTCTTCTTGACATGCACCGAGGAGGAGAGGAGTGGTATCTCTGAGCCCTTACCGTCGTGAAGCCTGCACGAGGGGCGGCAATAATGTTTCTGGGTAGCCCAACTGCTTGACCGCTCGAAACTGATGGACTTCGTTCTGCGCTGCTTCTACATCAAGTCTAGACGAGGACAAAGTGCTATTCTATAAGTCCATAGATGGGTGATAGTGCAGCAATGTGTTTGATTATGTTTGTTTCATATCTTCTGGCTATCTCTATGATGTTCTCGTTGTTTAGATTTATGCTTGTTTATTTCTATTACATAGCAGTATTATTTGCTTATGAAACATGCCTCGAATTAAAATTTGGTAGAATAATTTGCATATCTCCAACAATCCAGAAACCTTATTTATGGGTTTATTCTAATTCAGCAATGGCTGGTGCTTCAGATGTAATGAAACCTAAGAGGTTTTCTGGTGGTAACTTTCGTACATGGCAAACTAGAGTCAAATTTTGGCTCATGTCTATGGGACTGCGGTGGGTGATCTACCCAGTGATGCCATTCACAATTGAACAAGAGAACACTTTTTCCAGTGCGAGTGATACTATACTTGGATGCATTCTGACTTTGTTGTCAGATCAACTCTACGATGTGTATATGAATTACACAATGGGATGCATTTGAGCGCAAATTTGCAGTCTCTGAAGGTGTTCACTTACTCTATTCTTGTGAGTAGTACTATGACTACAGCATTGATGCTGCAAAGTCGATAGTTGCACAGGCACATGAGATGCACCTGGTAGTAGGGGAGATCGCAAGTTTGGTTGTCCTTTGTCGAACAGATTTGTGGCTATGAGCATTTTTGCTAAACTCCTTGCATCATGGAGGTATTTTGCCACTAGCCTGAAACATAAAAGAGAAGATATCTCCACCAAGTATCTCATAGTAGCCCTTGATGTGGAAGAGAAGCCAAGGGCAAAGGATGCTCCTGAGCAGATCTGCTCAGTGTGCAAGTGCCAACATCATAGTGACCAAGTCCAAAAACAAGGGCAAGGGAAAGATGCAGTATGGTTGTAAGGCTAGGAAAACCACTAACTTCAAGAAGAAATATGAGAAAGAAGACAAAATCAGAGCATGTTATGTGTGTGGTAAAAAAGGACATCTTGCAAAGAATTTTTGCTACTGCAAAGATAGGGATGAAGAAAAGCCAATCAAGAAGGTGAATGTCACCATTGGCAACGACAACGAGGCCGATTCATCTAGGTATGTTGAAATACAAATTGTATTCTCAGTATTGCAATCTAATGATTGCTGGGTTGATACTGGAGCGAATATACATGTATGCTCTAACATGTGTCTATTTTCTTCTTATCAGGGAGCGTGGATCTCCTCTGTATTCATGGGAAACAGATCAGTTGCGCCTGTTCTTGGCATTGGTACGGTCGAACTGAAGCTATCTTTAGGGAAGATTGTCCACTTGAGGAATGTGCGGCATGCTTTGTAAATAAATAGTAATCTCATTAGTGGATCATTGTTATATCGAGATGGTAAGTTAGTGTTTGAGTCCAATGAAGTTGTAATTTCTAAATTTGAGAACTTTGTTGGTAAAGGCTGTGATAGCGGAGGCTTGTTTTCGCCTAAATACTAGTGAGTCGAATTATCATTTAAATGTTGCATCCATTTGTGAGTCCAATGTGCGGCAATCTCGTTTTTGTCACATTAATTTTGACACCATTGCTAGATTGTCTAGATTAGAGTTAATTCCAAAAGTTGAAGTAGTCAAAGGATCAAAATGTCAATCTTGTGTTCAAGCAAAACAACCTCGAATACCTTTCAAGAGTTCAGAGGAAAAGAGAGATTCAACACCATTAGATCTTATTCATTCAGATCTATGTGAAATGAATGGATTGTTGACTAGAGGAGGCTAGAGATATTTCATGACTTTGATAGATGATGCTACTCGTTATTGTTATGTTTACTTGCTGAAAACAAAAGATGAAGCTTTTCACTACTTTAAGATATTTAAGGCCGAGGTTGAGAACCAACTTTAGAGAAAGATCAAGCGTTTATGTGATGATCATGGAGGAGAATATATCTCAAGTTTTCTCAATTCTGTGTTGAGCATGGTATAATCCATGAGGTTACACCACCGTGTTCACCTCAATCAAATGGGGTGGCCGAGAGGAAAAACCGGACACTTACAGAATTGGTGAATGCCATGTTAGAGAGTGCTGGTATGTCCTTATGAGGGATGGAAGTGGTGAAAGCCTAATGTCAATTTTCTGTGCACGTGGGGTTGTTTGGCGAAAGTCAATAGACCAGCACCGAAAAAGTGAAAGCTTGGACCCAAAATAGTTGAATGTGCATTTTTGGGTTATGCATAGAATAGTACGACTTATAGATTCTTGGTGGTAAAATCAGATTCTCTTGATGCGAGCATAAATACAATCATGTAGTCAAGAGATGCTTCTTTCTTTGAGGATGTGTATCCTATGAGACTAACAAGCGACGATGAAAATTAGGTTTATACTCCACCTGAACCAAACAGTCAATAAGTCTCCATGTAGAAGAAAGAGACAAAAGATAGCAAAATCTTTTGGTAATGACTTTATTGTCTATCTTGTGTATGATGTGCCAAAAACTCTTCCAGAGGCTTATGCACGTTCTGATGTAGAGTATTGGAAAGAGGCAGTCTGTAGTGAGATGGACTTCGTCATGTCCAATGGGACTTGGGAGATCACTGAATGTCCAAGCAGGTGTAAACCAATTGGATGCAAGTGGATCATCAAAAAGAAGTTGAGGCCTGACAGTACAATTGAAAAGTACAAGAAAAGATTTGTAGCCAAGGGTTATACCCAAAAAGAGGGAGAAGACTTCTTTGACACTTACTCCCCTGTTGCCTGAATTACTACCATAAGAGTTCTACTTGTGCTGGCTGCGTCCTATGGTTTACATGTTCATCAAATGGATGTGAAAATAGCTTTCCTTTATGGAGAGTTGAAGGAAGAAATATACATGGAGCACCCATATGGTTTTGTAATTCTTGGGGAGGAGAATAAAGTGTGCAGATTAATAAAATCGTTATATGGCCTAAAGCTAGCACCTAAACAATGGCACAAATAATTTGACACAACTTTGAGATCTGTGGGGTTCAGAGTGAATGAGGCAGACAAGTGTGTGCACTATTTATGGTGGGGGTGAAAGAGTTATACTGTTTGTATGTCGATGACATACTCATATTTGGGACAAGCACTGCGGTGATTGATGAGATCAAGATTTTTTTATCTTGTTGTTTTGATATGGAAGATCTTGGACCGGCAAATGTTATTCTGAATATTAAGTTGATAAAAACTGAGGATGAGATTATGTTGAATCAATCCCACTATACAGAGAAGATCCTTAGTCGCTTTGGCTTTATGGACTGTAAAGCCTCTCCAACTCCCTATGATGCAAGTGTGAAACTTCAAAAATTTGAAGGACAGGGAATAGATCAACTGATATATTCTCAAATAATTGGATCCCTTATGTATTTATCTTGTGCCACGATACCTGACATCTCCTATGCTATGAGAAAATTGATGGTGCGTTTGGTTGGGCTTTTGACCGTGACTTTTGTTTCTAAAAGCCAAAAACTGTACCAAAGGGGCTAAAAGCCCATAGATGCTTTTGCCAAAGCCAACTTTTGCTTAGTGTAAATCCAAAAGCCCCCCTTGCTTTTGCTGGCTTTTGGGTTGAGAAATTACCCATCTGCCACTCGTTTTCTTTTTTTTCCTCCTGTCCACTCACGTCTCCCTCCCGTAGTCCCAAAAGCAACAGTTGTTCCACCAAACGGCTTTTGGACAGCCTATAGCCCACAGCTCACAGCTACTTTTTCACAGCCCACAGCTCACAGCTACTTTTTCAAAAGCTACAGCTCAACCAAATACACCGTGAGTCGGTTCACATCAAATCCAGGAGAAGATCATTGGAAAACACTAGAGAGAGTGTTGCGATATTTGAAAGGCACTATAGCGCTTGGAATTCACTACTTGGGATACCCACATGTGTTAGAGAGGTATAGTGATTCCAATTGGACCTCAGATGCGGATGAGATCAATGCTATTAGTGGCTATTTACTCACTCTAGCGAGTGCTGCAGTAGCGTGGAGGTCCTACAAACAAATAGTCTTGACAAAGTCTACGACTAAAGCAAAACTTTTAACACTTGAGACTGCCACTAATGAGGCTGAATGGATAAGACAGATGTTAATGGACTTGCCTTTGCTTGAGAAGCCAGTACCACCTATCCTAATGTATTGCGATAACCAATCAATGCTAGCTCATGTTATTAATACAAAGGATAATTTCAAGTCCAAAAAACATATTGTTGAGGCCATAATACCTGGGTGCCCGATCACGAGGATTACCGACTACCAACTCTGAGCGAAGAAGACTCCGAACAAGACACGACGACCGAATCGCAGAAGGAAAGCCCGATGATAGTTAAAGTCCTACTAGGTTTAGGTCTGTTTTGTTTTGTAAGGCACGTCTCCCTGGACATAAATAGTGGGGGGTCCTGCACGTAGAGGGTATTCCCAATCTTATCCAATCTATCCGAGAGTATTTGTCATGCCATTGTAATCTGTACTCGCCGAAATAATACAAGAAGCAACTGAACGTAGGGTTATTACTAGATCTCGAGTGCCCGAACCAGTATAAAATCCCGACTCTCTCTGTTCATCCACCGTGATCAATCTTCGCACGAAGCAGGGTGCTTGTCGGATAAATATCTGCCGAGTACAACCTCGACAGAGGCGCTCTAGGTAGGGGCCCTTGCATGAAGAAAGATCATGCCAATCATCAACGGAGTCTGGTTCGCCGACGCGTCGAGTTCATAGATGCCCTACATGCCCAGTTCCGTTAAGTCGGAAGCCATCGGGAGTTCTGTCTCCGCTTCCGATCTCTATGCTCCAAGCCATCTAGTGCCTACACGGGAGATCCGGTTTGGAGATCTCGTGTTCGAGCACCAAGGCGACTACGAGCTCAAGCTGACAGGGATCCATGATCCCGATCTCACATGCGCCGGTCAGGAAGTTTTCGCTACCTTCGCGAATCCGACTCCCAAGGACATTGCTGATCGCACTGCTCAGTTGGATCTCGACTATAGTGGATCAAGCAATGGGTCGGAACAGCCCAAAGACCGCCACATCCATGTGCTTACTGCAAATGGGGCAGGGGCTGTTGCCAAGTCGTCCAGCTCGCGCAGACCCCTGGCTCCTCCACGTTTCAGTAACGCACCGACCATCCAGACGGCTAAGACCTGAACTCTGGTAACTCCATCCTCGTTGGCTCCCTGAAATCTCAACAACGACTTCTGGACAGTTGAGCAGGACAACCTACAGATCCGAACCCTCTTGGAAACGATGGAAGCAATGGCCGAGGGAGCCCCGATGGCCACCATTTCCAAGAAGGCTCGGGAGGCAGCGGACAAGGCCAAGGAGAGAGTTGAGGCCGCCGCGCTGCACCACCAGCTCCGTCAAACAGGCATGGTGAACCCCAACCGGTTCGCTCCTGATCTGTTAACGGACAACCCAGGTATCGCCCACATGAGGGGCGTGATATGAGGCTACAGCTTAAACGCAATTGTCGCAATCGCGACGCTCGGGAAACTCTCAACTACAATCGAGATTACCGAGCACGTGAGGGCTACTATCGGTCCCATCCAGATTCGCCGCCACGTGACTCCCGACCAGGCACCGGGGGATGCCTCGCATACTCCCCAGGCCTGCGCAAGGTCAGGTGGCCCGAAAAGTTTCGTCCTACTAACATCGAGAAGTATGACGGAACAACCAACCCCCGCGAGTGGATTCAGATCTATTCCACGATCATCGATGCCACTGGGGGTGACGACTACGTCAAGGCCAACTACTTGCCGACTGCCCTGCAGGGATCAGCCCGAACGTGGCTCATGAACCTGCCCGAGGCCAGTATCAAGTCATGGGCCCATCTCCAGGAGACGTTTGAAGCCAACTTCCAAGGCACCTACAAACGCCCCAGACACGAAGGAGATCTGCTCAACTATGTGCAGAAGCCTGGAGAATCCCTCCGGGACTACATAAAACTGATCGTTGCTACGTAAAACTGATCGTTTTGAGTGATCGGCAGAAGCAGAAGAGGCGTCCCAGGCATTCAAGCAATACATGCGGAAAATGCCCGTATTGGTCCCGCCACAGCCAAAAAAGGAGATGCTGCTATACGTAGCAGCAACACCAACAGTTGTCAGTACTGTTCTAGTGGTCGAGAGGCCAACAGAAAAGAGGTGCTACATGACGCAAAAATAAGGTACCCTCAGATTCAGAAATTGCTATATGCTGTACTAATGACTTTCAGGAAACTCAAACATTATTTTCTGAATCACAAGATCAAGGTCGTGTTGACCTGTCCCCTAGGCACCATTTTACATAATCAGGATGCTGTGGGTAGGATTGCACAATGGTCTGTGGAGCTGGGGGCTTACGACGTTGAATTCATACCCAGAACTGCCATCAAGTCGCAGGCTCTGGCAGATTTCATCGCAGAGTGGACAAACCCCGAACCCGAAGAGGCTGCCCAAAATCCCGAACACTGGACCATGTTCTATGATGGAGCATTTTGCAGAGCAGGCGCGGGGGCTGGGGTGGTCCTGATTTCTCCACACAATGACGTCATCAGGTACGCATTACAAATCAATTTTGTTGATCCAACCCCTACTAACAATGTTGCCGAGTATGAAGGGCTTTTGACAGGACTCCGCATAGCTGCATCTTTAGGCGTTAAGAGGCTGCTCGTGAAAGGGGATTCCGAGTTAGCTGCAAAGCAGGTCACGAAAGAGTACAGTGCACGGAGCGATGTCATGGTCAAATACTTGGAAGCATACAGGAGGATGGAGAGCAAATTTGATGGACTTGAAGTACGACACGTCAAAAGAGAGTACAATAGCGATGCAGACAAGCTGGCAAAGGCAGCTGCCGAACGCACACGGCTTCCAGGTAACATGTTACTTGAAGTTCTTACTAAACCATCTGTGTTGGTTTCACTACCGAACCAAAAAGCTGCGCCCACCAAGGGAACAGTCTCTACAACCAACGAATCCGTCAAGGAGTCTACGTTGGTCGATACGGCTCGAGCTACCGCTCTAGTTGGAAATGAGGAGAACTGGATGGATCCAATCTGGGCGTACCTAACAAACCAAGCTATACCCAACGATGATGCGACACTGGAGAAAATCCATCGTAAAGCCAAGAATTATCAACTGGTTGACGGGCAGTTATACAAGCTAACCCGCAATGGAATGCTCCTCAAATGCATTACACGGGCCGAGGGCATTAGTTTGCTCCACGATATTCACGGAGGAATCTGTGGATCCCATACTTCTCCCGAATATCTAGCAGGGAAAGCATTCCGACAGAGCTTCTACTGGCCTACAACTCTTCAAGACGCAAGCGAGTTAGTTAAGAAGTGCGATGCATGCCAATTCTTCGCACGGAAACAAACTAAACCTGTGCAAGCTTTAAACACTATTCCCCTGTCATGGCCCTTTGCCACATGGGGAATAGACATCCTCAGGCATTTTCCAAGGGCCGTCGAGGGTTACAGGTTTCGTTCGTCAGCATCGACACATTTACAAAATGGGTTGAAGCAGAGCCGGTTCAGAAAATAACAAAAGAGACAGCTGTCAAATTCCTATGGAGTATTGTCGTACGATTCGGTGTCCCGAACATGATAATCTCTGATAATGGAACGTAGTTTAAAAGCAAAAAGTTCTCTGATTTTTGCTACGACCACGGGATCAAACATGATCGGTCATCGGTAAATCACCTGAAGACAAACGGGCAAGTAGAGATCATGCTCTAGGGCATCAAGAAGAGGATCTTTAACAGATTGCAAGCTTACAATAAGTGATGGTTACATGACGTTCCTACAGTACTATGGTTGATGAGGACCACTATGAACCGAGCAACAGGCGAAACACCCTTTTCTTGGCGTATGGAGTCAAGGCAATTCTACCATCCGATATCCGACTACAAGCCCCATGCGTGGCAATATTTTCAGAGACTGAAGAGCCTGACAGACGCACCGTTAAGCTGCTCCTCCTTGAGGAGGCTCACGATGCAACCGCTTTTAGAGTGGCCCAGTATCAGCAAAAGCTGCAACAATACTACGATGCTAATGTTCGCAACAGAAGCCTATGCATTGGTGACATGGTGCTCAAATTAGATCAACGCACCAAGGACAAAAATAAATTGTCCTCTCCATGGCAAGGGCCTTACATCGTAGTAGACATCACTCAACCAGGAGCCTATAGGATCGGGGAGATAGATGGAGATATGCTGCCAAATACATGGAACATGGATCAACTACGCAGATTCTATGCCTAAACAAAGGTAATCAAGCAAGTTCAAGCCTGTCCAGCAACTTTGGCAGATGAAGCCGTCATCCGCATCACTTCCGGCACAAAAAAAAAAGATAAGTTCTATGCACTTTACTCACCCTCACTTTTACACTCGGGGGCTGGGTGTTATTCTCCTATTTTGTTTCTACTCTTTGTTACCATACTGTATATACTAACAAAGAGCCGAGGACTACCACGCTGAAAGTTTTTTCAGACCAATTCTACGCATCCCAAGTGCAACGCTCGGGGGCTCACCAAACGATCGGGAAATTCTTGTGGTTAGTACTTCTAGGCTCTTTTCTAGCATGCTCGCATGCTACAAAAGAGCCAGGGGGCTACTATGGTACTACTACCATGCAAGAATCGGGCTTTTTAAATCAAAAAAGCTAGGCTGCGCTAAGATACCGAACATCATGACTACAAGAAATTACACAGTTCAGAAGACCGCTCGTGTCTCAACGACTAAACAATTCCAAAATAGCTCATGATAACGGGACTTTTGGCCATGACAAAGCTATTAGTTAAAAAGTTCCATAAAAGGACCGATCAGCTTTAAAACCTAAGCAAAAACATGCAAGCATATGTTTTGCAAAATACAAGTCACAAGCTAAACCATCAAGTTTCTGCCCTATTACAGGATTCCATCACAAGGTTCAAGACGAGTCCTCTGAATCACTCAAATGGAGGCCAAGTTTCTTAACGAAGGTTTCTACTAGTGGGGCAAGATCATTGAACAATACCTGAGCATCTCCAGCCGAACACTTGAAGCCTCACGAGAGCAACGCGGCGTCAAGATCTGGAACATGGCTCTTCAAGGCTTCGACGGTATGTGTTGCAGCGATACATGCGCCTTCCATGAGCCTACTCTCTAGGGACGAGCTACGCTTCTCCGAAGACTCCAGACGAGTTGTGAGGTCAGCAACTTCCTTGTCCCGAGCAGCAAGCTGGCCTTCCAGATCTGATTTCTTCTTCTTGAGCACCTCAATGCTCTTGGAGTTAGCTACAGATTCAAAGGCATTGCGTTAGCAACAGTTTGCAACCTGAGGACTAGGAATGAGCATGCGTGAAACAATTCAAGTACCTTCTTTCTCGGACTAGAGAATGGCAACTTGGGCCTCCAGTCTGGTCATAGACGCTTCCGCAGCAGAGGCACAAGCGTCTAGCGAACGCCACTGCTTCTCGGCTGCAGAGAGCGAAGTGGTGATCGGGCCCAAGGGCGTCAGGACAGGTTTTGCAACCCCTAAAGTTTTCTCCGCACCATCAGGCTGGGCTGCCAAGTCAGGCTCGGGGTTTTTCTCTATATCCGATGGCTTGGTGGGAGGAGAAGCTGCAGGCTTAGAGGGCCTGTATTCCCGAACAGATAAAACGGTTAAAAATATTCTCCCTGTGAGAAGCAATCAAGCAAAACCAAATGAGTCAAAGCTCTTACTCGGATGTCGGGAGGGTAACTCTAAACTTCTTGGCACTAGAGGGGAGTTTTGATGGTGGTGGGGTTGGATGAATTTCCTGACGAGAAATCTCCCGAACACACTTAAATTTGGTTATGCGATCAAAGGCTGCAAATAAATGCCCGAATACGATCATGCTTGGTACGTGGTCATCAGGACGAGGCGGATCACGACCGGCACGCATCTCTGTAGCATCAAGCACACCAAAAGATCCTAAACCCGGAGTCGTCCTCTCCACGCTCGCACTACGAGAGCGCTTGCAGGCTCGAGGCTTGATGACTTTGGTCCTGCTCAGGTTCTTTTTCTCCTTACAGGGCTGCTCTTCGGGCAATTCGGCGGTTGGGATCCCGGCACCCTGATCGACTGCTAGCCCTGTGTCCTCCTCGATATCGATGGCTCTGCTTTGAGCGGGGTCATCGACGGCAGGAGGAGCCTGTTTAGGAAAAAAGAATCATATCAGATGAACATTAAGTAAGAGGGAAGATTTTCTGAGAACCAGTTTACCTCTGGAGGAGGGTTGTCAGCACTGTAGGGTGCTGGGACGCCTGTCCAGTCCGGGATCTCGGCGCCCATCATTTTCTTTAAGCGAGCGGCCACTTCCAGGTCTAGAACAACTACTGGTTAAGAGTTATGATATTTCAAATGACCGAATAGTCTCAGAAATATTACCGAACAGCGAGAAAAAGACTTACCATCTGGCTTCATCCTGTTCAGGTCGTTGTTACCCATGAAAGACCAGGCGTAGCGATCATGAGTCATAAGTGGAGTAAATCTCCATCTAATAAAAGTCTTGGCTACATGAATTGCTGTCAGGCCTGCTTCACGGAGTGCCAAGATCCGATCGATGTGCTTCTGCATCTCAAGGGAAACTTTTGGCAGGGCTTTGGTTTCTTCCATGAGATAGGGCATCAAATGCTTCCCTTTTGCTACTGAGACTTGGGGAAGGGTGATGTAAAACCAATGGTGATGATAACCTTTCCAGGAGTCTTTCACTGGAAAGGGGATATATGTCTCCCGATCTCTCAGGGAAAACCCTATTGACCCGATCATGAGTTTTTCTTTGTAAAATGCAGGGGGCATAAAAATGCCTCCATAGGATAAGCGAGGGCTTAATCCCTAACCAGGCTTCACACAGAAAGGCAAAGACGCTAAGCATGGTTATGGCATCTGGCTTAATGTGCACGAGCTCTATTTGGTAAAACTCGTAGACGCTGCGAAAGAAATCTGACGGATAGATTCCAAATCCGCAATGGAAGAACCCAAGGAATGCCACTAGCTCGAGAGTGTCAGGCGTTGGGAAATGCTGACCATTGGCATGACGGCGAGGGAAGGTGTTAGTGTCTGGGAGCAGTCCAAGATTCTCCAATTCTTTCAGATGCTTTGCTGTTGTAGTGGATTTCTTCCTGTACTTATCAGTGGTGCAGATCGTGGATCTGCTACGCAGCTCCCGCCCAGCGGCGGCGCTGCTCTGATCCCCTGACGATTCGCCACTAGATGAGGACTGGTGCGAGGAGGCCATGGCGGCAAGAGGCTGGTTTGATTGGTTGGAGAAGCAAGAGGATGAAAAGCAGAGAGCAGGTGCGGAATAGCGAGCGGTTGCAGATGCGAGTAGAGAAGATGAAGGCCTAAATGGAGATCAGGCAGCTGCACCTGGGGGCTTTATGGTTTTGAGAGGGAGCACAAACCCTGAGAAAACCAGCCTCGATCCGTGCAATCTGCAGTCACTGTTGTGTCAAAAAGATTCTTTCCTTTTTCTGCGATAGGCGTCATTTCGAAAACTGTGCAGGTCAAATTCAATGCATTTGGGATTGTTAGTTTACCGAGGAAGCTATCAATTTTAAATGACCGAATACGCAATATGTTCCGAGGAAATATCCCGATCATCCGTGATTGGGGTCAAATTTCCCGAACAGGTTAAAATGTTTGGCTTGTTCTGAAAAGACATATTGTTCGGGAGATTTATTTTCTGGACAAGCAGTGTCATAAACTGATCAACTCAAAAGTTCCCGAATGGGAGAAAAGGGACTAGTGTTGCATCACTCAAGTGAAATTTCTTCATTAAACCAAAAGGAGTACATTTCACAGGAGATTGATAACTGCCCTGAAACTAAAAATTCATATAATGATCCTGGCTTTGACTAATGTCGTCGGCCAGGATCAGTGCGGTGCGGCACCAGGCGGTGGAGCCTCCTCCGCGTCCTTCTCTTCGGAGTCGCTGACGAGGTCCACAAGCGCGCCATCTCCTGGAATCTCGATCAGCTCGCGGTTCAGGGAGACGAAGAGGCACCGGGCGAACTCCTCGTCGCCGCTGGTGTCGACCGGAGCAGAAGACGAAGATGCGCCTGCGCGCGAGGACTCCGGCTTCAGTCGGGCCCCACTGGTTCCTCGATCCGGCTCATCGTCGGAGGAGAGGGAGACGGGGGATGTTGCGGCTGGAGAGGTGTCGGGGGTAGACCCCCAGGGGTACCCAGCAGGCGAATTGGCCCAACCAGCGAGGGGCGGCCCAATCCGAGTGCAACTGGACCGGTTTGATGGACTGGGTGGCCCACCAGTCGGGAGGACCACCAGTCGGGCGAACCGGATGGGCGCGATGGCGCGCGCGGCAAGGAAGAAGACGGCGTATCCCGCAAGAAGCTCGGAGATCAAGATAAACTAGCCGGAATTATAGGGAAAGATATCTGTAATCGTTATAGGATCGAATCCTTGTAATTCGGGTAGGTTACGATCTCTGGCCGACTTGTAACTCAAGGCAGCCGGACTATATAAGGCGCCCTGAGACCCCCCTCCAGAGCACGACATTACGCACATCAACATCTATGCTACAACCCACGATCATACAACCCTAGGACAGAACCCAACTACGGAGATCCTTCAGGAACTTCATACACAGCAATACAATCGCCGCCAACACAGGACGTAGGGTGTTACGTCATCTCGACGGCCCGAACCTGTTCAATCCTTGCGTCTTGTGTTACCATCGACTTCTGATCCTCGATCTGTCCCTCGACAAATCAACCACGTAGGCTACCCTGTGTGGACTGCCGGGTCCAAACATCCGACAGTTGGCGCGCCAGGTAGGGGTTGATCGACGAGATCAATCCGCAAGCTCGATGGCAGTTTTCTGATCCGGCATATCCTTCGACGAGCATCGTGCGGCGTCTGTCGCCGTACGCGGCCACCACGACGAGTCGCGTCGCGGACAACCACCCTTCCCAACCGATGGAGATCCACCCGGCGGCAACAGATGCACGTGGGCTCCGGCCACCACGCGTCGCGCAAAGTGCATGCGGCTCCTGGATCTTTTCGTCGCCTGGCACAGGGAAGTATCTTTTGTTTTACTTATATCCACGTAACGATCGTGAGCAGCTAGCTTGTATGATTAATTAGATCAGATCTAATTTTCAATTGAGAAGCATGTTCTTTTTCCTTTACTGATTGATACTCTACTCCAATGGATTTTCTTTTCCAATCTGTATGTATTGCCCGCACGGCAGCGGTAGACAGGGGACGCGTGCATACAGTCTTTGCAACTCGGCGGTCCGAGTCGGCACTCGGCGACAACGCCTCGGCGCTTCCGCCTCGGGGACCCTGACAGCCAGCAAGCCCTTACATGATGGCGGCAACACTCACCGGCGCCGGCTCCATCAGCGTTGATTCCATGCCCGTGTCTTCACGCGGCCAAGAAAGATCATCTACATGCGGCCACAGAAACAGATCGCCAGCGAGCACCTCGCACACATGATCTGCATGCAGCACTGGCAGCGGTGTCCATGACATCCATGGCACCAGCGACGTGGCCGGCAACCTCACCAACAACATGGCCGGACGCGCACTTCGACTCGTGCGCAGCCATGCCCCAAGGACCGCCATGACTCGGCGGTGAGCGCCGCGACGACTCGGCTTCGCAGCTGTCCAGCTCCAAGACGGCCGCAACTACGGCAACGACCTCGACGACCCGGCAACAAAAATTACTCGGCTCTGACGCACGAGTTGCCGGCGACCCCATGTTCTAGTCCTGGCTGGCCGATTTTATGATCAGCCTCAACGACTCGACCGCGACGACTTCACCGAACCGCTCGCCGATGTGCCGACGAGGGCCTCGGCTACTCGACTCCGACATACCAGCCAGAGGCGAATCACGGCCGCGCCAATTCGCCGACTACAATCGCTTACTCCGCTACGCCACTTGCCAACACGCCGATCCAGAACTCCGAACTACTCGGACGTGACAATAAGATGAGGCCCAAGGGCTTCGCGACTACAAGCAAGGACAGCATGCCGATTTTCTGCCTCGGCCACGAATCAAGCTAAGTCATATTTAAATACTTTCACAATATTTTTCGATCACCACGTTTCTCCATATACTTGTCTCCATGATCCTCGCCGACTACCCTTGGTTTGTTCCCGACTGCTTATACAGCCCGAGCGCTACACAAGCAGTCGGGCTACACTCAATGGACGCATATTGCATTTTTCTCCATCGTTTATTTCTTTTTCCACTCTTGTACAAGTCGCTAAAGTACTTGGGAAGCACACGCCTTAATCCGTGAAACCTCGACTCTTCCGTACGCCTACGCTCCTACGCGTGCATGCGGCCTAGCTCCCTGCGCTATGGACTACGGCTATCGGGGATCAGGTGCATAAACGTAACAGGATAACTGCCCGAGGAAATTAATAGACTTAAAGAGTTGGAAGTAGAAATTCTATTACATACAGCGCCGAATGTTTTTCTCCAGAATTAGTATTTGCTACACCATATACTACCTATCCTTTATATCTTCATTGCAGGGCACAGGTTTAGATCCCGAGCTTGCCTGTTTCGCTCGGGGGCTGGACCACTCCAGCATCGCCGCCAGCTGAGTACTCGAGTCAGTCAGTGCTCGGGCTGGTACTACGCTCCAAGACGGTCGCTAGCCGAGTGCTTTGCAGCACTCGGGCTGGCGCTACACTCCACGACGGTCGCTAGCCGAGTGCTTTGCAGCACTCGGGCTGGCGCTACACTCCACAAGGATCGCTAGCTGAGTGCTTTTGAGTACTGGGCTGGCGCTATCGCATGACGAGGAAGACGAAGACTACTCGGCGTGCCTCAGCCCTCACGCTCGGGGGCTGGCGCCGGGACGACTACTCGGCGTGCTCGGCCCTCGCGCTCGGGGGCTGGGCGCCGCGACGACTACTCGGCGTGCCTCGGACGGCTCGACTCGGCCCTCACGCTCGGGGGCTGGCGCCGGGACGACTACTCGGCGTGCTCAGCCCTCACGCTCGGGGGCTGGCGCCGGGACGACCACTCGGCGTGCTCGGCCCTCACGCTCGGGGGCTGGCGCCGGGACGACTACTCGGCGTGCTCGGCCCTCACGCTCGGGGGCTGGCGCCGGGACGACTACTCGGCGTGCTCGGCCCTCACGCTCGGGGGCTGGCGCCGGGACGACCACTCGGCGTGCTCGGCCCTCACGCTCGGGGGCTGGCGCCGGGACGACTACTCGGCGTGCTCAGCCCTCGCGCTCGGGGGCTGGCGCCGGGACGACCACTCGGCGTGTCTCGCAGGACTCCGCCGGCCCTCACGCTCGGGGGCTGGACGCCGAAATTAACGTCGGATGATTTAGCCAGACGCTCCTTGACTAACCCTTGGACCGATTCCTTCGGAATCGCTTCAAGGCTCGGGGGCTACGGCCAACGGACGCACCTCGCGGCGCATCCGTTGATTGTCTGGCGACTTCAGAACAAGGCTACTAACCCTTGGACCGATTCCTTCAGAATCGCTTCAAGGCTCGGGGGCTACGGCCAACGGACGCACCTCGCGGCGCATCCGTTGGGTAAACGGCTTTTTTCTCTCCAGTATCACGCGGTTTCGCTTCCAACTGCAGCAGGCTCGACGCTCATCGGACAGCACGACCTCGCCGACTTGTCTCTCAACCACGTACTACTCGGGGGCTTGTCGGGGGTAGACCCCCAGGGGTACCCAGCGGATTGGCCCAACCAGCGAGGGGCGGCCCAATCCGAGTGCAACTGGACCGGTTTGATGGACTGGGTGGCCCACCAGTCGGGAGGACCACCAGTCGGGCGAACCGGATGGGCGCGATGGCGCGCGCGGCAAGGAAAGAAGACGGCGTATCCCGCAAGAAGCTCGGAGATCAAGATAAACTAGCCGGAATTATAGGGAAAGATATCTGTAATCGTTATAGGATCGAATCCTTGTAATTCGGGTAGGTTACGATCTCTGGCCGACTTGTAACTCAAGGCAGCCGGACTATATAAGGCGCCCTGAGACCCCCCTCCAGAGCACGACATTACGCACATCAACATCTACGCTACAACCCACCATCATACAACCCTAGGACAGAACCCAACTACGGAGATCCTTCAGGAACTTCATACACAGCAATACAATCGCCGCCAACACAGGACGTAGGGTGTTACGTCATCTCGACGGCCCGAACCTGTTCAATCCTTGCGTCTTGGGTTACCATCGACTTCTAATCCTCGATCTGTCCCTCGACAAATCAACCACGTAGGCTACCCTGTGTGGACTGCCGGGTCCAAACATCCGACAAGAGGGCGACGCAGGTCGTTTCCCGGCGACGATGCTTGACTGAGCAGCCTCCGGGACTGGAGACGCCATCGCCGGAGCCTCTTCTTGCGGTTCGCCCATGACTCTTTCATCCCCATGCCAGGGGAGAGATAGGAGGGGCGCTGGAGGAGGAGCGGTGGGCGGCGTGGACGTCGCCGGACCCTCTAGTGCGTTGGGCGGCGGCTCGGCGGAGCTACGAGGAGAGTCTCGGAAAAGGAGGCGAGGCAACTTGAACTTGTGGCTGATCTTTTTCTTTCCCATGGTGTGGGGAGAAGGAAGGCTTAGTGAGGAAGGTTCAAGTGCTGATCTGTCCAAGGGATTCGATATTTAAAGACCCTGAGACGACGCTTTGCATGAGAATCGAGGAACCTGAACAGTGCCGTAATTTATGCCGCGTGCATTTCTAGAGTTTCGAGAGACGTGCGGTGTGGGTTTTAAATGCACGGGACAGGCTTCATCAACCCTTGGTGTTTCAGTTTCCAAGACGGAATATTCTTTATTCACTATTATTATGGCTTATATTTTTTTTGACCTTATCATTCAGATGCAGGTTTCTCCATTAAGAGTTCGGGATCTTTTTCTAGCTCTCGTTTTAGAGTGATTGTCGAGATATTTGCATATCCTAAAATCACCCGAAGATCAAAAAGACCCGAAGGCTACTTGAGGATCAACCTTTTCTGAACAAGATAAGCTTGGGGGCTACTGTTGAGGCCATAATACCTGGGTGCCCGATCACGAGGATTACCGACTACCGACTCCAAGCGAAGAAGACTCCGAACAAGTCACGACGGCCGAATCACAGAAGGAAAGCCCGATGATAGTTAGAGTCCTACTAGGTTTAGGTCTGTTTTGTTTTGTAAGGCACATCTCCCTGGATATAAATAGTGGGGGGAGGCCTGCACGTAGAGGGTATTCCCAATCTTAGCCAATCTACCCGAGAGTATTTGTTACGCCATTGTAATCTATACTCACTGAAATAATACATGCAGCAACTGGACGTAGGGTTATTACTCTATCCCGAGGGCTCGGACCAGTAGTGCCAAATCCCCTTCCGCAAGCAAGCCAAGCAGCTCGTGGATGGAGTTTTGTGCGGCCCTGTCACGCCACTGACTCATGGAGGGCAGCGGTACATCCTACTTATGGTGGGCGATACCACTAGGGATATGTGGGTGGACTACCTTGCCGAGAAGAGCAGTGTGCCGGAGTCCATCAATTGAATCTAGGCGGTTGTGGAGAGCAAGTGCAAGAGGAAGCTAATTGTATTCCGCATCGACAATGGTGGCGTGTTCAACTCGGCCGTCTTTGCCAAACACTATGTCGAGCAAGGAGTGGAGCGGCAGCACTTTGCACCCCACACATCACAATAGAATGGTATGGTGGAGTGGTTCAACCAAACAGTGATGGCCATATTGCATGCCCTGCTGAAGCAAAGGGGCATGCTGGCCATATAGTGGAATGAGGCGGTGAACATGATGGTGTTCCTGCTCAACCGCTCGCCCACTAAGGCCCTCACTGACAAGACACCAGATGAAGTGTGCCATGTGAGAAGGTGGCTGCCTAGTTCCTACACATATTTGGGGGCGTGTGCTATGTGAAGGAACTTGAACAACATGACAAGCTACAACGTCGATTAATTTCTAGGGTGTTCATCAGCTACAAGGAGGGAGTCAAGAAGTATCGTGTGCGATGTTGTGTTTGATGAACACCGAGGCTGGAACTTGTCGTCACAGGCTGATACCCAAGGACAAGGTTATGTCAACTTCTCCATTGAGTTTGTAGTCGAGGTTGTGGTAGCTGTGGTGGACTCAACATTGGGATTTGGGGGAGATACGTCTTTGAGTACTTCTCCTACCCTAGGCCTCACTAGCTTGGTCTAGATTAGCGCAACCCCAAATAATTTGAATCTGTTTAGTATGTCCCTAGTGGTGCTGCTTTGAGTACTCCCACACTGACTTCTCCGATCTCTTGCCTGACTACTCTGGCCATGCCAAGTACACCCGAAGTACTAGAGACACCTAAGGAGAACCTAGGAGGCTTGACTCCCCTTAACCTGGTGACTCCAACCTCGACTACGACAACAATGTGCCACTGCACTATAGCTCCATGGAGGAGCTGCTTAGTGAGCCCATGTCTAGGTTGGAGCATGTGGAGCCGGGTGTGGCCAAGATGATTTCTATCCAGCACAAGGGAGTCATGCTCGTTTGCCGAGGCTAAGAGAGATGAAGCCTAGCAGGCCACATTGCACAATGAGATCAACTCAGTCAAGCACAACAAGACTTGGGAACTAGTAAACCTCCATACCGAGCACCAAGCCATAGGATCAAGTGGGTGTACAGGCAGAAGCGGGATGAAGCCAGGAAGGTGATCAAGCACAAGGCCTGACTAGTGGAATGAGGCTTCATACAACAGGTTGGTATCGACTTTGAGGTGTTTGCACCAGTGTCTTGCAATGATTTGGTGCGACTACTATCTGCTCTAGCAGCACAGGAGGTCTAGTCCGTCCACCATGTGATTGTGAAAATTCACCCTTCCTGAATGATGACTTGAAAGAGGAGGTCTACGTGAAGCAACCCCCTGGGTTCATCGCCCCGGGGATGAAGGAATCATGTTGTGAGTGCGTAAGGCCCTCTTTGGCTTAAAAGAGGCTCTTAGTCCTGGTGCAAAGCTTTACTAGACGCTCAAATCGCTTGGGTTTGAGCAGAGTGTGCATAAGCATGCAATCTATAGTAGAAGCGGTGGAGAACATTGAGAGCCACTGCTAGTCCATGTCTTCATCAACGATCTAAGCAGAGCACGTCGTAGGTGCATTACTGTAAGCTAATCACAACACATCGTCCATACCGTAAAGCTAGGCAGGATGAAGGGGTGTCACCCCGCCACCCCGCCCAAATGTCCACGGATGAGTGCTTGTGCCCGAGCCGCGACAACATTGCTACTAAGGCTCACTCCACTAACAGCTAGTCGATAGTCTCCGGTATCTCATTCACATCCAGCCGGACCTAGCTTTCATACTCGGGTTCGTGAGTTAGTTCATGGACAGGCCGGCCGAGGAGCACATGAAGGAGGTGGAGCGCATTCTTCTCTATGCCAATGGCACACTCAAATACGTTCTGTGCTACGAGCAGTTGCGGATCAACTCGGCTATTGCTGGCGACGTCGACACTTGGAAGTGCACCAACGGCAACATTATCTTCCTAGAGAAGTGCCTAGTGAGTTGGCAATTGCTCAAGAAATATGTGTTGGCTCTGTCATATGCAAAACCGAGTACATTGCAGCTACTGCAGCAGCTACCCACAGGATATGGCTAGGCTGACTAGTCGGCGGGATCATGAGAAGGAAGGCCGAGTTCATGGAGCTCAATATGAGCAGCAAGTCTGCACTAGCATTGAGCAAGAACCCGTGTTCCAAGAGCACAGTAAGCACATTGACTTGATGTACCATTTCATTCATGATAGCCTCGACAGCAGGAACCTTAGCACCGAATGCATCAACACAAGGATAGGATGGTCAAAGTTCATTGCAGCAAAGCAAACAAGTCTTAGGCCTCCTCTAATGGCTAGTTCTAAGCTAGCTCAAAGGCATATCATCTAATATTTTAATGAAAAAAGAAGAGCTATCTATTGATCAATAAAAGTCTCATGCACACACTTCAAGGCCATGTGAGAATGATAGGTGGGGTCATTCATATCATGAGCTAGGTACTAAGAGCTAGACTATTGGAGGAGGCCTTAGACCGAGAATTGTCGGTGCAGTTCATTTAATGTAACTCTTATGTAGGTAGTGTCTAGCATGCACTCACTACCGGAAAACCGAACTATGCCGAGTGCCTTGAACTTTGCCGAGTGCAAAATGTCGGGCACTCGGCAACAAATGAATATGCCGTGTGTCCAAATAAAAGCGCTCGGCAAAGAAATAGCACTCGGCATAGAATCTGTTTGCCGAGTGTCAGGGGAAGGGCACTCGGCAAACAAAGCTTTGCCGAGTGTCAGCGAAGGGACACTCGGCAACGAACCCACCGGGCCCACAGGGTGGCCTCAGCCGGCAGGCTGCCCTGACGGCCGTCGACAGCCGTTATAGTTTGCCGAGTGCCCACCTCCTGGCACTCGGCAAACAAATCCTTTGCCGAGTGTCCTGACTTGGGCACTCGGCAAACTCCACCTTTGCCGAGTGTTTTTCCTGGCAGTCGGCAAAGTGGACCTCTATATTTCATGTAAATGGTTCCAAACTTTGCTTGTTATTTCACATATGATACATTCTACTCTATATTACTATTTTGGATTTTTGTCGACCCGTTTGCTATATTCAATGAATTTGTCTCATTAAAATGAATTTGTTGGTTTAAGTCAAAATTTGAACTACAAGTGTTTCAAATAAGGGAACAGAGTGATTGAAAAAATGATATTTATGTTACTAACTCCATTGTGTGACATTATGCATGTAATAGAAGTAAATTTGGAACTTGATTTTCACGAAACACGATGAAGTACGTGTGCGAGGATTGTTTTTTAATTATAGAAAAATCAAATGAACTCTGAAAATCCTGAGATTGGTCAGGAGCTCATGATATCTTATGTGGAGGCTGTGGTAAAAAATTTAGAAGGTTCTGCAAAAGTTTTGACATACTATGCTTGTAAACTGAACAATCTCCGAAGATGAATCATAGACTTCAAAGGATTCTTTTATAATTTGGAGACAGAGTGATGGTCCAATTTGAGTTTAGCTTCAGAAATTTTTCTATTGATAATAGAATGCATGACTTATTTCATGTTAAATTATGTTAAATTTTCGGATCCGTTTGATAATTTTTAATATTTTTACTCCATTTATTGAGATTCAAATGATATAAAATAATTTTGATGAATAACCACATAAAATAATGGATCAATCCTTGTTGAATGATTAAATATGCATTGTAGAGTTTAACATGGAATTTTGAAAATTTGGTGCAACAAATGCAATAAAATATGTTGTAGGAAAGGTAGTTTGCCGAGTGCCCCTGAGAAAACACTCGGCAAAGTCTCTCTTTGCCGAGTGCCACCCTTTAAGGCACTCGGCAAACATTATTTACCAGAGTTAAATAAATAACAAAATTTAAAAAAACATCCTTTGCCGAGTGTCCGGGATCTGACACTCGGCAAAGGAGCCTTTGCCGAGTGTCAGATCCAAGACACTCGGCAAAGGATCAGTCCTTCGTTATATCCTCCCGACTCGGCTCATTTCATCAGTTCAGCCGCCCAGGCCCGCGCGCCGCCGCCGCACGCCGCGAGCCCCCACGCC
>CM014277.1:30347728-30363296 GCA_004135705.1 Alloteropsis semialata | reverse complement strand
CCACGCCGCGCGCGACGCTCCACGCCGCGACGCCGCCGACCCCGCGGCCGGCCTCGTCTCCCAGGTAATCCCCACTGTCTTCTTTCTTTAAATCAAACTCATCACTGTGTATTAGATTTAGGATTCAGAGATGATGCAGCTCTTGGCATTTTAGCTGGGATTTAGGATCTAAGATGATGCTTCAGGATTTGTTAAGCGTATATGTATAAATGTGTCTAATTATTATTTAGTTGCGTCTTTCATCAACTGAATCATATGATAATTTAGTTCTTTAATCAGCACTGAATCATGTGGTAAAGATGTGCGTGTTCTCGAATAAGTATATAACTGTACAAGCCTTGATCTGTTGGAAATAGTATATTCTTTCTGTTTTTCGGCAACCGAACCATACCAGGGCCTAATAGGGTTTAATATGGTTTCTGTTTTTTGGGTCTGTGTTAATAGCCTAATAGGGAAATTATGTTTCTTAAATCTCTGAACCAAATCACTGGTTTGGATAAAAAGAACAGTGACAGTTGTTACTAGGTATGAGCAAAGGCGTTAGTATGAAAGGCGTTAGTACTAGGTATGAGCAGTTGTTACTAGGAAATATCTCTGAACCAAAGGCGTTAGTATCAGCAAGGGATGGATGCCTCAATTCATGCATACAACTGCTCGAATTCAGTGCAAATTCGAATTCAGTTCCACGAGCACCACTAGGTCGATGCGGTTATCAACGCTCGAATCCTTGCCTATGAATTTAATCTGAGTGTTGTTTGTGGAATCACTTCATTTAATTTATTTATTGCTAGAAGCATGATAGTGCCGTTGTGTATGTGCATGTCGGCCATCGAGCCGTTGTTTTGTTGCAGGTTTTGAAACCTCACCGTGCAGGGGAGGTGCTGCCGAAATTTGTATCTGACGTCATTGTTTTGCTTTAAATTTCAGAGTCGGCTACTTCACCGTCCTGCGTCACTTTGCCGGATAGCAAGGTGAGGCATCAATTACCCGTCTCATTTCATATCATGTTCGTAGATCACGTAACCTAGTTAGGCGTCTCCCGTTTGAAAGAGATATGGTTGGAAGTATGCAGATCTTTGCATATGGATACCCGTATCTGTTTCGAATTGTCCACGTTATTTGGACAGCCCGAGGATGCGTGGATGGGTATAGTTTCCATGGTCTACTTCGATCCGAGGCAGAATTTCGGCATCATCTTCCTGTTGTTCTCCGGATACACAATCTCCTTGACCGGACGTGTATTTGGAGAACAGCAGGGAGATGCTGCCAAAATTCTGTCTCGGATAGGAGTAGACCATGGAAACCAACCCATCTACGCATTCTCGGGTGGGATTAGGACCTATCTTTACCTATTAGACCATGATAGACATCGTGTAGATGTAATTGTTTTTAATATCACCCCGCTGATGTTAAAGGATGGATGACGACCGTGAGTGGATGTACACGGGCCGCACAAATGTGAGTTCGTTGACCGATGAATGGATTGAGAAGACCGAGGCCTTTTTGAATGTAGCCTTTGCCAAGGTTAAAGGTGGGGATAGCACGTGGTGTCCGTGCAACAAATGTGGAAACACACGCCGACAAACAAAGGATACCATGGGCAAACATCTTTGCAAGTTTGGATTCACGGCAAACTATACCAGGTGGACCTACCATGGTGAAAACGATCGTGTGCGAGGCGAGGTCGTGAGACAACGCATCGAGCATTATGATGCTGATGCCGGGGTAGCGGACATGTTGGATGACTATCATGAAGCACACTTCGATGATGCACCTAGAGAGAAGGAGCCAGAGCCCACCGCAAATGGAAGTAGACAATGAAGAGGACGCTGGAGATGAGGTATGTGGTGTGAAGGACTTAGAGTTACTAGAGCGATTACAGTTAGGCGATGACAGTGATGAGGACATTCCTCCGTTGGAGAATGAGTATGAAAATTTTGACAACCGTGATAGTGATGATGAGACTTATGATCCAGTGAATCCCAACCACGATGATTATTTCTAATACATGTATGTTCCGCATTTATTATTTGCAATACCATGTTATTTCTAATTTATGATTTGTTCAATTGCATTTATTTCTAAGTACATTTTGTTTATGTGTACTGATTGATTTTCTCTTTGTAATTGCAGATGGTGGGCAGTGTCACCAAGTCGTTAGCGGGGATTTTGAGACGGCTTCCCGGTGCAGGTGGAGGGTCCTCTGCCGGTGAGGGGTCCAGCAGGGGGACGGGTGGAGGCAGGGGTCGGGGGAAGGGTGGAGGCAGGGGTCGGGGGAGACAGGGTGGAGGCAGGGGGCGAGGGAGGCAGGCTCCAGCACCGTCTCCTGAGGCAGACTCGGAGTCTGAGTCTGAGGACGAGGTTTCACCTACACCGGAGGCGGCCTCTCCCGACCACGTCGTGGCACAGGATGGCCCGGACCAGGAGTGGCAGCAGGGGGAGGATTCTGCGGAGGAGGAGGAGGAGGAGGAGGAGGCTGCGGGCGGAGGAGGAGGAGTCGCAGCCATTTGGTTAAGAGGTCCCTCGCAGCTTCCCCAGCGACCCATACCGTTTGAGAGGCGGCCGATGATTCGGCCCATCGCTCCTAGGTAATATGGTTTATATTTGATCGTAACATTTTCATTTCATATTGTTATAACTTGATTGCAAACTTAAAATTTCTCTTAATCACTTATGCAGGAGTTGGATTATGGTCGCTCCTAGGGTTCACGACCGCCATGTCAACGGGATCCTGGGTGGTTTGTGCAGGTTGCACTTCCCAGGCTTCGTTGACAGAGGCGGAAGACAAGAGCCAGCCTACACGTTTGACCACTACGTAGCCTTCCCCGACTCGATGGATCGGGACAACAGGATATTCCAGAACAAGGCGGCTCGTGTCACGGGCGAGCTGTGGGTAAGTCTTCCTCGCACTACATTGCTTAATTCGTTGCACATTCATTGGATATTTTCTTCAAATATTGAATGTCTACATCGCGTCTGTATGCAGGATTTCTACAGATGCGAACCGGGCTACGAGCAAGCGGCAAATGAGACGGCTCACAGAGCATGTTTCAAGCTTGTGAAGGACATGCACTACGAGGCACGCGTCCAGTCCGTCATCGTGTACTACGCTACATTTCTCCAACAGAAGTGCTCTAAAGCTGAAGCTCGAAACATTAGGCTCACCCGGGAACAATACTTGCAGGTATATATAGAAATTCAATACAAAACATTTAATTTGTTATTCTCATGTCCTAACCTTGATGATGTGTAGGCTCCTGTATGGTGGTGTGCACAACATCGGCAGTGCTGGGAGATCATTGTCGACAAGTGGTTGTCGGAGGAGTGGGTCCAACAGCACGAAGCTTGCCGGGAGCGGCGTTTGCTGATGCCGGGTATACCACACCATCAGGGCAACCTTAGCCTGCCTCTGTACGCGTCTAGATGGGTAAGAGATTCCATATCTTCATCAATATACTCAGTTGTCCATAATTTCTAATTACGTTGCTCATTTTTTTGCAGTCGGGGGCCCATGGTGGTGAGTCTTGCTCGACGTTCAAGGCGTATGCTTTGTCCCACAAGGGCAAGGCGACGTCCGACGTCAACTACAACCCGGACGACCCGCCCTCGGCGTACAGCAATGCAAGCATCCACAGCCGCCTCAATGACTACACATCGATGGCAAGAGAGATCCGCGGGCCAGAGTTCGATGTTGTCAACGAGAACCTCGATGGAGAAGTTGTCATGACGATGGGAGGAGGAAGGAAGCATGGACGCTTCTATATGGGCGACGGTTGCATCGACACGGCCAGTACTCCTTCGCTTAACCAGATTAAAGCTAAGAGTACGGACTCGAGCCCCGCCATACGACCAAGGCCGACCGTAGCCCAGCACCAGATGCAGGAGCTCCAGGTTGTTTCTGTTCTATTGATCGTTCATTGATATTTAAATACGTTTGATTTTTATTCTAACATTTGGATGGTATATTGTAGACCCAGATGCAGCAGATGTTAGAAGAGAGGTTGGCGGCCCAGCGGCAGCAGTTAGAGGCCGATTTCCAGATGCGGTGGACGGCCGAGCAGCAGAAGATGCAGCAGATGTACATGTGGATGCAGAGCATGGCCGCAAAGCAAGGTGTGCCAGGGCCAAACATCCAATTCTCTCCAACGCCGGCATATCCTGGATCACATACACCTGTGAGTCACTTCGGACAACCTTCAAGTTCAATTTCTTAGAGAACCTAGAAAATTTAGATAATTAGAGAACTTAGAAGAATTTAGAGAATTAGAGAACCTAGAAGATTTAGATAATTAGAGAACTTAGAAGAATTTAGAGAATTAGAGAACCTAGAAGATTTAGAGACTTGTGAGAATTCATATAGCAAAGTACATTTAGAGAATTCAGAAAACATTCACAAATTAGAGAACTTAGAGAATTTAGTCCATTTATAAAACTTATATGTTCATCTCATGACTTCTGATGTATAACTTGTCTAACAAATGTATAATCTTGTCCTATGTGCAGAACCAGTCGGCGGGATCCAATGCGCCAAATGAGGACCAAGATTTGTCAAATCCGTCGCAGCCGTGGTCACAGTGGCCTCCTTCTTAGAGTTTGTTATGTTCATGTCAACTTAGGTGATGGATGTGATACTTATTTCTAGATTGTGATGGATATTGTGATGGATTTATGTTTGTGATGAATATTGTGAGATATATTTGCGTTTGTGATGGATATTGTGATATATTCCTGTGCAATGTGATGTATATGTCATGCATATGATATTTGTGAGTTGGGGGTTCTTTTAACGAGAGGAAACAGAAAAAAAACCAGCTGTTTGGTCACTTTGCCGAGTGCATTTACCATAGCACTCGGCAAAGGGACGCCGATTTGCCGAGTGTCAGGGCCCAGACACTCGGCAAAGGGACGCCGATTTGCCGAGTGTTGGGGCCCAGACACTCGGCAAACATCTCCCCTTTGCCGAGTGCCAAACATCGGACACTCGGCAAAGGGGTCCTGACGCCGTGCCTGAGCAAACGGCCGTTAGCTCATTAGCCGAGGGGGGAACATGTATTTGCCGTGTGTCAGTAGACACTCGGCAAAGGTTTGCCGAGTGCCCGATGTTTGGCACTCGGCAAAGAGCTATTTGCCGTCACCTCTTTGCCGAGTGCTCGTTTGCCGTGGGCTACACTCGGCAAACCCCTTTGCCGAGTGTATAAGTCCCTTTGCCGAGTGTACTTGACACTCGGCAAACGGGGGGTTTCCCGTAGCGTTATCTCATTGGTTTTGTCTTAGACGAGGGGAATGAATGCAAACCCTTGGTGGACGTGCTCCCAAGTCTCAATATATAATATAACCAGAGGCCCTAAAAACTCTACAGATATTTACTTACACATATGGATTTTTCACTTGTGCATATGACTACATGATCTATCTAGTCTATTCATCTTGAAACCAAAGGACGAGATAAATCATGAATCTGTGAGAGAATCATGGATAGATAAGAAAAAAACGGTTGGATGAATATCTAAGAGAATGAACAGCCGAAATAAGACTTGTGGCCGCAAGTGCATGTGAAGTTGCCTTGAACAAGATCAATTACACTTTTGAACAAGCTCAAACTTGAGAGAGGGCAGACCTTAAGAGCAGCAATTTCAGAATGGTTACACACGATAAATTTTTTTGGTTAATTAACATAATTAGCTTAAAATTGTTGAGCAAGCTAGGGCCAACGGTGTATCTCGTTGCTTTAAACCTGGGTCCACCCCAACATCCATCTGCATGCTAGCTGTTCCGCATGTGTTGCATGAACGTTGCATGCGGATACGCATATGATCCAAAATTACACATGAGATACATGCACGCAGGACGCAACTTGTCAAGGGCCACAAGATGGCCTTCCGCCCCCCCAAAAAAAAGGGCCACAAGATGGCCTTGTCAAGGGCTCAGGGCGCGCGCGTCGTAATCGGCCAGCGCGGAGGCTTCTTTATGATGAAGATGAATTGATCTTCAAGAGGGTATATGTGGAGTGCATAATAGAGAGACTTGTAGTACGGCATCATAATTTTTACAGGTTTAAACTTATTATTTCTTCCCATCATAATTGTACTTCTAACGATTAGTACGACGCAAGTAGCCTGCTACAATTTTTTCGAAAGAAAGAAAAAAGCTGGATCAAGAGAAGGCATCTCCTTGAATTATTCTTCTCCAATGAGCGGAACTATCAGAAAACGTTCCATCCATCCTCCCTCATAGGTACCGGTTACTAAAGACCCGATACCAATGGACCCTTTGGTACCGGGTCTACTCCCGAGAACCCTTTGGTACCGGGTGGTAACACGAACCGGTACCAAAGGGTGTCCTCCTCCCGGTACCAAAGACTATGGACTCTTTGGTACCGGATGGTAACACGACCCGGTACCAAAGGACACCCTTTGGTACCGGGTGGTATTACCACCCGGTAGCAAAGTCCTCTCCGCAACTTCCGTTCTCCTTTTTTATATCTCCGTTGATTCCCTCAGACTCATCCTCTGCCAGAGCTCCATTCGTTCTTATCTCCATTCGTTCTTCTCCACCAGAGTCCTCCTCTCTCTCTCCTCTCTCTCCTCTCAGCAGATCCACAAAAGGCGGGCTGAGGACGGCGGCGGGGACGCACGCCGGCTCCTCTCAGCTGAGGACGGCGGGCTGGGGGCGCAGCGGAGCGCCGGCGNTTATATTTGATCGTAACATTTTCATTTATGCAGGAGTTATAACTTGATTGCAAACTTAAAATTTCTCTTAATCACTTATGCAGGAGTTGGATTATGGTCGCTCCTGGGGTTCACGACCGCCATGTCAACGGGATCCTGGGTGGTTTGTGCAGGTTGCACTTCCCAGGCTTCGTTGACAGAGGCGGAAGACAAGAGCCAGCCTACACGTTTGACCACTACGTAGCCTTCCCCGACTCGATGGATCGGGACAACAGGATATTCCAGAACAAGGCAGCTCGTGTCACGGGCGAGCTGTGGCTAAGTCTTCCTCGCACTACATTGCTTAATTCGTTGCACATTCATTGGATATTTTCTTCAAATATTGAATGTCTACATCGCGTCTGTATGCAGGATTTCTACAGATGCGAACCGGGCTACGAGCAAGCGGCAAATGAGACGGCTCACAGAGCATGTTTCAAGCTTGTGAAGGACATGCACTACGAGGCACGCGTCCAGTCCGTCATCGTGTACTACGCTTCTATATGGGCGACAGTTGCATCGACATGGCCAGTACTCCTTCGCTTAACCAGATTAAAGCTAAGAGTACGGACTCGAGCCCGGCCATACGACCAAGGCCGACCGTAGCCCAGCACCAGATGCAGGAGCTCCAGGTTGTTTCTGTTCTATTGATCGTTCATTGATATTTAAATACGTTTGATTTTCATTCTAACATTTGGATGGTATATTGTAGACCCAGATGCAGCAGATGTTAGAAGAGAGGTTGGCGGCCCAGCGGCAGCAGTTAGAGGCCGATTTCCAGATGCGGTGGACGGCCGAGCAGCAGAAGATGCAGCAGATGTACATGTGGATGCAGAGCATGGCCGCAAAGCAAGGTGTGCCGGGGCCAAACATCCAATTCTCTCCAACGCCGGCATATCCTGGATCACATACACCTGTGAGTCACTTCGGACAACCTTCAAGTTCAATTTCTTAGAGAACCTAGAAAATTTAGATAATTAGAGAACTTAGAAGAATTTAGAGAATTAGAGAACCTAGAAGATTTAGATAATTAGAGAACTTAGAAGAATTTAGAGAATTAGAGAACCTAGAAGATTTAGAGACTTGTGAGAATTCATATAGCAAAGTACATTTAGAGAATTCAGAAAACATTCACAAATTAGAGAACTTAGAGAATTTAGTCCATTTATAAAACTTATATGTTCATCTCATGACTTCTGATGTATAACTTGTCTAACAAATGCATAATCTTGTCCTATGTGCAGAACCAGTCGGCGGAATCCAATGCGCCAAATGAGGACCAAGATTTGTCAAATCCGTCGCAGCCGTGGTCACAGTGGCCTCTTTCTTAGAGTTTGTTATGTTCATGTCAACTTAGGTGATGGATGTGATACTTATTTCTAGATTGTGATGGATATTGTGATGGATTTGTGTTTGTGATGGATATTGTGAGATATATTTGCGTTTGTGATGGATATTGTGATATATTCCTGTGCAATGTGATGTATATGTCATGCATATGATATTTGTGAGTTGGGGGTTCTTTTAACGAGAGGAAACAGAAAAAAACCCAGCTGTTTGGTCACTATGCCGAGTGCATTTACCATAGCACTCGGCAAAGGGACGCCGATTTGCCGAGTGTCAGGGCCCAGACACTCGGCAAAGGGACGCCGATTTGCCGAGTGTTGGGGCCCAGACACTCGGCAAACATCTCCCCTTTGCCGAGTGCCAAACATCGGACACTCGGCAAAGGGGTCCTGACGCCGTGCCTGAGCAAACGGCCGTTAGCTCATTAGCCGAGGGGGGAACATGTATTTGCCGTGTGTCAGTAGACACTCGGCAAAGGTTTGCCGAGTGCCCGATGTTTGGCACTCGGCAAAGAGCTATTTGCCGTCACCTCTTTGCCGAGTGCTCGTTTGCCGTGGGCTACACTCGGTAAACCCCTTTGCCGAGTGTATAAGTCCCTTTGCCGAGTGTACTTGACACTCGGCAAACGGGGGGTTTCCCGTAGTGACTGTATCCTAGTTGTAGCTTGCGGCTGCATTTAGGTCCCTGCCTCTGTGCAGTGGATGTACCGAATCTTGGCCTCATTGTAGAACGCTCTGCTCAATCGGCAGCGCCCAATTTATGTAATTCCCAAACACTTTGGCAACTACATATAGTGCAGGAACCCTAGACAAAAGAGATTTCTTCTCCACAAAGTTTGTGAGCCTAGTTATCCTCCTATCTGAGAAATGCTCTCGGTAATAGGAGGATTTTCAACAGTTTTTTTATGCACCGATGGCACTACAGCTGAGGATGTTGCTCGCACTTACAATGAGTTGTTGTATGAAAGCCATGTATGCATGCTCATAAGCTTACCTTGTAAACCACTCCAAATGTTCCAGTACCTAGCCTTCGGTCCTCGGCGAAGTTGTTTGTAAGTTGTTGTAACTGTTGATACGTTAGACGCTCTGTTTCCATAGTTTTCTTCAGTAACTTGTTGCTGTAGTCCTTGATATTCCTTTCTGGTGATACGAGAAAAAATTGACACATATTTGGCATACGCTAGAAACAAAAGAGTAGTATTCCGTCAAAATATTACCACTCTTCCTGTCTTTCACTTGCTGCTGTGACCATTCAACATCTGCATGTGGATCTGATCAGGTTACCAAAAATGATAGTGATCGCCGCTGCAGAAGGGTGCAGTGGACCATCATCTTCCTTAACTGCATATGTAGAGCAACGCGAGCACAGACAGATAGAATAATTGCAAGATAAAGGACGGAACCTGATAAACGATGCGGAGCAACCCGAACGGCTGAGCAACGCAAGGGGAGTAATTGTCTCGCCGCACTCGAGAAGATATCCTTGTGAAGACTGGAGACAGATCGGGCTCACCAGCTCGTGGTAGAGCCCAGCGCCGGCGGTGGAGGCAGGCCCAGCCGCCCAGGAGCAGGCGCCGGTAGGAGAGAACTGAAGTAAAATGGTGACACAACGCCTAGATGATTGATTGATTTCTACTGGACGCTGCATCCGCATGGGTCGCGAGCAGAGACCGGAGAGCCCCAACACTCCATGGGGACGATCCAGCGTGCAAAACCCCCAGTACAGAACTACAGATTACAGAGCAGAGGAGTGGTCAGCAGAGAATAGCCTGCGGAAACTGGGTGTTTGGGGACGCGGAAAAGGTCTCCTCGGCGGAAATTTCCTCGTGCCTGCCGCTGCGCGTGAGGCCGTGGTCTTCGTCTTGGGTCTCCGGGGCGCGACAGCCTTTTGATTGAACTTTTGTTAGTGGCTTGGCATGCTCGACAAAGGCATCAGCACTTTGTTGGAGCACGCGTTCCACTGGAGTTATATTCTAAGAGGAAGCAATTGTTCCATCTTCATAAATAAGTATTTCTGTACAAAATATCATCTAAAGCTCCTCTCTCTGTTGTTCAATAGATGTCGTATTAGGTTTGTTATCAGTCAAAGTTATATAATTTTAATAAAATTTGTATAAAAAAATAATAATATTTATCATACCAATAATATGTACTATTGAAATATATTATACAGTGGATTTAAAGAAACAAAATTGGTATTGTAAATGTTGTTATACTTTATCTAGAAACTTGATCAAAATTGAACAATTTTAACTAATACGACAGTTTAAAAACAGGAAGGAGTACCTATGAGTTGTCTTGTGTTTAATATCTTGTTCAAAAAAGTACTCCTTCATTCAAAATTGTAGTTTTACTGTTGAGTTTTTAATGCATATTTTACCATTTGTCTTGCCATATAAAGTTAATTATCTACGTTCCATCAGCTTGAACCTTTCTTTTCTTTTTTTTTTTGAGTAAAGTTTGAACCTTTCTGGTTATACCAGTTGTTACGTGTAACTCAGTATGATAGTAGTAAATAAAGACTTCAAGTTTTCTTCTCCAAGTACGAGGCCTAGGGGAATCTCTACCTGAGGAGTATTGGAGACAGTGAATTATCCATCCTTCTCCACGAGGTTAACTTTTTTTTGCTTAAATTGGTCAATGTATGCAATTAATTAGTGTTACTGTTTCCAATGATATAATGAGAGTTTCATTCTCATTAAATAAGGTGCCATGCCATTATTTTTTATGATTTTGCAAGGAATAAATGAGAGAGATGGAAGGGATTTCATCTAGATGAAACCATATATGTGTTGTTTCCAAGTTTCAACAGAGTATGTGTCTTGCATCTTACTTATGAAACATAAAAAATGAAACAATGCATTGTATGGGTAGTTCATTCATCAATTAAATGTTGTCATGCTTACGTGGCAATTTTAGAAACATCAAAATGAAACCTCCTATTGGGAATAGCCTAATGGTTCTGGAATGAAAAATGTGTGGCCTCATAACATAGGCAAGGAAATTCTTAGCAGTTTGGCACTATAGCGGAGTAGGAAAAAGCAATCCCCAGCAGTATGGCATGGCAACAGATGTAGCGAAGTTAATTCTCAGCCGATCTGGCAGAGCTTCGGTTTCGGTAGAGGAACCCGGAAACGGGAGAGCATATCTTGTGTAAGGCTTTCTCGGCTTCTCAATTTATCGGAAACATTGACAAGTGTTGCTGTTCTTCATGCGGTTTCAGTTCTCGGCTACATGTCAGTTTTGTTACTCGGTTTCGAGGCTGCCGAGGTCCGAGGATTCCAATTTTTCCATAGGCATCCACAGAGGTCACCGGGATTCATATTATTCAATTTGTGAATACATATAACTTTGGTAACACGGAGACACTAACAATATACCTTAATTAAATGGCCTGCCTTTAGGTGGTTCAGCAAGTGGCCATACAAAACGTTAAAGCTTAGTCATGTTAACGTGACCTAAATGTCTTTTCAAGGAGATGGCCCGTACGTATGTGCCGTCCAACAAATGTAACTGGCTAATGGAGTGAATGGATTGTCCAGAATAAAGATTAGGTCTTGGTCCATATGTATGTATGTATGTATGTATGTATGTATGTGTGTGTGTATGTATGTATATAGATTGTTTATGTACATAGCACTATCACCGGTCCTGATTAGCCTGAAGACGACAACCTAACGCGGCCGTTGAACCGCGGAGGCAGCATCCTGGCAACTTCCTCGAAGACATCCAATGTTTGCTACACTACCTTAGAGATGGTCTAGTGAACTTAGCACGCTCTGATAATCATCCATCACAGCCAGCATTGTGGCATTCGCCATCTCATTTTGATCGTCTCGAAAAAGGACAGGCAGGTCGGCGCTGCTACTGCTGTCGTTTCATTCCGTACGGGGTTCAATGCACTCAGGCGGTTTTTTTTTTTTTTGCTAAAAACTGGGTGTGATAGAGCATTTTTATAGTTGATTTTTTGGGCAAAAACCAGCTGTGATAGAACATTTTCATAGTCAGTTTTTTTTTTATCTTGAACCGGCTGTAAAAATAGCTGACGCGGCCGGTGTTGCCCAATAAAAACCAGCCGTGAAAACCTATTTTTACAGCCGGGTTATTAGATGAACTGGCTGTGAAAATGGGAATTTCACTGCCATTTGATCAGTGCCAATTTTGAAAACTGGCTGTGAAAAAGCTTTCCGAACCGGCTGTGAAAAGCTTTATGCAGCAGTGAATCAGTTTTGTTACTGCGGCTAAGCAGAATCGGTAAGCATGAATCAAAACTTATGCTAACCAAGCCCATTTCCATCTTTACAGTTGCACGTTTTCACACGAATTCTTTCTTGTGGAAAATGTGTCCAAAGTTAATCTGTGTCCGACCAGAATCACATCATTCTTGGTACTGGTGGCAGCACCAAGTTAACATATATAATGTTTGGCTGAAATCGATAGTAAAATAATGGAAACGTGCTATATCATTTCCGTCATCAAATCGTCAACTGAATTGACAGGCACCTGAGGTACAAATCGTCTACTGTGTAGAATATATGGATCCGTGCTGCATCGGCTCCGAGGGGGTAAGACCGGAGTGGACTGGATTAGTCTTCCAAGACAGCTTATATAAAAATGCATTCCCCGCCCTCTGTGGGCTGGAATATTTCCAGAGCAGGATGGACCACACTCAAAATGCCTCATTGACATAGCTATAGCCTCGCTAACTAAGTTGTTCAACCATATTTTTTGGTCGAACATATCTCTGAAGTGGGAGAAGTATATTGGTACCAATCTATAAGAAAAAAGGATATATTCAAAAGTGTACTAGTTATACGAGAATTAAGTTAATGAGCTAGCCATACTATAAAGCTATGGGAGAGAGTATTGAGCATCTCTTGAGCGGAATGCCATGGGTCTCTATGAACCAATTTGGTTTCATCGAAGATCAACAATGGATGCAATTGTCTTAATAAGACAAGTTATGGAGCGGTGTTGGTAGAAGAATATATGATGAGGACACGACTTAAATGGATACCCACAAGACATTAAAATATTTAGAGAAGCATGGATGATGAGTACTTGACACCATTATATATGACCGTAGATGTTGAAGATACAGTGAACTCCTTCATAAGTATCCATTTTAGCTATTTTGGGAATAGATTGCCACCTCATTATACTATTGTAATTAGGAACAATGGACAGGACATCAAAGTTTTAAAGAGAGGCATGGGGGAGAAAAAGACCAGCTTGGGGCGTCCAAGCCAAGCAGAGGCCCAAACAATATCAAGTTCGAATCCGTCTCGGAATCTTGAAGCTACCTGCGCTAAAATCAATGCCTAGGCCGTATATGGACTATGCTTTGGACATTCTCCACATGCATTAAAAGATAAGGAGATAAGCTTTGTAATGGCATCACTCCCACATCAGAATTCTTTCGGACTCAATATAAATCATTGAAACAAATGGGCGTATAGAATTGGTTAGGGTGTTGTGCAACCATCTTTGCAGTCTTTGGGCCGTGTATCATGTTGGAGTTCATTTGGGACAAGTTCAGGGGGTTGAGCTCTCCCTTAGATCATTGTATTTAGTAGCCACCGCCCAAGTTAGGGTTTGGGTTTTGCTTAGATACAATTTACCATTTGTTGGGGAGTCATGAATTTGGCTAACTCCCGTAAGCTGCGAAGGCATGACCAAATTACCCCTTCACTTGAACTTGCATTATTTCTTGCTTTTCCTCCTTACTCAGGTAACCCAGCCGAAGGGCCCAGGAGGACAAGAGGAGCGAAGTGGTGAACGCCCACCCCTTCGCTCAACACGGGCCCGAGTGCAGGATTGGTGGAGGAGACAGCTAGCTAGCACGGGGGATGAAAGACGCGTGGCGCGTCCTCACTGGCGCATCAAGACCCGGGAATCACGGAGGCCAGTACGGAGGAGAGAAATACAGTTGTGCCCTCGGATATGCCGAGGATATAGTTGTTGTGAGGGCACTCAGTGTAAACTTGGCCCCCGAGGCGGCCTATAAAAGGAAGGGAGGAGAGCCCCGAGAGGCACTTGGCCTGGGATTTGTAACCTAATTTCGTGCGTATATAAATATATATATCGAGCCCATCACTCGTTACTTGTCTCTCCCTTTCTCATTGCTCTCTCGATCTCGATCTGTTGGATTTCCTCAAAATCCCAACAGTGGCGCCGTCCGTGGGGAACGACTAACACCAGATCGGGAGAGCAAACGAGAACAACACAATGCCTCCTCCAAAAAGAATTCCCCCAGTGACAAACGCGACAGCGGATGAATCCGCCCCAGATCCGATCGACCCAAACCAAAACGCATCAGAAACCCTCCCAACCTGCCCAGTAAACACAACGGCCACAGCCATAGAGAACAACGACTCGGCAGATGCTAGACGCAGCACAAGAATTGAGCAAAACGCAAGAAAACAGCAAGAAGCAATCCAAAAGCAGATACAAGAGTGAAACGCAAAAGAGGCTGCACTGGCAGCGAAGAAAAAGAAAGCAGGAGCCAACGCTTCAACATCGCAAACTCAAGATGAGAGAAACCAAATCTCAAAGCTAGAATCTCTGCAAAGGCAAGTTGAAGAAAAGAGAAGAGCAATAGAAGCTTTGAACGCCAAAAAGAAAGCAGCCAGATTCAACCAAGAGCTGCTAGAAGCTGAAGATTTGCTAGCAAAATTAGACGAACAAATATTGGCACTCCAAAGTGACGAAGAACCACAAGAACAAGAACTGCCAGAGAGATCATTACCAACCAGATTAACTATACAAACAATCTAGCAAACACAACAGCGCGAAGGCCCCAACGAGAACGGTTATGTGCAGCAAATAATAGATCCCATGTCCCCACTCTCAGCAGCACTCCAAGTACAGACATGGCTGAAGGGCTTTAAGCCGCACAAATTGCCAACATTCAACGGTCAGAATGATCCAAGGCAATTCCTCATGGCCTATGAGGCCGCGGTCACTTCAGCAGGAGAAAATGAAATGATACTGGCGAAATCATTTGCAATTGCCGCGAAGGGGGTGGCCCAAGCATGGTTCTCAAGCCTAGAACCAGGATCTGTATACAGCTGGGAAAGATTGAAAAACCTAATACTTCAGAATTTCAAAGGTTTTCAATATAGTCTGAAAGGCACAGCAGACTTGTTCAACTGCAAGCAACTGAAAGATGAACCATTAGAAGTTTATATGAAGAGATTCGTGGCATTAAGAGCACAGGCAATCAATGTGCCGGAGGCCACAACAATCGAAGCAGCAATCAAAAGTTTAGCAATAGGCCAGTGCGCGGCAAAGCTGGCAAGAAAAAGGCCAAAAACACTAGACAAACTATATGAAATAATGGCAAACTACTCACTAGCAGACAGAGACCTTCGCAGGAGACAAGAAGAGAGAGACCAATTCAGAGGCAAGAGAACTAAACAAGAGCAGCCACAATACGCTCAGGCCCAATATTTTCAACCAAGGCAAAATTATGACACAAGATTCATAAATCAAATAGAGCACTCAGACGCAATG
>CM014277.1:30318471-30346728 GCA_004135705.1 Alloteropsis semialata | reverse complement strand
GTAGGCCTCGGCGTTGCGTCGGCGTTGCGGCCGATCTGAGTACCTAGGGTCAAGTTAATGGCCCTTTGGTAGGTGGCTCCGGCGTTGCGGAGGCCGAACGTCATCTTGGTGTAGCAGTAGGCGCCGATCGGAGTTATGAAGGATGTCTTCTCCTGGTCTTCTTCTTTCAGGGCGATCTGGTGGTAGCCGGAGTAACAATCAAGGAAGCATAGGAGTACGCATCCGGCGGTGGAGTCAACGACTTGGTCGATGCGGGGTAGGACGAAGGGGTCCTTAGGGCAGTGCCTGTTGAGATCCGTGTAGTCAACACACATTCTCCATTCATTATTCTTTTTTCTTACAAGGACTGGGTTAGCAAGCTGCATACTGTCCAAAATTCATATCCACAATCGCTTTACCGGTGAACCTTGCCTTTTACTTTTATTATGCCTATTTTAATTATTGTGTGCATCTGATTACTCTGTTAGCTCAATGATTCCATCCAGTAATTCTGTTTATATACTTTATTCTGATTGAATCTGCTGTAAATTATTATTCATGAGAGCTATCTTTCAACGTTATTGATATCCATTGCAAACATTTTTTTATTGCTCTGAAGTCACTATTTCTTTTTAAGAAACAGGATTTTCAGTTTTTACTTCTATTCTCCTTTCGCCTGTCAATGTTGTTTTTTTATTGTTATTGGCTCTCCAAGTGGTGTTAAATATGGACATCTACGCCTGCACCATTTTGATTTGGACTACAATCAACTTTTAGATAAAGAACAAAAAATGGTTTTTTATGCTCAGTACCCTTTAGTTTAGGTGTTGGCAAAGACCAATCTGCGATACTCGCAGATGTCTATAAATGTACATCTTTGTTATCTGTTGTTTGCTTACACACCAGATATGTTCTTTGTATGACAACTGGGTTGACACGTGTGTTTGATTTTTTTTAATTTAAGTGATCATGTGTAAATATCAGCAGCATTGTTGCCTGTTTTGAACAGTCTGTTGACAAATAAGCATAACATGTCTATTGTCTATAACACTTGCCTGCCTTTAAACTTAGGCTGTATGAGGATTATGAATTATGCTTCAATCCTGCAATTGTTATTTACCTACCTTTCGGGTTTCAGTTGTGTTAATCTTCGTCTTGCATCATTTTCAGGTCGTGTTTGAAAGACCTGACAGGCGCAAGAGGTATTTTTTATGGGTTCAGTTGGTGGCTTGGTGCTGGTTGGTCGTGATGCTTGATTGCTTGGACAATTGAATCATACATTATCTATTGGTAATGTATTTATTGTTAAAAGTTTTTGCTGCACAGGAATTTTTGTCCATGCTTGAGAAATTTGTACCCGTGGAACAGAATGATCCTTCTGTTGCAATCATGAGTTCATTTTTTTGTCATCTTGTTCCATGTTGCATTCCTTTCCAATTTGATCTATGTCCTTTAATCTAGTGATTTTAGTATGTTGCATGCCAGTCACTGCTTTTTCTTTGGAGGTTAGTGTTTACTATAAGATTGTGTATAATGAGTGGGATGTATGGCTGATTATATAGGAGTACATGGCTTGGAAACTAACCATATCCAGAGTTGCCTAATATACTCCAACATCCCCGCAGTCACAACAGGAGCGCGTAGATGATGAGACTGGAGAATAACCTGAAGAGTTGATATCCCCCGCAGTCGCAGCCGTCAATGCATCACAGATGTGGCTGGAACGGGAGTCGAAGAGGCTTGTCAATCTGATGGTAGCCCCTTAGTGCCGAAGTAGCCAAGGTCGCGGTGGATGTGGTCGAAGAGTGGAGGAGGGCGCAGGTCCGAAGCGTCAGCGAGGCGCCCAAGGGCACAAAATCAGCAGCTTCTTACCGAGAACAGCAGCAGGACGGTGAGCGGTGGATGGCGATGGTAGACGAGGCAGCTGAAAAGCACTTGTGCGTCTTCCTTCAGCAACATCGACGGTGGTGTCCACGCGTAAACGACAATAGGTACGGACTCAAACCAAGAGCCAGCTTGACAAGGACCAGCAACATGGGTGGCGCCACTGCCTGAAAAAGGAAGTGACACGACGATGATGGCTTGACCATGAGCGTTGCCACTCCAGCCTGGAGGGGCGCAACAAAAACCTCGTCGTCGAGAGGGTCGACGATGAAGCGACGACGACAGGGCCACGCAAACCCGACCTCTGACCGGGAAAACAAAACAACAGCAGCAGGACGAACATCCGGGTACAACCTCAGGTGCACCTAACTTGATGCCCACTAACTCTTATCCTCATCTCTCCCCATCAGTTGGAAATAGAGAGGAAGAGAGAGACAGAGCAGAGGGGCAAGATCTGCTGGTGGTCAGGCCCGACGGGGCGGGGTGCGTTCGGGCGGCGCGTCCACTCCGGCGACGCGGCGACCCCTGATGCGTGGCAGCCCCACGCCCCCCTGCAGCCACGCCTTGCGCTCGATGCAGCAAGGCGGCGCGGTCGGGGCGTGATGGGTCCACACGGGCGTCGGCGCGAGGAGGGAGTCGACAGGGAAGGGGTGGAGCGAGGCGCAGTCGTCCGATGCCCCTAGATGTGTGGCGGCCTAGCGCCCCCACGGGCCTCCTCTTCAGCCACACACTTGCGCTCGATGGCAGCGAAATCGCTCTCAATGGCAGCAATAGTGGCGGTGCTGGAGGAGTAGATGGTGGTGGTGGTGGGGGCAAGGTCAGAGGCGCGGAAGGGGTGGCGAGGATGGCGACGCTCGCAGCGGGAGGCCATCTGACAAAATTGGATCGGCCATGGGAGAGGTATGTCCCCTTGCTGCTTCTGGACTATGACAGCGTAGCGGATCGAAGGGATACGCGCACAGATCCTACGAGGGCACTGCCCCCAGCGGAGATCTATCTCCCCAGGGCCGGCGTGTAGGGGTGGTAAAAGGCCTAAAAGTTTAACCTACTAGTTTTAAGGATAGGCTGGATAAGGGCCGGTCTAAAATACTAGAGTAAAGTACACCGGCGGTCCTTAAACTCTCAAAATGGATTTTCAGATCTCTGAACTCTCAAAATGGATAAGGGCTTTGTCATATAGGTCCCTAAACTCTAAAAATGCATTTTTAGGTCCATAAACTTGTCCCGTTGTGTCATGCAGGTCCCTAAACTCTCAATCTGCAATTTTAAATTTAACAAAAATGTTGTTTTGCTACTTTAAGTTAATGGAAAATGCTTTTTCTATTTTCAATTTAATAAAATGCTATTTTGATATTTATTGAGAATTGCAACAAATTACCTCAATAAAGTTATACAAAGCCCATAAAAATATAAGTAATTAGTAAGTAATATTCAAGATTAGCATAGATATTGCCATGCTAAACGAGAAAAGTATAATATCTACCATTGATTTTTAATGATCGAATGGTCTTGACTAACCCACGTTGAATATGATTAATAAGCATAATTAAAGTGGCATGAAAAATAGCTCAATAAATAGTCCATTTCAAATACAATTAATTAATTGTGATTTTCAGGATATGAAATTTCACTTTGAGAGTTTAGGGACCCAAATGACACATTGAGACATGTTCGGGGACCTAGAGATGCATCTTGGGAGTTTAGGGACCCAAATGACACCTCTGGACAAGTTTATGGACCTAAAAATGCATTTTGAGAGTTTAGGGACTTAGATGACATCTCGATACAAGTTCGAGGACCGCTCATGTATTTGACTCAAAATACTATATTTTTGAATTAAAATTAATTAGGGCCAAGTTAGATTGTGAAGGAGGCATATGGGCCATGATGAATTACCACCCCTAGCGGCGCGCGGGCAGTGGAAGCGGAGGCCTAGGGTTTGTAACCTAGTCTCGTGATACCATGTAAGATTGTGTATAATGCGTGGGATGTATTGCTTCAGCCCCTTGGGCTGATTGTACAGGATTACGTGGCTTGGAGGGCAAGTAGTCTCTCCTAGAGATAAGGAAGGTTATCCTGGGATTACAATCAATCCTAAACTAACCATATTTAGAGTTGCCTAATATACTCCAACATTTACATTCATCATAAAAAAACTGTTTTTTTCTATGTTAGTGCACACAGTCAATCTGTCTTTTTTTTTTCCAATTTGAACATAGAAGAATCGCCTAATAAGTTGTGCCCATTGGCTTAATTGCAGTGAAGAATAACAACTGAATTGGCATGGCAAGCCCAAATGCACATGTATTGTAGAGGCTCACATAGGAATACTCAAATTCTTGCATTATTACATCATGGCAAAGTCTTACTTGAAAATCCACAAGATACAGTGAAAGAACACACAAACACAACCAATACTCTGTTTGAGTGTCCTGTGTGGAGCAGTAAAACTTCCATAGGGGTTGGAAGAAGCTCCTGATTTTCAAACAGTAACTTTAACAAACACAAATATAAATAAACTTGATGCTCAAAAAAAATATAATAAACTTGCAAATGGTGCAAATGCTACCCTGAGGAGCCAAAATGCTATGGACAGTATGCAATGGCCAATGGGTACATCATCTGATGTGAGATAGCAGATACACTCAACACCAATGCACAGGAGGTGAGGATCGATATACCATCCTCCAGTATATATAGACTGGCAGGCTGCAACTCTTGTTCTGGTTCTTCCCTTACGCAATTGAGGGTGCGCCAGAGAGGAGATGCTCGTTCCTGGTGCATTGAGGATATATGAGAACTGTTAAGAAACTGGTGTTGACAGTAGGTAGAGTTTCAAGCGATTAGTAGTTACCTTGTCTTTGGTTCAACTTTATTCTTCGGTAATTTCATCAACTACTTGAACAGCATCTTCGGCTCCAGCATTAGTTCCACTTGGAGTCCCGGTTGCACTCTGTGTGTCTTCGCCATTGATGAAAAAGCCGGTCTTGGTCCAGTGTCTACGCTTATGAACTTCTTCTCTCACTGCCTCCACAGTCAGCTTGATACTGGAGCTGTTGGCATACCTTTCATTGTACCACAGGGCAACCTCTGTAAGGCTCCTTAGGTTGCTGATACCTGATGGAACACTAATCGGACTCATTGGGCAAGCACGGAAGTCCAGTTGAAGATATGTGAGCATTGGCAGAGCTCCTGATTCAAAAGTGAGCCATGGCACTGGACAGTCGATGGAGAACCTCTGGAGCCAACGGAATCCTTCATTTTTAATCACAATAGCTTCACTGGGAATGAAATCCAAGCCTAGTATTAGGCACTTCAGTTTATGTAAGCCTCTGAGTATCTCCAGATCACGAGCCTCTAGTTTGCATATAGTGATTTGCACAAAAGATAGATACTTGAGCCCATGGAACCACTGGGGAACACCTGCAAATCTTCCCAGTGTCACCTTGAATGTCTCAAGATCGGCAGGCCTACGAGAAAGGGAGCCCAGAAACTCCATGGAGCAGCCGAGTCCACAGTGAATGGTCAGAGACTTGAGCCGTTTCCACTTTTTGATGGATGATAGTAATGCTTCACAGGAATCTCTGTCAGAGGACTGGTAAAAGGACCATGTTATTGCAAGCACCATCAGTTGATTTAGATCACCGAGAGCCCTGACGAGGCTTGCAGGTTGTTCGCTTAAATCAATTGTAGCCAGTGTCTGTAAACTCCGGAAACGCCGTATGTCATGTGGCACTATTGTTGCCGTTTCAGCGGAATTAATCACTCCTTCACCGCCGAGGAGAAGAGCACGCAGACTGTACTGCAGCTGCAGAGTTTGCTTTGGCAGTGTTATCTGCCTTATCGGTGTGCCTCTTAGGTCCAGTCTTTCCAAAAATGTTGCCAGGAACAATTGTAACGGAAGCTTACTGACTCGAGTGTTCCTAATGCTAAGATAAGTCAGAAATAACATTTTGCTTGTGCATACCTTCACTAGGTCGTCATCCCCGAAATTCTCCCAACCTTCGACATCCAACACCACCAGATTGACAAACTTGTCCACGGGGACTCCGTTGACTGCGCCAGACACTGCTAGCGAACGAGTCTGGGACAGATCAAACTTTTGGAGCAGAGATGGGATGTTTGGATCATCATGGTGGAGGGCCAGCCTCCGTAGTATCTTACTAGCTTGTGCTGGCGCTGGTGCTGCTGCTAAGTTGAGCGTGGCGCTGGTGAAAAGGAAACCAACCTCTGCTGATTTGGAGGCAAGGAACTGGTACTCAGAGTCACTGACTTCCCACTGCCAGGACTCGGCTTCATCCGGAATAATGTTGCGTCTGGAATTTGATGCTGCTCGGGTGATGATATTCCTATCGACTAGATAGGTAAAGTAGCCCTCTGCTTTTCCCCCAAACACTGTTAATGAAAAAACATAATCTACCCAATCATGTCTAGTAATAATGCCTTCACAATACCATTTCGTGAAAAGTTGATCCTTCTTAAACTTGTATCCAGAAGGAAACATGCTCAGTAGCCGGCAAGTTTTTAGCTAGATTTCCAGGGTATAAATATAAACCCTGCGCCATTGTAAAAAAATGTTCACACAACCAATCAATCAAACACAACTTTTGGCCTCACGTGCCAACAACCCTTTTTTCGTCGAGTTCTTCAGCAAGCAGGGCTGCATCATCTTGACCTCCGGTTTGTCTGTAAGTCCGACACCCTATCGAATTAATCTAGGCTTTAGATTGAGGTGTATCGCCCTTCTTCGTTTAGTTAATTCACCAATTTATCGAGTTGTTCTAGGCTTTAGATTGAGGCATATCGCCCTTCTTCATTTAGATCGCTCATTTACCGTATCTTGTTGATTTTATCTTATCGGCTTACATCTATCAGAGAAGATCTATTATGTTTTATTGTTATTCAAGTTTCATAATAGATCTGTTTATATTGTTTATATAGCTGATTTAGATTTAATAAGCAAGTTACAAATAGATCTGATTTAAATAAGTTCTTTGATATATATTGATCTATCGGAGTAAGCAAGCAAATCGGTGCCCTGCTAGCAACGCTATCTCGAAATCGATCCGATTGTTAGTGACATGAGATTTGGTTTGTTTATCGCCTTTAGAAAGATGCATATTAAAGAATGAGTTTAAATTAGATCTATCTCCGATTCGGTTTTTATAGCCGATGTTTTATTTCAATACACATTATATTCTCACGAATCGGACTCAAGGCCGATGGTTCATGTTATCGAAATCGGACTTCCCTTTATGCTGATCCGATTTCTGGAACGAATCGGGGCCTTGGCCGATGAGTTCCTTGTTGCTTACTGATTAAACTCTACCTTGTCAATTTCAGGTCAAATTGCCTGGCACGCCACGAACATCAAGATTTTGGACCTGTACTGAAGTGAAGCAAATCTTCTAGGCCACAGTGTTAATTTCCGAGAGTCAACGCCTGACTTTTTGGACGTCAACACATTTTGGCACGCCCGGTGGGACAAGAAAGCTTTTGCGATGGCACCTGGAGGCTGTGAAATCCCTGCTGTCACGATGGAGGACCTCAGTGACGAGCAGAAGAAACTCGTGGAAGCACAACTTGAAGAATTCAAGAATCTGTGCCTCGACTCGTTCAGCAAAACTCGCAATGCGGTGATCAAGAAAAATCAGTTTCCTGTTCCCCAGGAAGCGTTTGATCGGATCACTGCCGAGGAAAGAAAATTCTTTCAAGATTACATAGATGCTGGAGTGAGTCATGCTTTGATTAACCAATCTGGTATATTGGTTAACACGGTGGTGGGATTGATCGCCAAGTTGCTGGATGGAGCTATACTGAAGGATGTCCAGAAGGGACCTGCTTATTTTGATACTGGTGCTTCCTCAGCAATTAGAGATCTCAAGAAGAAGATGGTGCAGATCAATTCGTCTACATCACCAGAAACACATCCTGAGTGCTACGAAACTCCTAAAGCAAAGAAGACCAAAGCTAAGGCAGTGGAGGGAGGTGAAGAAGAAGAACAGGAGAAGGAGTCAGAGGACAAGAATTATGGCGGCACTCAACATATTGATCAGTTTGGCAGCCGAATTCCTGTAGTCGACGGCAAGATGGTGTATCCTGCTTTCTTCAACACTGAGAATCCACCAAAGAACAAGGGAGCTGACAATCGGGAGCCGTCAATCGGAGCTACTGAAACACCAATTATAATGAATCATGCTCCGATTAGTCAGGGAAATTACACTCAGGAAGATTGGACAGATAAGATTGCTGACGTCATGAAAAATCAGTTTGGTCTGAAGCCTAAGGGACAATCATATCTGTATCGGAAGCCGTATCCGGACTGGTTTGATACACTGCCTATGCCAGCCCGATTCAGGATTCCAGATTTCTACAAATTTTCTGGACAAGGGGATGTTACCACCATCGAGCATATCAGTCGCTATACAATTCAATGTGGTGAAGTAGCATCGATTGATCCATTGAAAGTTAAGCTGTTTCCCATGTCGCTTTCTGGATCGGCCTTCTCATGGTTTTCATCATTGCCACCAAATTCCATCAGTAATTGGGCCGATTTGGAAAAGCAATTTCATGCCTATTTCTTCATGGGAGTACAAGAAACCAGGCTGTCCGATTTGACTGCGCTCCGATAGAGAAACGGAGAATCGGTTAGCGAATTTGTTCAAAGATTCAGAGATATACGCAGCCGAGGAACTTGATTGTGTGCTACTGTGTGTAATGAACCTTTTATTTCAATTAAGTTATCATGTGGTAGTGTGATATGCATGTTTGATTGGTGAAATGTTTTGTATGTGTGATGACTGGGCAGAACCGGTTACACTGGTTTGGTATACCGGTGAAACCGGTTTTGGTCTGGATAGCACACATACACTTTCTTTGAGTTCNGCAAGTATCGGGTCTTAAAATCGGTTTTCACAAGAGTGAGCTATTCTGCTTCGGACAAAACAAAGAACATCAGTCTATATATTCACAACTATTTGGTTGTAAGTTAGACTCGTATCTTTTCTGTTGTCTAGGCATTCCTATGCATTTTAGAATGTTAAAATAATAAGGACTGGAAATCAATAGAAGAGAGATTTGAGAAAAGGTTGAGCGGTTGGAAAGGCAAGATGCTATCTGTTGCAGGAAGGCGTGCTGATTAATTCAGTTTTGTCCAGTTAACCGATGTTTATGCTTTGTTTTTTGAGGTCTCGAAGGGGGTCCTTCAAAAAATAGATTACTATAGATCAAGATTTTTTCTGGAGTACGAACACCATAAGAAAAAAATATATACTAGCTAAGTGCAAAGTCTTGTGTCAACCAAAGGCCCAAGGAGGTCTAGAAATATTGAATCTTGATATCCAAAACAAATGTTTGTTAAGTAAATGACTCTTTAAGCTATGCAACAAGAAACGAATCTTGCAGGAGCCCATCACGAACAAATACCTTAAAAACAAGTGATTAGGCCAGGTGGATGGGTGTAAAAGAATATTTCCTCAAATTAGGTTGCTTTAAAGTGACGTCAAGAACTGAAACTAAGTTCTGGGAGGATGTTTGGATGGGGAACAAGGCTTTGAAATCGAAGTATCCTAACCTGTATAATATCGTTCGAAAGAAACATGCTACTGTTGCGGATGTATTTAGTACAACTCCTCTAAATGTCTCATTTTAGAGATCATTGGTGGGAAACAAACTAATAGAATGTGATAACTTAGTGGCTACAATACTAGATGTTAATCTTAAAGAAGGTAGAGATTTATTTCTTTGGTCTCTCCACAAAAACAATTCTTTCACAGTTCATTCAATGTATAAACACCTCGTCGGTACTGGTGTTAGAGTGACACGAGAAATTTGGAAAATGAAGTTACCATTAAAGATTAAAATCTTTATCTGGTATTTGAAAAAGGGTCTATTGTAACTAAAGATAATCTAGATAGGAGAAATTGGAACGGGAGCAAATACTGCAGTTTTTGTAGTTCTTTTGAGTCTATTAACTATATTTTTTTTCAATTGCTGCTATGCTAAACTTATTTGGTGAGCTCTACACATAGTATTTGGAATTTCACCATCAACAACTTAGACGATCTTTTTGATAAGTGGGCAAAACAGGGGGCAGAGACCAAATTTATTTTTACTGACTGGGGCCAACAAAAAATAGAATGTTGTTCCAAAAGTATTGTTGGAGTTGGAAAATAAGGCTCTATAAAACAGAGGCAACCTCTATTGAAAAAATAGAGACCTTATTTAGAAGATATTGCTAGAGTTGCTCTTAGCTAGTTAGCGGTTATTAATTTTGAATTCCAAAACTAACTTAATTCTTCGTAGTGGGGGCAAAGAGTACCCATTTTAGGGTGAATATATCTTTTTATTTATGTTATAGTCGCATGTCACCAGAAAAATCTTAGTTTAAATATTCTAGTATCTTGAAATACTAAAAATAAAACGTATACCATATAAATAAAGCTTAGGTCGAAATCATTAGCTATGAGAGAGACTGGATTAATCCCTCCAGAACAGATTTTCATGCATATGCTTTGTGAAAACTGACTTACTTGTTGATGATCGACTGGGAGACAGAAGGTGAGTTCTCCAAGACGTTGGCCCCGGCTGCTATGACACCACTTCGTTACTTGTTGTGCTGCTGTTGCGGTTCTTCAAATCTTTTTTTTTTGGCACTACTGATGTGACGAGAACACATGGACAACAACACATGGTGACTCTCCTTTCCAAGGGTAGCATGCACTACCGGGCAACCGCCCAACATAAAAAAAAACACATTAGTACAGAAAGGCAAAAAGGCCCGATTAATGCTAGTCATTAGTACCGAGAGTCCAATTTTGGTAGCCCCATAGGCCCTTTAGTACCGGCTACTAATACCACCCGATAATAAAAGTCACCGGGGTGGTACCGCTATCCCTTATTTAGTCACATGCAAGATGTAGGTGAGATGGTTGAAGCAAGGCTTCGTGCAATGCGAGAGATTGTGGGTTCAAATTCCACATGTGTAATTTTCTCTATTAGTGTTTATAGAAAAAATAGTATTTACAAATACAAAATTTGTTTAACTAAGTCCACCATGGAACATATTTTGATAGTGCATGTGTTAGATAGCATAGTTGTTGCTATATTTTCTATAAACTTGGTTAAATTTGGCTAAATTTGACTTAAGACAACAAGCCTAATGCGGTAAATAAAAACGGAGAGAATACGCGCTGCATGCTGGTTGAGCGAACTGCTGTCGATGCCAAAACCCACCCGGACGGCACCTGGATCACGAGGAAGCACTTTATTCCCCTGCCTGCATTCTTTCTTTTTCTCTGCCTGCATCTTCCTTTGCATGCGCTGCTGGAAATATATATCCAAAGTTTCCCCTACCATTTGACTAATTAGTGGGGGAACATAGTTCGATAAAGATGTCACATGAGGGTTGAGGGGGTCATCATCACGCCGTCCCACTAGGCCACTAACTGAGATATGCTCCATTTTAGATTCGATGCCAAAACCCAAGCGCACGCCACCTAGCCGACCCTGGTCAAATTTCCTTGCACTAGCTACTGAAACTGAATTTAAAAAACCACAAGTTTACCGGCCGCTTGAATTCCTAGGGCACATGTGTAAGAAAAATAGCCTCATGTGCCATTATATTGTGATTTTGGTGATTGAATGATAATATAGTCATTGGAACTAACAAGTTTGTTAAGTGTTATACATAGAAAATTACGTCCCAAGGATGATTGCAAAACATAGCAAAAAACCAGAGAGTCTTATTTTGGAGTATCCTAGAAATAGTATTTGCATATGAAACCATAAAAAGAGCTTGAGTTAATTGAATTGGAGTAGTCCGCAGATTTTGTACATGTCGTACAATACGCCGACCATCAACATACAAATTGGAAGCATACCGCATGTAGGGTTGGATCAACCAGCACTGTGAAGATACTGCACGGCGTATTATAAGGGGATTGACAACATATATGTTCAAAAGCATACGACGTTTAAAGGATCCCAAAGACTGCACACGGCGTATAGTCCGGTGTTATTGTTTGTATACATGGCGGAATATACGGTATGTGTGCCAGGGCAGGCGCTGAAGATTTTTATACGGCATATTATATGGCGACCACCAGTGGAGTATCGACATAAACTTTACACAGGGGCGTTGTCAAGCTAAAGTTGGATAAAACCATACGATGTATGGTACGCCGACTCTTGGCATACAATTTGGAAAGTATACGGCGTGTGCAAGTAGCCGTTGGAAAAGTGGTTTCGACCGTTGGAAAAGCACATGGCGTATTATACGTCGATAGGGGTTTGGTGCACGTCGGATTATATACGGCGTTCACAGTTTTCGTGCAAATTTTGAGCAACGGCTAGTCCAACCCTTTGGGCTATAAATACCACCCCCATACGGCCATTTCAAAGTGCTGGAGTCCAGAGAAGTTCATCTACACCCACAAGACATTCAAGCCACTATTTATGCTACATTAATCATCCATAGTGAGTGAGAGAGCTAGAATAGACCTAGTGAGAAAGTTTGCAATGTGTTGAGCCTTGTGCTTGGTTCTAGAGTGAACCAACACTTGTAATCTCAGTGTGCTGGCCCCTTGGAGTCTTGGTGACTCGCTGACAAATCTTTGACCCTCCGGCTTGGTGTGGAGCGGCGTCGACGGCATTGTGCGGGGGACGAGGAGACCCCCTCCTTGGTGGAGAAGCTCCGTAGTGAAGGCGGCGTCAAGATCTCTAGAAGAGTTGATTGATGAGAGCAATGTCTTAGTGACTTGCTCATCATCCATTTTAGGGAGCCTTTGTGGCAAGTTCAAGGCCTTGACTGGGAAGTAAGACTTGGCGACCGAGAGTACATCCTTTGTGAAGCTCCCACATGGAGTAGGCATTAGCCGAACCACGGAATAAATTTTTGCGTCAAGTTTGCATCCGCTAACCCTCCTTTAAGCTTCCGCATTTCATTCTTGCAACTTATGTGCCATTAACTTTTATAGACTAGTATCTTGATAGGATTGGCTCTAGGTTGTAAAACTCCTTTAGGTGGGTGCAAACAATAGAAAAAACCTTAGTTGCACATCTAGATAGTTTGGCTTAGTTTTATTTTTGTCCAATTAGAGGCAAGTGGTAGGTTAAGTTTTTAGAAAGCCCAATTCACCCGCCCTCTCTTAAACTATCACGAACATTGATTCCTTGAAACATGAAATAATAATGGTCGCATAGGTAGTCAAGTATTTCCTATAGCCATCCGTAAATATTTAAGGTTTTGATTAAAAATTATCAAACTTTTAAAACTTTGATGGCTTCGTTGTTGTTAAATGGTGGAAATGAATGGGAGTTTAGAGGTGAGAGTTTTAAATTCTCTTATTTGTTTGGTGGGAGTGGGAGGGCCAACTCCCACCAATAACTTAGGTCCCGTTTGGTTTCCTAGCAATGCTAGAAAAGCCAACTTTGACCACTAATTAAAGGTATTAAATAAAGGTATTTTACAAAACTAACTTCAGAATCCCTGCACTAGGAACTCTGAAGAATATAATGAGGCCTTTGACCGCATGATTAGAGGATGATTAGAGGATGGTTACTGTAGCATCACTGTAGCTAATCATCGATTAATTAGGCTCATTGGATTCGTCTCGAAAAGTTACGCTTATCCGTGAAGAGGTTTTGCAAATAGACTTCATTTAGTACTTCATGCAAGAAAGATTCCCTCCGTGCTAGATACTGTTTCCTAGCATTGCTAGGAAACCAAACATGGCCTTACAGGGGGAGTGGTGGTAATTGGACGGGAATTGTGTTTTAAGTGGAGATTGATGCATCAAAACGGTTCATCCTCACTTATGATACAGTTACGTTGACTAAAAGTACACTTTCAAATCTATTAACCTATTAGGTTCACTAAAAATATTTTAATATAAAACGGAGAGAGTACGCGCTGCATGCTGGTTGAGTGAACTGCTGTCGATGCCAAAACCCACCCGGACGGCACCTGGATCACGAGGAAGCACTTTATTCCCCTGCATGCATTCGCTGCTGGAAATATATCCAAAGTTTCCCCTACCATTTGACTAATTAGTGGGGTAACATTGTTCGATAAAAAGGTCACATGAGGGTTGAGGGGGTCATCATCTCGCCGTCCCACTAACCGAGATTCGATGCCAAAACCCAGGTGCACGCCACCAAGCCAACCCTGGTCAAATTTCCTTGCACTAGCTAGTGAAACTGAATTTTAAAACCCAAGTGTACCGCGGCCGCTTGAATTCCTAGGGCACATGAAATAATAATGGTCGCATAGGTAGTCAAGTATTTCCTATGGCCATCCATAAATACTTAAGGTTTTGATTAAAAATTATCTTAAAAATTTGATGGCTTGGTTGGTGGTAAATGGTGGAAGGAAATGGGAGTTTAGAGGTGAGAGATTTAAACTCTCTTATTTGTTTGGTGGGAGTGGAAGTTTTAGTGGGATGGGTAAAGGAAATTTACGGGCCATATTCTGAGCAGCATGCTCCGTTGATTGGTTACCGAAACCAGCACGCACGCCACCGTGATCAAATTCCATTTCTGCAGTATGCATTCTTAGCGACCTGTTTCTTTGCCACAAAGACACGCCATCGGCCATCCTCTCAGTATCCGTGCCCTGTGATCCAAGCTTCCTCAAACGATCAGACAAGAAATTCACCGGCCACCAGGTTGCATCTCATCTGAACGGCCGACGGCCCTAGACCGAGGCGACGATGGACCTCATCGTCGGCGCCTCCAACGACGCCGTGAGTTCCCTGGTGAGCAAGCTCGGGAGTCTCCTGGCTCAGGAGTACACTCTGATCGGTGGCGTCAGCGACGACATCCAGTACATCAACGACGAGCTGGCCAGCATGCAGGCCTTCCTCAACAGGCTCAAGCAGGAGGCCAAGCACGACGAGCAGCGGCAGGGCTGGATGAAGCAGGTGCGCGAGGTCGCCTACGACATCGAGGACTGCATCGACAACGTCGGCCACCGCCTCAGCCGCGAGCCGCGCGGCAGCGGCAGGCTGGCCTCCCTCCGGCGGGCCTGGTACCTCCTCACCACGCTGCACGCGCGCCACTCCATCGCCACCGAGATCGGCAACCTCAAGGCCCGGGCCCAGCACGTCAGCGAGCGGCGCACCAGGTACGGCGTCGAGAACCCGGCGGCGAGACTGGACGGCGCCTCGTCGGAGGGAGCCAACGGCGGCCCCGTGGACCGGCCAGCGCCGCCTCCTCAGCTCATTGGCACCGTGGCGCCTGTGGGGATCGAGGACGCCATGGAGGAGCTCAAGCCATGGTTCATGGAGGCCAAGAAGAAGAGCACCATGGGCTTCCTTGCCATTGTGGGGTTTGGTGGCCTTGGTAAGACCACTCTTGCCATGGCCTTGTACCGCGCATTTGGAGACGAGTTTGATTGCAGGGCGTGCGTTTTGGCGTCGCAGAAGTTCCATCTCCCGACGGTTCTGAGAAGCCTTATCAAGCAGTTTCACGACCAGCAGCCTGGTGCTTCCAAGAATGACATTGAAGAAATTGAGGGATGGGACCTAGAAAAGCTCAAAAAACAGCTCGTCCTTCAGCTACAAGAGAAGAGGTACTGTACAGGACCACAGCCTATCCCAACTCTTGTTTCATTCTTCTCCACAAAAGTTCAATTCTATATGTCTAAAAAAAAGTTCAATTCTATATTTCTAGTGTCGTTGCCGTGTTTGCCGTTGCAGTGTCGTGCTCTGTTACGTATGCTATACATAGTTGGTTAGAGGCATATTTGTCAATTTTAGTGTATCTTTTCTGTTCAAGTTAATATGAAGATTCTTAATTCCAGCTAACATACACGTCTACACTACCCACAAAAAGAAAAGAAAACAAAACAAAAAACTACATGTCTATACAAAAAAGGGAAATGGAGCCCCCCAGGGCCAACACCTATTCTTAAATATAAATCGGATACAAACTAATCTTATTTAGAACTTTATTTTTCAACTGTTTGACAAAACAAACCTCTACATGAAAAACTGTGCATCTCAGATGAAAAGTTAAACCTACTTGAATATCACTTATGAATCTATAATCTCCTTTTGTGTTAGGGCCTTTTTATTACGGAAGTAGTCAGCAATTGTTAATTTACAACAAGAAACCTGAATATGATTTCAGTACTAATCAACACACGAATAACAAAGAATAGGGTTTGATGGATACCCAAGTTAGGTAGATCTATGAGCTTCGCGTAGTACGGTTGTAGCAGAGGACTCTGATATTGTAACAAGTAAGGCCTATGGCCAGAATATGTAACAACCTATATGTGTAAGACTTTGCTATCTGAATTATAGAATAATATGTTTGGTTTGTGATATCGTCATATCCATGTTGATCACAGGATGGATATATAGAATAAGCATTTCAACTCTCAAAATTAGGGCCCAACAACAAGAGCCTCGCAATGATGATCCAATGTGACCATGACCGAGTAGATGGGCTATATATAGGCAAGATAGAGGATGTATATAGCTCTGTTGATGAGGATTATTGTAGGGGGAAGAGGCTCCAGAGAGGTCGAAGCAGAGATGGTGTAGCCAAGCACTCATATATGCCTTCATTAGTCCCCGTTGGAAACCGTCTTCAGTCCTAGTTTCCCAATTGCGACTTTGCATCCAGGACTAAAGTCCTGGCCTTTAGTCCCAGGTGCGACGACTGGGACTACAAAGAACTTATAATCTATTATTGAGATAGATTGCTCGGGGTGTTCTTGTAGCTATGGTGGCTAGATGTTCATACCAGATCTCCCAAGGGATATGACACATTCTTCGCAAATGTTCCCTTAAGTTACTTGCACCGATAGGAAGGATCGTGAAAAGGTCTGATCCCGTGTAAGGTGGGTGCTTTAGGGTGTTTGACCGGAGGTCATAATTTAAATATGCTTTTCAATGAGGTTCACATCTATCTTGCTTCGCTCTTTGCTCTATGAACTACAACAATTGCATGTTTTCTTGCTACCTCTGGTGTTTAGTAGATTAGATTTGAAATCACATCTAAAAGATAAGTGTTCTATTTCTATACTAATTAGATTAGATCTTGCATTATAAGTTCCACGGATTGATAAACCTTGGGGAAATACTCTGAGGGAAGAGCTACAACTGTCACACCCAGTTTTAAAGGCAAAACTGAATGACTATCATATGTGCGCCAGGATCAAGTTTACACACATATGAGACTTCATTAGTGATATAAAAGACAGTGTAAAACGTAAATAATATTAATCAACATTATTACACTCACGTGAAGCGAATAACTAGCAGCGGAACTTCAACACTTCTCCACAGGCAGCTGACTGGAGGAATACGTACGCCTAGAAATCTTCCAAATACTCCTCTGAAACCTCCTGTCTAAGCCTGAGCCGCAGATAAAGCAAGGTTGAGTACACTTATGGTTGGTACTCAGCAAATATAGAGCAAAGCATATGACATGCAAAGGCTTAACAAGGAAATAGCTGGCTAATTAAATTGCTTAAGCGCTTTAGTTGGTCATATTTTATTTAGCAGCATAATTACTAAGGTATAAGTATATACCAACCCAATTAAGCATATGGTAAACCATAAGCATCATCATGATCATAAATAAACCAATTTAATTCATCTTTCGATATATTAATCATGTGAGGGTCCAGGCTGCTCATGACCGCGAGCACGGCTATTGCAAAAAAATATTAGACACTCTGCAGAGGTTGTACAGCTTTCCCCACAATTCGTGTTTCTCATTATGCCCGGGTTAATTACTCCCTTCAACACTTCCTTTGGTGAGGAGCCAGAGAATCACTACGAGGCCTTTCCAAAGACTCCCTCTATGTATGTGTTGGTCCCTTCCTTGCAGGTCCTCAGAAGGCGAACCTTCCTTCCCCACACATCTTATACTAACCAACAACCGTCAAATGGGCAACCCGAAACACAACATAGAGTTCATCTAGTTACTTAGCCAAGACCAGAGCCATGTAGTATTGTGGTTGTACGGGAAATCCCGGGTGGTTCTCCATGTTCCAATTAATAAATATGGTCTTGGTTTAACATTCTCAGAATATCATCAATATGGATATTGATAAAAGATATCACAAAATTATTATCTTCACATTTAGTGTAAACCATTCCCAAATATAGCAACTAAGCAATACTACCCAACATTAATATAAAACTCAGGTTAACAAGGTATGATTAAAGAAAACTAGTCATCCTTAGCATAGGACCCATCATGATTATAATATGCAAGCATAGCGTAACTATAAAGTGTAAGTATGTCATATGGTTATTAGGACTGAAATTATGATCAAGAATACACTTGCCTTAATCCAGCTAATAATTGCTACTGCTCAGGGTCTTCTCAACTAAATCCTCGAATACCAAGAACGAGTCTTGAACACCTCAAAAGTTGCACCTTCTATTCGTAGCACAGGGTCACATACAAGAAATAATAAACAATACATCAAACAGGGGCAACAATACAAAAGAACAGTTCAAAGCTATAGTTCAAGTCCTTACGGTCACGTGAGCGAAAAGATCACTTGAAACGGAGCTAGAACGGTCAAGATATGGCAAAAACGGTGCTCCAGGGGCTTATCTGCGAAGAAAAAAATTCCAGGGATACGCACAGGGAGAAAACAAGGAAAAGAACCAGCTTCGGAGCTTTCTGATCACCTTGCGGACCTCCTGGTCATGATCTTGTCGATTTACAGGCGGCAGCGGCAAGGGCGATCCGCGGCGGCGGCTGCGAGCTTGTCTCGGAACGATGACGGCGGATGCGAGTTGCTGCGACGCGAGAGCTAGGGTTTGCAGGAGGGTGGAGAGGCGGCGCACGCTTTATAGACCGGGGTGAGTTGCGATTTCCTTGGCGTGCGCGACAAACCAGGTCGGGGCGGCGCTCGCGCAAGAGCCACAGACTCGGGCTCGGGTGTGTATCCGGCTCGGGGAAGGAGAAGCTCCTGCGGGTGGGGTCCATATGCAGTGAGAGAAGAGAGGAGGGGAGGGCGAAGCGGGCCGGCTAGGCGAGTTGGGCCGAAGGCGGGGTGGAGCTGGGCTCGGCCCGGACGAACAGAGAGAGAGCGGGCTGCAACGGGGAAGAGTGGAGGGAGGTAATCTGTGCTGAAACAAAAGTTCAAAGAGCAAACTCGAACTTTTTAGAAAACAGCTAATCTAAAGATCAATTCAAATTCAAATCAATTTAAATCCAATCGAATTGAACTAAAATTAATTTGAACAAAACATTACAAAATAAAACTAGCAACAAGAATTCAACAAAAACTTATTTAGTCTATTAATTAATTGTTTAAATGAATAAAAACCTAAATAAATTCCATTTAAATCACAGCAATTTATTTATGCCTTAAATAAATCCTAGAAAATTCCATAAATGTTTCTACAATTTCTTGTGATGAAAATTAGAGTGTTACAATAACTGATCCGTGCGCTTGTAGTTCCCCAACTTGGCGCGATAACAGCAGCCAACACTTGCCGGGGAGGTAGCTGAGGAAGGGGAGAGGAGGCTGCGGAGATAAGGAGAAGATGAGTAGATGTCACACCCGGTTTTTGAGGAATAAAACCAAGTAAATCACATGTGCGTCAGGATCCGTTCACACACACACGATGACATCATTAGCAGTATCAAACCAATGTATATCGAAAACAAAAGAGAGTTAAGTAACATTATTACAAGCCACAAATAATATCCTTAACAAAAATAAAACGTCTCATCTAAGAACTGATAATAGATCCATCCACAGGCAGTCGACTGGTGGAACGCACACCTAGAACTCGTCAACCTCCTCGATGTAGTCTCCACAAGTATCACCCTCTGAGCCGCAGATAAACAAGTTTGAGTACACTTATGGTTGGTACTCAGCAAAGTAGAGTAATAAATAAATATGACATGCAAGGCTTTAATCAAGAATGGCAATAGGCTATAGCATTAAGCAATTTTAGTTGGTCATGTTTTTAGTTAGCAAGCTTAACTAAGTATAAGTATATACCAACCCAAATAAAGTATAGAAATAAATGCTCAACAAGTAACCATGATTTAATTCAACTTCAAATTTAATTATCATGAGAGGATCCAAGCCGCTCTTAACCGTGAGCACGGCTGATATATCAGTTTTACACTCTGCCGAGGTTGTACACTTTACCCACACACAATGTATTCTCATATAGCCTGAGGTCATGAGTCTCTTCAACACTTCCTTAGGTGAGGGGCCAGAGAAACATTACATGATCTTTACAAAGAATTATTAACATGAAACAACCCGCTAAGGTTTCAAGCCATAGCAGAGCATAACCTTTTCTAATCGCCGAGTTTCTTACCAAAGCATACTCCCAAGAGATCCGGCTATACCCCATCCATGCTTCCCCTCTTGCCCTTTCGGTAAGATTATTACAAGTTAATTCTTCTAATTAATTAATCATGACCAGAGCCCGTTAGTTATGTGGTTGCACTGTTTTCTCGGGTTGTCACTCCATGTTCCAATTAAAATAATGGTCTTGTTTATCGTCCAATGAGCATATCACATATTCATAAGTTCAGCATTAATGATCTCCATAACCCAAGTGTAGAGCAACTAAGCAAAGATACCCAACAATAATTAAATACCCAGGTTATGCAAGGAATAAGGTAAACAAGACTAGGCACATCCCTAAAATAGGTCCCATCAATATTATAACCATGCATGACATAAAAGTAAATGTGATAATAGTATGATTATCCTTGGGATAAGCATGATCAAGGACACTTGCCTTCTGCGAAAGGCTCCTGCTGCTCAGAGTCTTCAAAGAACTGCTCCTCCTCAAACTGCTCTCCTTCTAAACGCGTCACACGATCATATACAAGAAACAATACAACAAAATAAGAAATAATACACCAAACATATGCAACAGAACAAAACAACAGAATAAAACTACTGTACAAGTCCTAAGGATCACATGAGCGCAAGAATCACTTAATTTGGAGCTAAAACGTGGAAGATATGGCTAAAACAAGGTAACAGGGGCTTAACTGCGATTACCAGAACTTCCTAAGGACTAGATAGAAAGATTCTAGGGGCATAAACATAAATACATATACAAACTCAGGGTTTAACGAGTAAAAGGGAAGGGCAGGTCGGCGGCTACAAATATTTGAAAACTCGGGGTTCAATCCGTAAGAAAACAGGACCTAGATATAATTACTTTGAACTACCGATGGACTACGGGTTGATTCCTATAACTCCGAGGGGCTCTTTAACAAATCCGCCAGGCTGACCGGTATCAAGGGCGTTGACCTAGATCGGCTGCCGTTCATCTCGCATCGGACGGCTCTCGACCATTGGCCTTGGGGGCGGCAGCGCAAAACAGACAGGCGGCGGCGCAACGCGGCGGTGACGACGAACCTCGCCGGAGTTGAGCGAAAACGGGGCTACGGGGCACTAAATCGAACGCGGAAAGGTCCTAGAGAGAGCTAAGGCCATGGCGAACTCACCTAGGTGCTCGTAGTCAACGGTTGCGCGACGGAGAAGACGAATCGGCGATGACGGCGGCTTCGGGCGGCACTGTGCACGGCGGCGAGCTAATTAGCACGGAATTTGGTCAAAGAATCGAACGATGAGGCTCGGGATAGCTTCCTTACGCTCGTGCGGTGCTTCGGTTGGCGTTTTTGACGACGAAACGGCGACGGCGACGCGTACCGAGGCGGCGGCGGTCGCAAGCTCGGAGCGAAGGCAGCGCGGCTGCGGCTTCAGGGGCTCGAAGCTAGGGTTTGTTGGGGACTTTTGCGGGGTGGCGGCGCAGGTTATAAAGTGGCTAGGGGCTCCGGGGTTCGCGAAAAGGTAGTTGGGATTTGGGGCGCGGAGTCGGAGTCGAGCACGGCTCGGGTTGAGTTCGGAGTCGGGCTGGACTCGCGGGGAAGATGGCGCCGACAGGTCGGTCCCACGGTCCAGTGACACGAGCGGAGGCGGGTTCGGCTTGGGGCGCCAACGACGTCGGCGTCAAGGACGCGGGCCGGCGATAAGCTGGAAATGGGCCGGGCCGGAAAGGATAGGGGCATCTACCGAACTAAAGGAAAAAGACCGGGGAGCAAGACTGAACTAAACAAGAGTTCAAGGAGGTCTTTCGGACTTAAACCTGAAACTATAAAACTAAACAAAACAAATGCAAATCAATTTGAATTTAAATAAATTTAAATTCTCCTCAACTTGCAAACAGTACACAAAACTTATGCAGTAGCATGAATGCAACAAAAACTTATTCTGACTAATAATTAATTATTAAATTGAATAAAATCCTAATAAATTCCAATTAACTCCTAGAAATTTATTTAAGCCCTACATAAATCCTAGAAAATTCAGAAGTAGTTTCTAAGATTTATTGTGATGAAAATTAGGGTGTTACAGTAGAGGTCGAGAAGGGAGGAGGGACTGAGAGATAGTCGGCGAGGGAGATAAGAAGTCAGAGGGAAATAAAAAGAGAGTATGTCTCGCGTGCAAATATTTGTCCCGGTTGGTGGCTCCAGCCGAGACTAAAAGCATATGTTCTCTCTCGGTTGGAGCCACCAGCCGAGACTAATGGGTGCCACCCTCATTAGCTGGTTGGTGGCTCCAAGCCTCCAACCGGGACTAAAATATCCTCTTTCGTCCCGGTTGGATCCATCAACCGGGATTAAAGTTATCCCTACGCCCCTAGATGTTAGGCCTGGGAATAATGCCCACATTAGTCGTGGTCCCAAACCTGAGCAAAACTAATGACAAGGATGGATGACGAGTTTTCCATTTGTGAAGAGCTAGATGTGGAGCTATGGACACATCAGCTAGGCAATGCAAACCGATCTATGGTCGGAAACATAATTTGATGGTGATTGAAAAGAAAATGTTTGGTTGTTTGATCCTTGGATTGGCGATACAACACTATTTATATATAGGGGCTTAACCCTGGTGCAGACCATGGTGTGCATGATGCGGAGGCATGATGTGCAAGGGATCAGGAGTGACTATAATATGATCAGGAGTGACTATACTATGTGAGATGCTGAATTTATTGTGAATAATAGATGATCTGTATTGAGCCTTGTGAGGGGCTTTTTATATAGTGGATTGGTTACGTTGTTTGGATCTTAACCAACTATATAGAAACGAAAACTCATCCTAACATAACATGAGAAGCTAGCGGACCATTATTGTCTGTTGACTCTAACATTTTGTTATAGCTATCTACATTTTGTATACTTGCGGTATATTAATTAACCCCTTGGGATACTGGCTTAATTCTACAATAATGTTTGTAACAGGTATTACATCTTGATAGATGATATATGGTCAGTATCATCATGGGAAAGCATTAGGGATTCTTTTCCAAAAAGCAAAAAGGGTGGTAGCATAGTGGTGACTACTAGGTTCAAATCTGTAGCTGAAGCATGCCGTCGTCAACAAGGCCATGTCAAAGAGCTCAAGCCACTACAAGAAGATAACTCCTACAAACTGTTCCGCCAAATCATCTCAAGGGCTCCTGAAGTTCCCAAAGATGGTGCAAGAGCTCTTCTAAAGAAATGTGGAGGTTTGCCTTTGGCCATAATTTTAGTAGCAGGGCTCGTGGCTAGTAAACTGAGATCAGAGTCAGACAGTACCCTTGTAGAAGATCAACATTTGGTTCAAGATGAAAAGGATGTAGGTAATGAGTTGGAGAAGGACCAAGCGGGCACTGATCTCAATGAGCGGTTGGACAAGGATGCAGTAGGTGAAGAGTTGGAGACAAAAAAGGCCCAACCGGACAACAATATCGGTGAGAAGTTGGAGAAATTTTTGGCCCAAGTGGGCAAGGATTTAGGTGAAGAATTGAGGAAAAATCTCTCGACGGAAGGAGTCACACACATAGTGAACCACTGCTATTACCAATTGCCTGCTGACCTTAAGACCTGCCTGTTGTATCTGAGCATGTTTCCCAAGGGTTCTTTGATCAGTAGGAAGAGTCTCATCAGAAGATGGATTGCTGAAGGGTTCATCGCTGAAAAGCATGGGAAGACAGTCGAGGAGGTTGCTGATGACTGCTTCAATGAACTCATCAGCAGGAATCTAATCCGGGCTGTCAACAGCAGTAGCAACGGCAAGGTCAAGAACTGCCAGGTCCACGACATGGTCCTTGAGTATATTGTCGTCAAGTCAAGCGATGAGAATTTCATCACAGTGGTTGGTGGTCACTGGCATACACCATTTCCATCCTACAAGGTGCGCCGACTGTCCGTCCAAAAGAGCGATCGGCAAGAGAAGGAAACGGTGGAGAAGATGAAGCTGTCGCATGTCCGGTCACTGACTGCATTGGGGAGTTTCAAAGCTCTTCATTCTACTCTGTCCAAGTTTCAGATAATTCAGGTGCTGGACCTTGAAAGTTGCAAGGATCTATCCTCTATGAATCAGCTTGAGAAAATATGCGATATGCATCAGCTGAAGTACCTAAGCCTGCGAGGGACAGACATTGAGAGAGTCCCGAAGGAAATAGGTAGGCTGGAATATCTTCAGGTACTTGACATAAGGGATACCAACATCTTGCAGTTGCCTCCATCAGTCGAGAAGCTACACCAAATGACGCATCTGCTTGCTGGCAGCAAGAGCAAGCGGATTGGGCTGACATTAACTGAAGGGATCACGAAGATGATGGCTCTACAAACACTATCTGGGATTGAGATATGTGGAAGCTCTACCGATGCAGCCATGGGTGGGTACACTAATGGGGAGGCAGCAAATGTGCAGACACCAGCTACCATCGCCAGCACTGAGGACGAACATGGTTATTTCGGCCACCGGCAATGCAAGAAGAATTTCAGATGCAGAGCAGCTACTGCAGGATTGGTTAAAGGACTTCGAGCTTTGGAGAATCTCACTAACATGAAAAAGCTCACTGTTTACAGGCTTCGAGCGTTTACTGACAGTGATAACATTCTACTGTTGTCTGCCATTGAGCACCTGAGCAGCTGCTCCCTCAAGTTTCTTGCTATCGACGATGATCTCACCGGGTTTCTTGACAGCTCGCTCAATGCTTCACAAGCACCACCAGAGCACCTGAACACCCTCGGGCTCTCCGGCAAGCTGTCCCAACTGCCCGGCTGGATCAGCAGTCTGCACAACCTTGAGAAGCTAACCCTGTCCATAACTTCACTCTCAGAATGTAACTTGCTGGTCCTTAGTGAGCTTCCTGAGCTGTTCTCTCTGATTTTTACCATGGATTCCACAAAGAAGAAAACAAGCGTTCTCCAGATTTTGCAAAAGAATGCAATGGAGTCAGGAGGAGAGATCTTTGTTTTACCAGGAGGATTTGAGAAGCTCAAACTGCTGCGCTTTGCGGCACCAGTGCTGCCACCTCTGAGCTTCCTGGAAGAATCCATGCCAAAGCTTGAGAGCCTTGAGTTGAGATTCATAACAGTTGAGGGCATCTATGGCCTGGAAAACCTGGCGAGTCTCCGACAGGTGGTCGTGACAGTTAGCAGTCAGGCACCTGAAGATGCAAAGGCAAAGGCGTCTCAGATTAAGATGTTAGCAAGCATGATTCCCAATGGTCCCAGTGTGGTTCTTGACGAGTACAGCGAGTTGTAAGAGAAAAAGTGGCACATTTCCGTAAGTCAATTGAGCACATCGCTAGTGTTATGCAGTTAAGTTTAGGTGCATATGCCATTTTGTTCATGTGTAAATCCAATTTAATTTGTTCATATGTGTCATCATGTATGTTCATTTCCGTTTGCGTGGTCGTGTAATTGATGTATATATCATGTTTCCCTTGTCTGAACAAAAACGTGCATTTTAATTTCATCAAAACGCGTGTTAAATTTGTAAGTGAAATTACTCCACTACGTGTGTATAGGGTTATAAGGAGTTACATTTACCGAGTTCTGCATGCTCACTGGAGCGTGACCTATGAATTTCTGAATTACAGTTCAACAAATGTTACCTTCCTATACGGCCTGAAAATTTTTAAGCCCAGTTGGAAACCTTAAAGTTTGAACTATAAATGCGTTTCATAATGGTGGCATGTCCAAATAACTTGTGGGAACGTATTTAGCATATTTTAAGTTCTGGAAATCAATCTTGACTTAAAATTTATGACAGACCATACCCTAGCTAGTAGTACTATTTTTATTTCTAGATTCTCTTTGCAGATGTTCATAAGGGTGGCATTTCATAATCGATGAAGCCTGCAAGGCTACAATGCAGAACGAGGTATCGTCCGTTCAGCACGAGGCTTTACATACCGTCTCCTGCAATAGAAAGTCTCCTACATCGGAAGGGTTCTGGGATTCGGGCCGAATGGGCCGATTTCGGTGAAATTCGTCCATTTCAGCCCGGCCCGAAACAAAATAGAACCGGTCAAAAGAATTTGGCCCCATTTGAACTTTTAGCCCATAAGTGCCTCATCTATGTTTAAAACCAAAAACTCTACCCTGGAAATCCTAGACATTTATTTTTTCCTCTCCTCTCCTGGTGGGAAAAAACTTCTGTGCAGTCCGGCTGCAAACCACGCCATCTGCAGCCCCATTCTAGATTAACGACACGTGGTCCACGGTTCCATCCGACGCTCCCGACGAGAAGGCGCTGCATGCAGCTCTGCATCAACTCGTGTCTCGGCTCCGATGAGCAGGCGCTCCGGTTCCCGGCGCTCGCTCCATGAGGCTGCCGTCGCATCTTTCTATATTCCACACTAAATTAAATTTGATCAGCTATAGGAGAAGGAACAGAAACATAACAAAACTCACATCTGCCAATGTCGTTCTTCTTCAATGTCTATTTTTTTAACAGATGAAATACATGATGCAACATAAATAGATCAGATTTTTCTTTAGTTGTGCGACTGGTTCTAATCACAATCTAATTGGATAATACTATGAACGAACAAGACAACAATATGAGTACGGCGTTGTAGCAGTGTAGGCGTGTGTTGCTAGCTGGCCCTCTGCCTTTGCCAATTTAGCCCAGACTTCATCTCAGCAGCACAATACACCGGTGGCCGGTGGGTCGACGGCGACGGCGTGGACAAGCAGATCTGAGGCAGTGCCGTGGATCAGAAGGCAACGCCATCCCAGAAGAGGAAGGAGAAGGCGGCGACGATATCGTGCTGATCTCGATCGCCGTGGTGTAGAGGAGAGGTGATGGTGGCTTCGATCGACGACGTGGACATGGAGAGGCGGCACCGGGGAGAAAAGGAGCAAAGGACGGCGGCTGCATGGAGCGAGCGCTACGGAGCCGAGCGCATGATACAATTCGGAGCCGAGCCGCCAAGTTGACGCACAGCTGCAGCGCCTTCACCTCACGAGCGTCGGATGGCAGCACAAGCCACGTGTCGTCGATATAGAACAGGGCTGCAGATGCCGCGGTGTGCAGCCCGGCTGTACCGAAGTTTTTCCTCCTGGTGGCGGCGGCGGCGGCTATCCAAGCCACGCAGATGCGGAGGCGCGGATCTTCCCGTCGGCCTCCTCTCCGTCCTCTCTTCTCTGGTTTCGGCACCACTTTCTCCGCTCATTCCCAATTCTCCCTCATCATCTGCTCTCCAATTAAGTCTCAATCTGTGCTGCTATTAGACTGGTCCGGTACGTAGCTTTTTTTTGGTCTGTGATGATAGATGCTTCCACAAGAGTTCCAGCGCCATGAGCCACGGTCGGCACCAGCATCTGATATTTGTTTAGTGCGATGGCAGATCAGATATGTATGTATAACATTGTATAGATCGACTCACAGGTGTTGTTTAACTTTTTTTTCTTCATTGCTTAGTTACAAACACTTCTACCGAGGTTTAATGCTTCATTTGGTTTCCTAGTTATGGTAAATCTTTGTAAGTCACAAGATAAATTCTGATTTATGTTAAAATTTGGTCGGATTTTGGCCGAAATTTGTCAAAATATGATTTTTTTGACTGGTCAACTTAATTGAATCCCGGCCTGAATTTTCCTAAATTTGTCCAATTCGGCAGGCTCCGATTTTTTTTAGCTTTTGGGTGTTTGTGTGGCCATTGACGTTGTTCCTTCCCTTCGTCATGTGGGTTTGCCTGTAAGAGACTCTGGTCGAATGCAATAATGCAAGAGCATTCGGGTTGTTTTACAGGCCAGTTCGCTCAACCATTGGAGTACGGATGTGTATGCGTTTGGTCCGTGCAGTGTCGCACCGAAAAGAGCTGTCCTGAAGCCGCAGCGCCGTCGAGGAATTTTTTTTATTTTTTAATCCTTTTTAAACTTAAATTTTAAAAAAAAAACCCACCCGAACTGTATTTCCAACAAATAACCCTTTTGGTCGCGCCACACGCCGTGGCGCGACTTAAGAGGCAGTCGCGCCAGAGCATGTGGCGCGACTGGCCTGCCACGTCGGCCGGCCCGGCCGCGGGCGGCCAGCGCGGCGGCTGACATGGCAGGGCCAGTCGCGCCACATGCCTTGGCGCGACTCAG
>CM014277.1:30305595-30318255 GCA_004135705.1 Alloteropsis semialata | reverse complement strand
GTAGATTTGTGCCATTTGCTTATTTTTCTTGACATTTGAAACCCTAGGATAACCTAGGGTTTAGGTTGGATTAGGTAATTTAGTACGAAAGGGGTAAGATTAGTTGAGCGTTATCGGGTAATTGATTCATGGTAACGCTTTTGTATCGTGTAGATTGTGTTTCATGAAACGATTTCGATGAGATTTTAGTGGGTAGATATTGTTGTTAATTTTTTCAAGAAATGAGAATTATGATCTAATGTAGATCATTTGTAGAATGGTCTTTTTACATGGGGTTGTGGTAAGTAGTGTATTGACATTTGGTTATAGTTGGTCTTTTAGTAGTTTTTGTATAAGTCCATGAATGGTAATAGAAATGTGCCCATTAAATGTGTGTAGATGGATCGCTTAGTTCGTTATTTCTCCGGCGGTTCGGTTAATGAGAATGGAGAGTTTGAGAGGATGAAGCATGAAGTCACAAGATTTGATAGCCCTCCTTCATTTGATGAAGTTTTTGTTCGAGCTAGGTCAATTTTCCAAGTTGATCCAGAACAGAGTGAAATAATCCTACATGGTAGATTTGATGCCGGTGACAAAAGGGCTCATTATGTGCTTATGAGAATTTCATGTGATGAGGATTGGTTTTTTTACAAGGAGTTGGTGAAAGGGTCCCAAGTTAGTTGTGCTGAATTGGTAGTTGAAGTTCGTGAGAGGGTGGGTGTAGAAAGTAATTATAAGGTTGGTGAGAATGAGGACGATGAAAAATATGATGCTGACATGGTAAATGAGCCAGATTCAGATGATGATTGTCTAGTGAACAATCAATTCGACGAGGGGAGTTTTGATGTTGAGGAGGAAGATGATGATGATATCTCCGCGGGATCAGAAGAAGAGGAAGAAGAAGAAGAAGAAATGAGAGAAGCGTTAACACAAGAAAAAGTGTTTGAGCCAACACCAATGAATGAAGCCCCTTTTGATGAGCCAACACCAGTTAATGAAGCACCTTTTGTTGAGCCAACGCATGGTGTACAAACACCAGTTGAACCGAGCTATGTGGTGCATCGACGCTCGTTTGTTCAACCATCTCCTATGGTTGAACCGTCATCTAGTATGGCTACAATTTCCGGTGCAAGATTGGCTCCTTTCACTATGGAGGAGTTGAGACAACTTAGAGCAGTTCATGTGGGTGTTTCAGAGGTTCCTCTCTTCCATGCACCCCCTAAGAAGGCATATTGTGATTCTGGCTTGCGTCTTAATTCTCTAGAGCCTGACAGTCGTCAAGAGCTGATACAGAGAGGGATGACATTTGACAGCATGGAAGAGTTGAAATTCTTTTTGAGGGACTACTCGGTGCGCCACCATCGACCATACGATGTGGTGCACTCTGACTCTAAGTTGCGGTACACAGTAAAATGCCAACTCCAATGTGGTTGGAAGGTATGGGCCCGTCCAATGACTGATGAAAGGCAGAAGTGGAGGATAACTAAAGTGCACCAGCCTCACACATGTGGTACGTCTCGACCAATCCACGAGCACTCTCAGTGTACGGCACGATATATCGGAGGCCGGATTGCTTCATTGGTGTATGCTGACCCTGACGTTTCGGTGTCCGCGCTCGTTGAAGCAATTGTCGGATTCACTAATTATCGGGTGAAGTATGGCAAGGCATGGAGGGCTAAACAACACGCCATGGCCATGCTGTGGGGTGATTGGATTGACGCCTATAGTAGGGTTCCGCGGATTTTACATGCTATTGCTCATTACAATCCGGGGATGAAGTGGTGCACAAGGACCACGGGTGCAGTGGAGTTGCACAATGGGGTAACGAAGGAAGTAATGCAGCGTGTTTATTGGTGCTTTCCACAATGTGCAGAGGCATTCAAACATTGCAAGCCGGTGATTAGTGTTGATGGCACTTTTTTGACCGGGAAGTATAGAGGGACTTTGTTGATTGCAACGGGAGTGGACGGGGAGGATCGGTTGTTACCGCTCGCCTTTTCTTTGGTGGAGAGCGAGAACAATGAAAGTTGGTCTTGGTTCCTTCATTTGGTGCGTAGGGATGTGGTGGGACCAGACCGAAAGATTTGTATAATTTCTGATAGGCACCAAGGCATTCTAAACGCTGTAGAAGAGCACATTGATGGTTACCAACCGATCGTGCACCGTTGGTGCATGCGTCACTTTGCTGCAAACATATGGCATAGGTACAAAAACAAGAGTGTAATAAAACAATTGAAGTTGGTATGTGCATCGAAGGCAGAGAGAACTTTTGGCATACGGCTTGCGAAACTTAAGAAAATGATGAATCAAGAAGCGACAGAGTGGCTTGACAGTCAAATGGAAAACATGCATAAGTGGTGCAATGCCTTTGACGAAGGTGGTTGGAGGTTTGGTGTCTGCAACACTAATATCTCTGAAGTCCTAAACAAGGTACTTAAAGGAATTCGCGGCATGCCTGTGTCGGCAATTGTTGAGTACACCTTCTACAAGGTCAATTCATACTTTGTTAAAAGGTGGCAGAAAGCGAAAATTCAAATTGATGCGAGGCCAAACCAGAATTTGTGGGGCAAAGGTGCGGCAAAACTGCTAAGCACGGAAGAGGACAAGGCGAATACCATGGCAGCAGAGTTGTTTGACCCTAACTCTTATGTGTACTCCGTTAGGACCGCAAACGCTCTAACGGTGAGGGGTGAGAGTACAGGTGGTCGTATATACAAGGTTGACTTCACACATGTGACTTGTACTTGTTGCGTGCCGCAGTTGTTGCATGTGCCTTGCTCCCATATGATTGCTTCGTGCCGTGTTAGAGGGGTGGATCATCGGGCCGCTTTATATACCTCTCAGTTTTACCTAAAGGCTACCGTGTTAAAGACCTGGACACCCCGGTTTGAGCCTTTACTTGACCCTTCTGCTTGGCCATTGTACAACGGTCCTGAGTATATACCGGATAGTACCACAAAGAAGGACAAGGTTGGAAGAAGGAAGAAAAAGCGTCTCCGTAACGAGATGGATGCATCTAATGGTTATGGAGATGATATGTACGGTTATGGGGACTTCAACCAAGACAAGTCCACAATACTTTGTGGTATATGCCACAAACCAGGACACCGCATGGAACGGCACAAAGAGGGCCCAAAAAATTTGCATCCTACCAAAAGAAATAGACCTCCTAACCAAAGAAGACAACAAACCAGGACTATTAGTAGTGGAATGGAGCAGTGAATGACTTAGGATTAGAAATAGAAGTATCTTTGCACCAATGTAAGGTTGTGAGATAGTGTTACATTGCTTGTGCGTTTATTTTGAATGGTTTAAGTTTTTTTTTATATAAAGTCATGGGTTGACACATTGTACAGGAAATCAATGGATGCCCTGTGGCGTGAGAGAAAGTGGAAGGAACGTGGACAGAAGAGTTATCCCGACGTGTCTTGCAAGGATGCGCCTGTTCTTCCCGCTCTCCCGCAACCTCTGTGTGAGTGTGGGAAGCCTGCGAAGGTCACTCAATCGATGCATCCAGATACTGCGGCTCGAGCGTACTACACGTGTCCTGATTACCGTGTAAGATAATGCAATCATAGACTGTCTTACTTGATTGCCCAAACTCTCATATATTATGAAGATTTGCTAATTTGGTTGTGTTGATGCAGGACTGGGAGCAATGCAACTTTTTTCAGTGGATAGATGGCCCTTTCATGGTGGATCAACGCATTCTTCTCTTCAGACCCAATTCCGCGAAGAATTATGAGACTTTCCAGCGGTGGCTACCTCCTCCTCCTAACCCAGCACCCATGACAGCTGAGGAGAAGAAAGAAGCCATTGCCAGACGTATGTCAAATCCACCATTATGCAATTGCGGTGATCCAGCTGAGATTAGTCGGCAGATGCCCAACTGTCCTTGGCCTCGCACCTTCGGGTGTTCCAACCGTACAGCCGTAAGTGTAATCTAGTTTCCATCCATCTGCATTGCTTAATTTGTTGTGGTTGCTAATTTCATGTTTTACACAAAAGCAGAATAGGTATCCGGTTTGTTCATTTTCGGAATATGACTACGGTCCCAAATCTTATTGGCCTAAGCAGGAAGGGATTAGGAGGAAAAAGGGGAAAAGCAGAACATTGACCCTGCCCCAGATAGGAAGTGTGCTTGTGGTGTAGTAGCTAATCATGGTTTACTGCCCTCGGAGCTTGGAATAGGATACTATTGCGGGCATATGGTTGGCGATGATTTGGTGAGTTCATTAGCGTGACTTGAAATCAATATCCGCTTATATAAGGTTCATATGTTTATGTTGAATGTGAAAATGTATGTTTTTATGTTTGCAGAGTACTCGAAAGTGTGACTATGAGGCCCATTATTTGGAGCGGCAAGTACAGGATGAGATTGCATGGAGAAAAAAACCGGGACTCCATCCAGAGGTGCTGAGGACCTTTCTCAAGTTCTATAAGGAAAAGCAAAGAAAGGATGTGCGACAGATGGGTTTGTGGCCTCGACCAAATGGAAAGAAGAAGAACAAGCCTGTGTGGCTGAACAATTCTAGGAGGAGGTCAGATGCTGATATTCTTGAAAGTCTGACGCCGCCGACTATAGAGGCAGAGAACATGAAGAGGCAGAGGGCAGAAGAGGCACAGCTGGAGGCTATGAGGGCTCTAGTGTCAGATTTGCCCAACCCAAAGTCAAGGCAAGGCAAAGGAGACTCCAAGGGCAAAGGATTGGGGCGACGACGAGGTGTTCCCTGGATGTCAGTCGGATTAGGCCTGATGCTGGAAGTGTATGAATTCCCATGTCTTTGTCATGTACTATGTTTATGTCCTTTTTCCTTTTGTTGGACTCTGTATGTGTTGTTTCAAACTTTGCAGACTTTGAACTTTGTCTGTGTCATGTTTTAACCAATCTTGTGTTCTCTTCTATGTTACTTGATTTTCGTGGGTAAAAGTTTTATACATGTGTTCTCTTCTATGTTACTTGATTTTCGTGGGTAAAAGTTTTACATGAAGAGATCGGGGAGTTCAAGACACTGGTGTCTTGTAGCCTATGATGTTTTTGCTCATAATTGAGGCTTGGGATGGTGCTCCATGCTCTGTGTGTGATTGTAACGGCTTAGTTCTTTGGAAGGAATATGCATTAATTTTGCACTACTCTGAAATGTTATCCATATGCCAAGCCAATTCATGAATGCAAGGCTTAAGGAACAAGCCTCCTCTTCTCTAAATATATTTTCCTCTCACTTAACTCAAAAAGGTATATTTTCTCTATGGAACTTAGTTTTCCAGAAGTAAAACCAGATTCTGTTTATGTTACAAGTTTGTCAGTTTTTACTTACTTTGCACATCAGCATGTTAAGTCTGCTGAACTTTGATCCTTTCAGATATTAGGAAAGTCTGCTGAACTTTGATCCTTTCAGATATTAGGATGGACGAAGTCACACAAGCTGTTGAAAATCCAGGCGGCGCGACTGATGCGGTAGTCGCGCCTCGATCCATGGCGCGGCTAATGCTTTAGTCGCGCCTCGATCCATGGCGCGACTTAGTCGCGCCTTGATCCATGGCGCGGCTAATGCTTTAGTCGCGCCTCGATCCATGGCGCGACTTAGTCGCGCCTCGATCCATGGCGCGGCTAATGCTTTAGTCGCGCCTCGATCCATGGCGCGACTTATGCTTTAGTCGCGCCTTGCTCCATGGCGCGACTGATGAGGTAGTCGCGCCAATAAGGTGGCCGACTCAGGACCCAGGTAGGCCATTTAGGACCAAATGAGTCGCGCCACGTACCATGGCGCGACTGATGGGTAGTCGCGCCTCGATCCATGGCGCGACTGATGCGGTAGTCGCGCCTCGATACTGATGCGGTAGTCGGTCGCCGGGGAAAACTTTGAAAAAGCTCTCTGGACCGACGGACTGTTGCGGTGGTGCATCACTTTTGACCCACCGCAACAATCCATGGTTATTTGTTCACGTTGCCTAGTATGAAGCACAGGATGTTGCGGTCCTAACCACAAGCATTACCGCAATAGTCGGTGGGTAGGAGAAACAGTAGAAGTTGCTCTCTAGATTGACGGACTGTTGCGGTGAGGTACACCACCGCAACAGTCGGTGGCCGCGTCAATGGAATCCCAGTTTCGTCGGCACAGTAATCTCGACCCCACGGACTGTTGCGGTGGGTGTTTTACCCCACCACCGCAACAGTCGGTCGCTGCCAACCGCGCCGGAATCAACACCCAACCACCGTCCTTTTCACCAACTCCGGCCACGCGCCGCTCTCTCATCGTCTACGTGGCCTCCCCTGTCCCGCTGGCGCGCCATAGCATGCCCAGGTGGCCGGATTCCCACCCAACCTCCTTGACCGGGCAGTAAAACCGTCGGGGCCGAGCTCACCGTCCCCCACTCTCTCATTCCTCGATTCCTCGGGTTCCCAGCTGCCCCACCTCGTCCTCTTCACCCCCTAGCCATCTCTTGCCCCGCCCCGGCTCCCTTTGCCCGGATTTCGAAGGATTCCGGCCGGCCAGAAGCTCGGTCGAGCCGAGCTTGGTCTGCCCAAGTAGGAGAAGCAAGAAGGATTAAGGGGTAAGTGGCTAAAAAGGATGAAGGATTCATTTCTATAGAGTTCTAGAGCGTGTGAGTAGATGATTGTTGAAATGGTGCATTGCTTCATGCACTAATGCAGGTTAGAAAGTGGTTCAGTGTCCATAAATCCTAGGCATGCACTAGATGCGGTAGTCGCGCCAATAAGGTGGCCGACTCAGGACCCAGGTAGGCCATTTAGGACCAAATGAGTCGCGCCACGTACCATGGCGCGACTGATGCGGTAGTCGCGCCTCGATCCATGGCGCGACTGATGCGGTAGTCGCGCCAATAAGGTGGCCGACTCAGGACCCAGGTAGGCCATTTAGGACCAAATGAGTCGCGCCACGTACCATGGCGCGACCGATGCGGTAGTCGCGCCTCGATCCATGGCGCGACTGATGCGGTAGTCGCGCCAATAAGGTGGCCAACTCAGGACCCAGGTAGGCCATTTAGGACCAAATGAGTCGCGCCACGTACCATGGCACGACCGATGCGGTAGTCGCGCCTCGATCCATGGCACGACTGATAGTCGCGCCTCGATCCATGGCGCGACTGATGCGGTAGTCGCGCCAATAAGGTGGCCGACTCAGGACCCAGGTAGGCCATTTAGGACCAAATGAGTCGCGCCACGTACCATGGCGCGACTGATGCGGTAGTCGCGCCTCGATCCATGGCGCGACTGATGCTGGAGGCCCAATGTCTGATGCGAACATATGGGCTGAATCTTCCGACGGGATGGGCCGGAGTTGGTAACGGCGTTAGTGCGCTCCGCCGCTGTCGTCCTCTTCCCCAATTCCTCCCGATCCCCCCTCCGCCGCCGCCTCCATCGACGCGTGCAAGATCCAGCCACCCACCGTCGACGAGCGAGCCCCCGGCCCCCCGCGCGTCCACCCCCGCCGTCCACCCCGCGCGTCCACGAGAGCTATCCCCGCGCATCCACGAGCGCGTCCACGAGCGAGCCCCCGCGCGTGCACCCCCGCCGTCCACCACGCGCGTCGACGAGCGAGCCCACCCCGCGCGTCCACGAGCGCGTCCACGAGCGAGCCCACGCTCGTCCACCCCCGGCGTCCACCCCGCGCGTCCACGAGCGAGCCCCCGGCGTCCACCCCGCGCGTCCACGAGCGAGCCCCCGCCGTCCACCACGCGCGTCCACGAGCGAGACGGGCATCGCGGTGGCCGTCAAGGCGTGCCCTTGCTGCGGGCCCGCGATAGGGACCCTTCAAGCACGGGCGCTCGGCCGCGCTTGAGGCAGTCGAATCTCTGCCTCGACAACGCATCGAAGGAAGGGAAAGGTGCTACAGCGGCGAGAGGTCAGTCGCCGTCCATCTCTGCCTCGCACTACTTTTCTCGCGTGTGTCCTTACCTTCAGCGTGCAGGGCGCCTCCCCGATGCGAATCACGCCGCGGACTTCCATATAGGCCGAGCCCTCCGGTGCTGCCATGGCAACCAAAGCCAAGCGCAAGAGAGCTCAGCAGGACATCGCGTCCCCCTCGACTCGTCCGCGGCTGCCATCAACTTCTCCCGTAGGCAAGAAGGTGGCCGCCGCCCTGGACTCCAGTGAAGACTCCTGCGACTCGCTCCATTCGGACGCGTCGTCCGCTCCTTCTTCTTCAGAAGCCGAGGTGGACCTGGTTGCCGTACGCCTGTACGAGATTGCCGTCGATTCCCTTGAATCCGTGCGGCAGCTCGTCCGGCGCCTCACTCCATCGGCAATAGCTCGGTCCCTTGATTGGGACCTCCTTCGCTGCAATCGACTTACCAAGGTAATTCCTCTCTTCTTCTCCGTTTCTTTCACCCAACAGATGGTCGGTTCACGCTGCGTTACAGATGGCTGCTCGCAAGCATGGGCACTGGAGCGACGACGAGGTCCACGCTTTCCTGCAGAGCTGCATGGAGGAAATTCATGCACGTACCATTACCGGTACCTGCCCCTCCAACAGAGGATACGACAACTTGATCAGGAAGATGGTTGAGCGGACCGGCAAGGAGAGCGACAGGGGACAGCTGAAGAACCTGTGGGACCAATGTCGCCGGAAGTTCTCCAACTGGACTTGGCTGCAAGCATCAGCTACTGGACTTGGCCGAGATCCGCAAACCGGCGCCATCCTCGCGGATGATGACTGGTGGAAGCAACAAGAAAAGGTATGCATTTTCTACAACACATGCTATCCATGTTTTTGCTGTTACATGTTCATGGCTAGAGATAACATGTATAGTATAGCTAGATGCACAATGGAAATCTAGCAAATGATGTGGGAAATATTATAGCCACATATACACATAGGAGTAAAGCAGTGCTGGAGTTTCATTGGAGTGCAACAAATTGCTAGATTATGACATGGTACCAATTGAAACTTCAGGGTTGTCTGCCCCTTCCATCTAGTTTTTTTTATCCAGAACCTTCACAACCTGCAAAGGATCAAAACAAATTTATCAGTTCCAGTGTTTTGAACAGGCTTGCTGATGCCGAATTTGACTGTAGGCATCCAGTTTCATTGTTGTGAAAACATTTCAGTGGAAGTTCAGAGAAACAGATTTAGAATAGACATAGACATTTGACAGACAATTTTGACCTTGTTTTCTTTTTCATTTTCATTTGCAAATATCTAGGATTAGTAGTCTGCAGTCTCCACTGAGCAAGCATCCTAGTGAAACTTAGTTAAAACCCTTTTCCTCACCCAATGCCTCTATGTTTTCATAGCAAATCGTACAGACCATAGTCTAAACCTCGTATTAATCACATAACTATGGAAAGGTCAGATTTGCTAAGTCAAAAAATAGTTTACAAAGCATACTTTTTTCACTAATGATCACTGAAAGAAGAAGGAATATGTATGCCACAAAAAGATGATTAAAGGAAGGCCTGTTGTCTGCCACAAATCTACAAGACAGAGCTTGAAATGACCCAACTTCATTTCTTGAATCCAATTCCCATGCTGATCCTAATGCTTTATTGTTTGGAGTAGTTTCGTATGCAATCAAGGTAGAGATGTATGTTTCAAACCTGTACTTGCATGATAGCCATCTTTCCATTCTTTTTCACCTACTTCATGCTATTCACTGCTCCTTACGGCTAGTTAAAACTGGAGAACATAATTACCTTATCAAAAATGTGATGGTTATGGATTTTAAATACAACCACCTGTGTTAACACTGGAAAAGATAGCTAGCATTACTAATGGATTTCTTGATATTTTCAGCCTGTGGTTATCAGATAGCAGTTCTTATATGAGATTGTCAGTGCTTATCAGATAGCAGTTCTAAAATGAGATATCAGATAGCAGTTCTAAAATGAGATTGTCATGCTATTCACTGCTCCATTCGTTATCAGATAGCAGTTCTAAAATGAGATTGTCAGTGCTTATCAATTTCGTTTCTTTATATGTGATTTGTTGATATTTTCAGCCTGTGGTTATGCATATGCTCGTGTGAACTGCATGGACAGTGCATGCGTCCTACTTCTAAGAATGTGTTCTTTGTTCAGTTGCTCTAGGCTCTAGCTGTTTGGTCACGGCACTTATCATTTTCTAACACATGCTATTTCATTGTTGCTGCAGAGGAGGAAGAATGTTAGCTGCTTCAAGAAGAAACCCCTGAAGTTTCCTGAGTTGCACTATGCAGTGTTCCATGGCCGGACTGTGGTTGGGGACCACTCAATAGTCCCTGGAGCTGTGGCCGCTCCTGAGGCACCGGTTGGACAGCAGCAGCAGCCAATCAACGTCGAGCAGCTGGAAGATGTGTGGCAGCAGCAGCAGCTGCCACGTTCAGGTGCCGGCCCTTCTCGTCGCAGCAAGGGCAAAGGCAAGAGGGAAGCCAGTCCCAGTGGAGGCAGTGGCTCCAACAAGAAGAGCAGGAGCTGTTCCACTGGAGACGCACTGAACAGGCTTGCTGATCTGAGGGTGCTGTCTAACGAGAGTAAGGCTAGAAAGGAACAGGAGAAGCAAGCAAAGAGTGCAAAGGCCTGCTTGGAGCTGGTGGTTGCTGATGGGTACCCTAAGGGTAGCCCGGTATGGTTCAGAGTGCAAAGGCCTGCTTGGAGCTGGTGGTTGCTGATGGGTACCCTAAGGGTAGCCCGGTATGGTTCATGGCAATGCAGCTGTTCAAGGACAGTTATTGGTGTCAATTCTTTCTGGATGACTGCCCAACTCCTGAGGATCGGCTCCGGTTCATCCAGCTGAACAGCCAAATGTATGGACAAGCACCACCTCCAACATGCGGAGGAGGGCCTACTGGCTTTGGAGGTTGGTTTGGAGGAGGAGGTGCTGGTCCTGGTGGTTCAGGTGGAGGCTTTGGTGGTTCAGGTGGAGGCTTTGGTGGTTCTGGTGGTTTTGGAGGTGGGTACGGAGGTGGCTATGGAGGAGGTGGCTATGGAGGAGGTGGCTATGGAGGAGGCGATGGTGGAGCTCTGTATTAACAGAGCTACAAATTTTCTTGCCCACCGCGATTGCTGCCTCGTGAAGTCGTGCCTACTTTTATTAGCACTGTTTAATTCTAGTTGTTATCTGATTAATGCTACATGTGGCTGTTGGTCATGGACACTGTTTCCATAAATGTATGTTTAATTGTTTTCTGTACAATATTGTATTTCTGGAACTGGCTTGAACCTTGTGTTATTTATGGCACCAATAAATCATTTTTTACTTATGTCATGCCATGCAAGTTAAATTTGTAGGAAAGAATACATTTGATTAGCATTTTCATGAGAAAGCATTTTGAAAGCATTAATCTTATCCATAATAACTTTATGGCGTTCCTCTTCTATTGCTTTGCTTGCTCTTAGCTCCTAAATATGACTATGAACTTCCTCAGGTCGCAAGAGAGCTGAATTGGAGCTATACACCAAGTATTTATACTCCAAACCAAAGAACTAGCCGTTGGTACTTCACATGTTGAAAACTTCGTAACGACCGACTATTGCGGTGGGGTATAGAGACCACCACCGCAACAATCGGTGGTGTACCACAGTACACAAAACCAACTGTAACTGACACACCACAGGATGTTGCGGTGGGGTCAAAAACCCCGTTCCACCGCAACAGTCCGCCAAACCAGAGACGAACTCGTCTCTGGCCCAACAGGACCGACTGTTGCGGTGGTTGCTCGACCGAGCACCGCAACTTCCGGTGGTTGCCGTCACTTGGGCCCATCTGGCCTTCACAAGACCGACTGTTGCGGTGGTACCTGAGTACCACCACCGCAACAGTTGGTGGCATCTGCCTTCACCGGCCCTGATGGCCCTACCATCACCGACTGTTGCGGTAACCATCTTGGTCACCACCGCAACAGTCTGTGGTACACTGAAAACCTATTCTAAGTTATTGAAACTCGTCGAATTCAAATGTCTTTGAGTTTCTAACTCTTTCTAAGGTTCCATGGCTTCACTTAAGCTACCTAGTGCTAGAACATATCCTAAGTATACTGGACTTTGGTTGGTTTGGTGATACCAAACAACATAAAAACTATTTTTAACCATTTCAAGTATATGTGTGCCTTGATTTCACAGGTTTTCCTCTGGGAATCATCTGTACTTTTACTTTTATTACTAGACTGTTTTAGTGTATGATGATAACAGTATTAGCTAGGATATCTGTGGATTTCCAAACATGGAAAGCAGTATTAAATATTCTGTTATGCCGTGTGCTACCAGTGTTTGCTGTAAAAAATCAGCGTCTTGAGGGACACAGAGAAGAAGATCCATGGCATACAATCCATGTCGTAGGCAGAAAAACCTCGACCGAAACAAAACCGCGGTTGTGAAACAAACAGAGCACAATCAACGAAGCAGAATGATAGGACGTGACTTTAATCAGCACTAGTGGGAATGAAGGCACGGGGCAGCTGTGTTGTCTGACTCACCTTTGTGCGGCGGCGGAGGTGGCGGCGGCGGGTGGCCGTAGTAGTGCAGGTGGTGGGGCGGGGGGGGGGGGGTGGTGGTGGTGGCGCTTCTTCTTCTTCTTCCTGAACAAGCAGACGCAGAGCAGGCTGCCGAGCAGCAGGACGACGAGGCCGCCGACCGCGATCCCCACGACGATGGGCGTGGAGAGCCCCGAGCTGGACGGCGGCGGCGAGGCCGCGGAGGCTGAGTCGGACGCCGGCGTGGCCCTGCCGGGCGTGGGGACGGCGGGC
>CM014277.1:30261125-30304787 GCA_004135705.1 Alloteropsis semialata | reverse complement strand
ACTATCCCAAGCGTCAATATATCCTTGGTGCTTCATGCCCCAATCCTTTCTACCCCTCTCGCGTCGACGGTCAATACTACATTCAAGACACATTCTTTATCAAATACAAGTATATAACATACCATGATTCCAAGAATATAAACTCAACAAACACACAACATACCGATGAAGCTCTTGATTAGTGTTTATGTACTCTGGAGGATAAGGTTGAAGATAGCCAAACTGCCTCATCACTCTACTTGGAATATGGTACTCGACAATGTAGAAGCAAATGAGGGGACAAACCGAGCGCCAATAATCTTGATTCATCATGCAATATGGACTAAGCTCCATGGCTTGCACCTCATCTCGATCATAAGGGCGCCAATTCACCTAGGTATCATGAATCAAATAAATTTCCAACAATGCCAAAACCATTACAATAGAACAGACAACGAAAATAAACCTCAATACCAAAGAACGTGCTAAAGACAACTTACATGTGCAGGAGTGAGGCAGTCCAGAGCGTTGCTGTAGTCAGTGTAACGTCTCACCGGGTTTCCATGCACATTGAGAATATTGTGCCATAGATAACCGACAGTGGCCAAAGGCTCTTCACCATAAGTTGGTAATTGCTTCAACAAGACAAATATAATGTCAAATTAACAATATCTCATATCATACTTAATGAAGCAAAAGATTTTATCTTACCCCATATGTATACCGCTCCGGCCGACCAACCGGAAGCCGCTCCCACATCCACAGTTGCAAAAGATAGGCACAACCCCCCATGTTAGCACTAGCACCCTTGCGGCAGCAAGCATCACACATCTGGCGATAGAGCCATGCAAGAACTGCACTACCCCAACTATAGGTGGCGATGTTCTCCCAAGCTTGCCCAATAATGTCTACCCACATCCAAGAAATGGTGTTCCCACTCGAGTCCGGAAATAAAAACCCAGCCACCAAGTGCCATAGCCATGCCCTAGCATATCGAGCAACAACACCAGCCGCAACATCAGCAGGAGGGGGCGTACCAAAGTGCTGCACCAACCAAGCCGAGCTGACTCCTGTAGTCTTCCTATCCTTTCGATCGTCCGGTGGATCTGCAGGACGAACACCAAACAAGACCTCCACCCGATCTCGCCAACCAGCAGGATCAATTGTCCTAGTGACCGCTTGACCGTCTATGCGAAGACCAAAAAGCATGGCAACATCTTGAAGTGTCACCGTCATCTCACCACAAGGGAGGTGGAATGTGTGTGTCTCAGGCCTCCATCGGTCCACTAGCGCGGTAAGAGCCGCATTGTCCATCTTCGGCAATCCACCCTTCACAAGCATCGCCAATGGGAGCAAGCCAGCTTGCCGAAGGTACGGGGCGTACCTATCATCCCACACGAGAGGATTGTGGGTGCGGATACGTAGAGAATTCAAAACCTGCAAATAATAAATCAAACACCGTGTTGGACTACATCCACCCATCAAATTCATTTACTCCATACAAAGTCATCATTAAGGACAAACTAACCTCAATACGCTCCTCAAGTATCCGCCCGCGGTGTCTCTCGTCATAGCCTATCTCAAGCAAAGGATATTGTGGGTGCTGCGCCATTTTATCCTATAGTCAACAAAGGAAAATAAGTTTTATTTATGTACCTCCATACATCTACTATAAACGAGTCATAAAACAATACACAAAAAAATTGCAATTCATTCTTATGTCTATACCATGAAAACCTATCTTCAAAACAATACCTAAAACATTGCATATTTCCAATACAAACCATGAACTTCAATATATACACCAAAAAGTTATGAACTCCTATATTTAATTTTAAAAGATTACACAACATACCTATCAAACTACATTACCTAATAGCAAGAACAACTCAAAATATTTAAGTTTAACTCACTTAGTTCATTATTCATATCAAAATAAAATCATCATAATATACGTATGGATATGTCAACGAAATCATTACATGCAAAAAAAAACTATACGATAGACAGGCGTTAACAAGGACCAAATCCACCACATAGTATAACTAACAATCTCAAATCCGTGCTCCATCAACCATACATAAGTCAAACCCTACATAAACCTAATCTCATCCAAATCCAAGGAAATAAACCAAATCCGCAAAATGTACATGGTCCAAGTGGAGGAGTTACCTTCCCGGAGTTTTTTCCCACCGATTCCCCTTCGATTCCGTGGTGGGATGGCCCGATCTAGTGGGGGGCGGCGCGGGGCGCCATGGTTGAGCTCGGCTTAGGGTTTGGGGAGAAAGAAGAAAGGGAGGAGGAAGAAGAAAGGGCTCGGGCGGCCGGCTGTATACAGGCGAGTCGCGCCACGACCTTTGGCGCGACTGAGTCGCGCCAAGGCATGTGGCGCGACTCACCCTGCCATGTCAGCCGCCGCGCTGGCCGCCCGCGGCCGGGCCGGCCGACGTGGCAGGCAGTCGCGCCACATGCTATGGCGCGACTGCCTCTTCAGTCGCCACGTCGTGTGGCGCGACCAAAAGGGTTATTTGTTGAAAATACAGTTCGGGTGGGGTTTTTTTTAAAATTTCAGTTTAAAAAGGATTAAAAAATAAAAAAAATTCCCAGGCAACCAATCCGGTTCGGGGCCACATGCCCACATCGGACCCAGTGGAGTGCATGTATCTGTGCAAGCAAGCCTGCTGAGATGTGCGAGAAGGATTTTTTTTATTTAAGCCTTTTTAATCTAATATTTTATAAATAACCCTCCCGATCTAAATTTACAATAGCCCTATTGCTGCACGTAATTTGGTGTCACTCATTCAAGAATTAGGGATGGCAACAGAACCAGATTCGGGTGTATCGAATTCGGATAGCGTTTTTTACCATGTATTAAGTTAAATTCGAATCCAAATCTAAATGTTCTTGAATTCAGATGGTAAACAAATAGTTTGAATTCGGATAATATTCAGAGAGATTATTTTCTTTATTTCTTATTATCACATCCATCATACAATGGGTGCTTCTCTTGTATATGTAGTCCTAGAATTTTTGGTAAGAGCCCACATAGTAACTAGAGTAGGACTAGTAGTCCTTTTCTTCTCTTGCCTTCTATGGCTAGTTGGTCCAGCCAGGACTCTAGAGTCTATATTTATAACAAGACTAGCTTCGTTTCCGTAAGTTGCTACGGGCAATACAAATCATGGATAAATGATATTCTAATCTTATTGACAAATAATTATTATATAAATTACATATAAGTAACATCATGATTTTACTGGCAAACAATCAGTTCAATAGACAATTTTTTATTTAAAATAGCTTTTTGTAAAAAATAATTATTTAAAATCTACAATAGTTATGATGCTAGATCAGATTGAAAGGGATCGCTATTGATTTATAGCATCTATTTACAAAGTTTTAAGTTTTCTAAAACCATCTTGAGTGTAAACAGCTCATGTGACAATTTAAATATTCTTCAGAGTAATTTTTTATTTAAAATCTAAATTTACTATCACAAATCAAAGCAAAATGGGTCATTTTTATTTATACTATTTTTTAAAAGTTCTAAGATTTTTGAGAAACATCTTGAATGTAAACACCTCACATGCAATTTAAATATAGATTTTAGAATACTTTTGAATTTAAAATCTAAATTTACTATCATGTCAAGTCAAAGTAAAATATGTCACTTTTGATTTATTGTATTTTTTATAGAGTTTTAAGTGTTTTCAAAACTAGCTTAAGTGTAAACAACTCACGTGATAATTTAAATATTGTTTTAGAAAATTTTAAATCTAAATTTACTATCATGCCAGAGCAAGACAAAGTGGACCATTTTTTATTTATATTATTTGTCTATAAAGTTTTAATATTTTTGAAACCATCTTGGACGTAAACAACTCACTTGATAATTTAAATATATTTTTTAAAATAATTTTTAATTACAAATATAAATTAATATCATGCCTTATTAAAAAAATGTGTTACTATTGATTTATAGCGTTTACTTAAAAAATTTAAAATTTTTAGAGTTTTTATGTTTTTTATTTTTTGATTGGATTATTTGGAAGTTGCGTGATTTGTATTGAGCAGGAACGGTGGTGCGTGGTGCGGGGTGGAAGGGATGAAGCATGGAGCACCAGGGTGATTGTGACAAAAAAGCGTCTATATTTGTATCTTTTTAGGAGGAGAGATTATACCGGTTGGAGGTAAAGTCATTTGAACCGATGTGTGTGGGGAGGGGGAAGCCGAAGGACCGGAGCACGACTGTGATTGTGAGCAAAAAAGTCCGAAAAAACATTATATTTGAGATCGGCAGAGGAAGGGGCCGTCATATCATACCGTGTGAACTGTAGGTCTGTGGCATATGTATATTGCTACTCGATGTGGCTGCGCTTCTTTGGGACGGCCGCGCATCGCATGGCCATGGAGGGCGCCATGCGCGATTCCTCCGGAAGTTCCTGGCTTCCTGCCTGGTGGAACAACACGGAGTCACGCTCACGCGCCCACTCTGTCCCCTACCCATTTTTTTGAAACGAACCGGAAGTTCCTGGCTTCCTGCCTCGTGGAACAACACGGAGTCACGCTCACGCGCCCACTCTGTCCCCTACCCATGGGCGCACCACCAGCTGCTCCGCGGTAGATAACCGCAAGGGCGTGCCGCGTGCCCACCAACTGCTCGACGGAACGCCGGCACGACCGAGGAGACATCTACGCGTGTACGGCCGTGAGGTGGCTCTCCACCGAGCGCCGATGATGGGGCCCCGCTAGCTGCAACCATCTGGGAGGCGCTACGCTGCGCCGACAGAACGATCGAGGTCAGTCCGCCACTCTGCCTCCTCTACTCTCGCCGTAACTTATGGCGGTATTAGGCGGATTGCTGCTGATTGCTGTCGGATTAGGCGGTGTCAGAGGTGCTATAGTTTACCTCTTCAGGATTCAGTTGGCCACGAGTTTGGCTAGGAATTCTAGTACTTATCTGGTGTGGTGAATGGGTCACGAATGCATTGGTCTGCAGAGAAGATATGCCCGATGGTCTTCTCTTTATCAAAGTGAGCGAATCCACATTCCCTAAAGCTGCAGGTTAGCAAAGCATGATTCTGCAGGTCTTGTTTCTGCTCATGAACGTATCAGATCGATGTGCTATTATTTAGCCCTTCAGTACTCAGCCACCATGAGTTTGGCTGTGAGTTGCGGTATTTTATTTGGTGCACAGGTTTCGAAAGCATTGTCCTTGAGAGGACATATGCTTGCTAGGCTGTACATATGGCTTTCAGTTCATGAAAATGTACAGAAGATCATGTTGAGTTCCATCATGCCAATAGTCCATCTGTAACGAAAATGGCCTTGTGTGCCATTTATATTGTGATTTTGGTGATTGAATGACAACATAGTCATTGGGACTAACAAGTTTGTTAAGTAATTCACATAGAAATTACGTCCCAAGAATGATTCTAAAGTATAGCAAAAAACCAGAGATGTGTTTCACTACAGCTCTATGTGTATGATTATAGAAAATTTGTGCTTTCATGCATATTGAGCCTTAGTCTATCGAGTTTATGATCTTCATATCTAAGTTCATAGGCTATGTGCTCATACATTCCAAATTGGTTAAGTATCACACTTGTTCTCTCTTGAATTCTATTTTCAAGTGGTACTTGACTAACTCCCTAGGCTACTAACTTCCTCTATGAGCTATGATGTTTTTGATAGGTCCTTTTAGGTGATTTGATTCCAAAGGGGGAGAAGTTTGGATCAAAGCAAGCTTAAAGTACAAGACCTCATGAGATAGGGGGAGAAGCCATGAGAAAGGGGGAGGATACATGTAGGGGGAGAAGTCATGAAGGAGATGTTGGACTTAGGGGGATGCCACACCCATGGTGCTACTTCAAATTATATGGGAGAGATAGTAAGGAAGTTGGCTCTCTAATCCAATGAAGAAGAGTGGTAAGCATTCAAGCAAGTGTAAGTGCTTCAACTTGGTCAATTTTCGCATGTTTCATACTTGCTTTGATTGTGTTGTCATCAATCACCAAAAAGGGGGAGATTGTAACGAAAATGGCCCTATGTGCCATTATATTATGATTTTGGTGATTGAATGACAACATAGTCATTGGGACTAACAAGTTTGTTAAGTGATTCACATAGGAAATTACGTCTCAAGAATGATTCCAAAGTATAGCAAAAAATCAGAGAGTCTTATTTTGGAGTATTTCATGACATGGTATTGGCATGTGAAACCATGGAAAGGGCATGAGTTGATTGAATTGGATAAACCCGCAGAGTTTGTACACGGCGTATTAAACGCCGAGGCACGGCGTACAAACCAGAAGCATACGGCGTGTGGAGTCCAGAGCAGGAACATTCCACACGGCGTATAATACGGCGATGCACGGCGTACATGTTGGAAGCATACGACGCTCGAAGGATCCCGAAGAAAGGCTACGACGTATGATCCGGTGTCACTGTGCTGATACAGGACGGATGATATGGCGTTCAAGGGATGATCAAGCTCAAGTTAGGGTCTGCAAGAATCTACACGGCGTACTATACTCCGACCCCCGGCGGACAAACGGCGTACAAGTTACACAGAGGCGATGTCAGGAGAAGATGGAAGAAATGGCACGGCGTATGAAACGCCGATGATCGGCGTACAAGTTTGGAAGCATACGGCGTGTGCAGAGAGCTGTTGGAAAATGAATCTGACCGTTAGAAAAAGCACACGGCGTATGATGCGCCGATGGGGATTTGCTGCACGGTGGAACATGCGGCGTTCACGGTTTTTGTGCAGTTTTTGGGTAACGGCTAGTTGAGCTCCTTGGGCTATAAATACCCACCCCATTCGGCCACTTAGAGTTGCTGGAGTCCAGAGAAGCTCATCTACAACCACAAGACATCCAAGTCACCATTTGCGCTACATTCTATATCCATAGTGAGTGAGAGAGCTAGGATAGGCCTAGTGAGTAAGAGAGTAAGGTGTTGAGCCTTGTGGTTGGTTCTAGAGTGAACCACCTCTTGTAATCTCGGTGTGCCGGCCCCTTGGAGTCTTGGTGACTCACCGGCAAGTCTTCGACCCTCCGGCTTTGTCTGGAGAGGCGACGACGACATTGTGCTGGGGAAGAGGAGACCCCTTCCTTGGTGGAGAAGCTCCGTAGTGGAGGCGACGTCAAGATCTCCGGAAGAGTAGGTTGATGAGAGCAAGGTCTTGGTGACTTGTTCATCATCCCTCTCGGGGAGCCTTTGTGGCGAGCTCAAGGCCTTGACCGGGAAGAAGACTTGGCGACCGAGAGCATATCCTTTGTGGAGCTCCAACGTGGAGTAGGCATAAGCCGAACCACGAGATAAATCTTCGTGTCAAGTTTGCATCCCTCTAACCCTTAAGCTTCCGTATTTCATACTTGCAATTTGTGTGCCTTTAACTTTCTAGAGTAGTATCTTGATAAGATTGCTCTAGGTTGCAAAACTCTTTGGGTGGGTGCAAACACTAGAAGAAAACCTTAGTTGCACTTCTAGATAGCTTGTATTAGTTTCATATTGTGCAATTAGAAGGCATGTGGTAGTCTTCAGTGGACAGGCATCAATCAAGTGTCCAACCTCTTTGCATTTGTAGCATGCCCTTTTCTTGGATCCTCTATGCTTCTTTGCCTTGCTTTTAAGCTTGATGAAGCACATGGATGCATAATGCCCCATGTTTGAACATTTGAAGCATTGTATGTGATCAAGCTCCTTTTTCTTCTTTTCTTGAGTCTTGTTCTTGTTGACATACTTGTCATGCTGAGGGATTAAGCCAGTGACCATTGATCCCTTCTCAAGCTTATTCACCATGTTTTCACGGTTATCTTGAGAAGGTTGCACTTGGCCCTTTCCCTTAAGCTTGACCAAGTCATTCTTGATCTTTTCATCCTCTTGCTTGATATCTTCTATTTCTTCAGCAAGGAGATCATCACAAAACTCTACAACAACATGCTCAACACAAAATTGGGTTGCTTGGGAGCAACACGGTTTTTCACATAATAAAGTAGAGTTGATGTGAGAGCATGTGCATGTATGTGTGTGTGAGGTTCAAGATATTTTACTGATGTAACCATGACCTCATGAGCTGTTTCTAGCAAGGCATATGAGTCAGCAAGCATCTCATAGGAATATTCAAGTTCCTTATGAGTCCCTTGCAATTCCATATGCTTACTAGTGAGCTTCTCAAGTTGAGCACTAAGCATTTGTTTGTCTTGTTCTAAGGATGCTACACAAGTAGGTAAGTCAGTAGCACAAGCATAATCCTTTGATAAGATTTCATACTTACTGACCAAGGAGGCATGTGATGATTTGAGAGCCTCTAGTTCTTTGATCAAAGAACTTAGTCTCTCATCAAGTTGACCATTGCCCTTCTTGGTCTTCCTCTGCTTTTTCTTGGCCATCAAGCATATTATGCTTTCATCACTGGAGGATGAATATGTTGACATGGAGACTTTGCTTGAGTCATCGCTTGTGCCTTGAGCAGGGCTGAACATGGATTCCCTGTCAGAACCGGTTTTACCGGGGTTGCAAACCGGTTTAACCGGTTCCTGCACAGGAACCATGTTCTGCATATTTTTGTTCTCTTGCTCCATGGATGGCATCACTTGAGGCTCATAAGATATTGTTGATGAAATTGAGCACTCCTCAGGTGATTCCACGACTTCTTGCTCTTCATCATCACATTTGGGCGTTGAATATAACTCGGAGAGAAGTGCCCAAATGAGATGTGCATCTTTTTGGATTTCTGTGATGATGAAGAGCAAGAAGTCGTGGAATCACCTGAGGAGTGCTCAATTTCATCAACAATATCTTATGAGCCTCAAGTGATGCCATCCATGGAGCAAGAGAACAAAAATGTGCAAAACATGGTTCCTGTGCAGGAACCGGTTTTACTGGTTTGCAACCCCGGTTTTACCGGTTCTGCCAGGGAACCCATGTAGACGACTCAAGCAAATATCTTATGAGCCTCAAGTGATGCCATCCATGGAGCAAGAGAACAAAAATATGCAGAACATGGTTCCTGTGCAGGAACCGGTTAAACCGGTTTGCAACCCCGGTAAAACCGGTTCTGACAGGGAATCCATGTTCAGCCCTGCTCAAGGCACAAGCGATGACTCAAGCAAAGTCTCCATGTCAACATATTCATCCTCCAGTGATGAAAGCATAATATGCTTGATGGCCAAGAAAAAGCAGAGGAAGACCAAGAAGGGCAATGGTCAACTTGATGAGAGACTAAGTTCTTTGATCAAAGAACTAGAGGCTCTCAAATCATCACATGCCTCCTTGGTCAGTAAGTATGAAATCTTATCAAAGGATTATGCTTGTGCTACTGACTTACCTACTTGTGTAGCATCCTTAGAACAAGACAAACAAATGCTTAGTGCTCAACTTGAGAAGCTCACTAGTAAGCATATGGAATTGCAAGGGACTCATAAGGAACTTGAATATTCCTATGAGATGCTTGCTGACTCATATGCCTTGCTAGAAACAGCTCATGAGGTCATGGTTACATCAGTAAAATATCTTGAACCTCACACACACATACATGCACATGCTCTCACATCAACTCTACTTTATTATGTGAAAAACCGTGTTGCTCCCAAGCAACCCAATTTTGTGTTGAGCATGTTGTTGTAGAGTTTTGTGATGATCTCCTTGCTGAAGAAATAGAAGATATCAAGCAAGAGGATGAAAAGATCAAGAATGACTTGGTCAAGCTTAAGGGAAAGGGCCAAGTGCAACCTTCTCAAGATAACCGTGAAAACATGGTGAATAAGCTTGAGAAGGGATCAATGGTCACTGGCTTAATCCCTCAGCATGACAAGCAAGTCAACAAGAACAGCTTACTTTGTTCAAATACTGTAGCATTTGAGGCCGGTGTTGTGTCTGAAGTTCTTACCTATGGCAACTATCTCGGACTATTTTTGGGCTGAAGACCGTGCTCCTAGAATGTATTGCTATATAGAGTCATTTACCACTGACAGAGATGATGACGATCGAAAAGATCATAAATCACCTACTGAGCTGAGCTCTACATATCATTATCATGAGTACCACGTTCTTCTCGAGCCTGTACAAATTCAGGTTAGAAGCCGGCATTTCCAGAACTTTTTACTTCTGCAATCGCATTGTGCTTTCTGCGAGCGAAGAGGATCAGACTCTGCTATAAAGAGCAGAAAATAGACCATCTGTAATTTGAGCATAGATACATGGCCACCATATAGTACGATGCAAACAGCCAAGATGGACGGAAACTCCTACCCAGCACGCCAGATCGTTTCATGTCGTCAGTTTATCAGATCGTCTGAACGGTGCATCGCCTGAATTGCATGTTGGCACCTGCGGCCGCGTCATCCATGCTCGGAAACAGAGGTAGAGGTCCAATGCGCATGTGCTACTTGATGTGGACTGGCTAAATTTTAGTTGTTAGTCAAAATGAGCACAGGCACAGTCTCGATGTGAACTGTTTGGCCCATTAATTGTTGACCCGTGGACGCATCTGAAATTTCTGAACTGATGATGGCAGCAAGGAATAAACTAGTAAGACATTAAACAAAATTTGTAAGAAGCGAGAAACACGAGTGCACGACCGATGGGCTAACCATTTTCTATCAGTCATACTCCACGCCCATTCGTCGTCCTGTCCAGATCAGAGAAAGCACGCCTTCACACCTAGCTAATGCGATGAAAATCTAGTTCAGCTCTCCGCCCTCCTAGAGCATACATACAGGGACGACCAGGAGTCCAGGACCAGCAGGCCTTCCGTGTCATCTCCTGAAACACTGATACGGCCGGTACGTATGTGTTTCCCTTAATCTGTGGCCTATTTCATCACAGTCATCTCATTGCCCCCAAATCACAGATCAAATCTGAATCGTCCTGCAATTGCAAGATTGTGGCTTGATACTGATCCCCTTATCTTTTTCGTGTTTATAGGCCTGCAAAGGGTGCGGGTTGATCAGTTTGTGAAATCGATCCATTCCTTGATTTGGCCTATATAAGTGGGCTTGCCTTCACACCTTGGTCGCTCATCCGCGGATCCGCCAGGCTGCCTAGCAACCTCGCCTTCACACCTAGGTCGCGCGATTAACACCGCTCTCTGTCCTCCCAGAGCTAGCATACAGGGACGACCAGACTGGAAAAGGCCGGGGTCGCTTCTTCGGGTCATACGGCCGCCGGTACGTGTAGATATATGTGTACCTCCCTTAATCTCAGGCCTATTTTGTCCTTGTCATCTTATTGCCTTGAGAATCTGGTGTTTTTCTGATCAGCCTTTTCTTCCTCGCCGGTTTCAGAAGACAGGGGATGCAGAGCAAGCAGCTGGTAACATAGGTACAATTTGCTCTCATGAACACAACAACTTATTATGGTTTAATTTGTTCACCTTGGAGAAGGTTCTTAGACACGGACACCACAAGCATGGGCTCATGGAGAAGGGTATATAGAGCCTTTGTTGGCAAACCTAGGTCAATGCAATCATGGTGAAAATTATTGATCTAGAGAGGTGTTGCGGCCTCTGGGCTCGCCGTCATCAAGAAGAGAATGAGCTAGGCTTCTTTATTGTTTTAAGCGGAGCTGGGTATGCCACTGCAGTGCTGCGCCATATCTGGTTTGATCCTTTGATCGAGCAGGACTGTTTCCAGTGCTAAGCTGCACCCAGGCTAATTGAAATGCTCTAGCATGACTCATCGTGCTGCACCCAGCACCTGCACACTTACTTTTACTCTTGTTTTTGTAAAAAAGGTAGCTCAATTTTATCACCCAAGGGTCTTTTTTATTGTACTACAGAAATTACAGGACATTGCTATGGAACTAGAGGATGTATCTTTTCAATTCTTACTAGAAATTACAGATGGTTTCTCTGAGAAGCGGATACTTGGTGAAGGAGCATTTGGAGTTGTTTACAAGGTAAGAAAATTCTCGATAAGTCTATAGCCAACATATTGTGCAGTCTTGAAACAATATTATGGTGTTACTGCAAAGTGGCCAACAGAATACATCAAATTCATATCTTGATCTAGTAATACTGTCAGACAACAAACAAAACAAAGGCACCGCCTACAATTCTTGCTTATCAAAGTAGTACATAGGGAAAATGATCAACTTACTGAGTACTGACAACTTATATTTGACACAGGGAGTCACTAAAAACGGTGGTGATGTCGCTGTAAAGAAAATGAAGTTTCGTGATGTCAATCTCGACTATAAGCAGTTCCAAAATGAGTTCTATAACCTCACCAAACTTAAGCATCAAAACATTGTACAGATTCTTGGCTATTGCTACCAAACAGAGGAAAGGCCTTTTATCATGCCTGATGGAAATAAGGTGTTTGTTGATGAGACTTATACAGCACTCTGCTTTGAGTTTTTGCACAACGGGAGCCTTCAAAAGTATCTTTCTGGTATGCCGCGGCTGCTCGTTTCTAATATGTCCTGTCAAGATTCAAGAATACTTTCTATTGTATTTTCATTTGATTAATAATTTTTTGTTTACTACTGCAGATGAATCTTCTGGACTTGATTGGCACACGCGGTTCAAAATAATTAAAGGGACTTGTGAGGCTGTAAAGTATATTCATGCAGAGCTGGAAGAACCTATTTACCACTTAGACCTAAAACCTGACAACATATTGCTAGATAAGGACATGGTCCCGAAGATTGCAGATTTTGGTTTGGCTAGGGTCTTTGGTAAAGAACGACAGCGAACCACACAAGGTCCTTATGGAACACTGTAAGCTGAATGCTTCGAGTGAGCATATCCTTTCTCTAATACAACAAAACCTTTGAATCACAATTCATTGCCATTTGATGCAACGCAGTGGGTAGTTGGGTACCAGCCACCGGAATACATTGACAATGGTGACATCTCAGCAAAGTTTGACATATTCAGCTTGGGTGTTGTAGTGATAAGGATAGTGTCTGGACCCAAGGGCTATCCCGAATGTCTACGCATGCCTTCGGATGAGTTTATTGATCAAGTGAGGAATGATATTTCTATTAACAGTAACATTCATTAATCTAATGCTATGTCATATTTGCATTGGAATTGTATCAGGCCAACCTGACATTTTGATTTATCAGGTCCTAAAAAACTGGAGGAACAGGATGCAGGCAACATGCAGTAGTGATTCCATGCTTGAAGCATATTGCCATCAAGTAGAGACATGCACTCGGATAGCATTGAGCTGTGTGGAGAGAGACAGCCAGAAAAGGCCCGATATAGTGATGATCACAGAGATGCTGAATGAGATTGAAGCTGACATTCACAAGGTAATCAATATAATTCATAAATCTCAACTCTAGGAGTTGTTTCTCGACAACTATAGAAAGCTGACATAGACAAATTGGTATATAGCTTTGTGTGTGGAAAAAGAAAAGCTAGATTTTCTGTCAGATCCAAAGTATGATTCATCTTAATATTCACGTCAGTAAGACTTTGACCTCCAATGTTTAAACATTTAGTCACACTTTTACATCCAAATGAGATATTCAGCACATGGAACACCAATTCCTGATTAATTTCTTATGTCATGTCAAATTTATCTGAAGAAGCAATTACATTGACATGTCAAATTTTTTATATGACATAAAAGACTGATTTGTGCGTAGGCAAATAGAAAACATGAAATTTGGTTCTATTTAAACACTAGAATTTCCTCTAATCCATAATATATTCTGTTTTATCATTCATCTTCATCAAAGATTGACAACAAAATACAAGTAATGCATGTAACATCATGGAAATAATCATTCCTGGTATATAAGAATTTGTTAGTGGTAATGCTGACATAGAAAATTATTTCGGTAACTTAGACAACTAACATTTTTAATCAAATTGTCTAGTTTGTTCACAACTCAAATAAAATCTTCCAGCATCCCCAGAACGGATCTCACAAAACTGTTTCCAGAGTGACAATACATAATAACAAGACAGATATGAGAATGGAACCAACAAATATGACTGATCAATACCAGAATATTAGTTTGAGGTTGGGCCCTAGTTGCAATGAGCTGGAACTTATTGATGCACGAGAAACATCAGCAGATGTAGTAGAAGAACTAATTGTAGGGAGGTCAGAAGAAAAAAGGAGGGTACTTACTTCTTTGCTCCAGTGCATGTCAAAAAAGTTCACCATCCTTCCTATACATGGTATTGGGGGCATAGGAAAGACAACTTTTGCAAGATTAATTTACAGTGATCCAATGTTCAAAAGTTATTCTCATGTGTGGATCGATGTGTCCCAGAGATTTGACTTGAATAAGATAAGTGAGTCTATAATTTCACAGCTATCTGGAAAAGAAAGCTGGGCTAATGAAAGTCAGATGACCTGTAGTTACCTCACAAAGCTACTTTCTGGTAAGAAGATTATGATTGTTTTAGATGACCTGTGGCAGGATAATCAGTTCCTGCTACAGGATTTGAAGGATATGCTATATCATGATGATAGCAACATAATTATTCTAGTAACAACACGTGGTGAGCAGGTTGCAGAGAGAATATGTATTAACCTTCAACCATACAAGATATTACCATTGACAAATGGCATGTGCTGGGATATAATCAAACGAAGAAGCGGTTTTGAAGATAGAGATGACAAAGAACAGTTGACGGATATAGGACAGGAGATTGCCAAGAAATGTGGTGGTGTGGCTTTAGCAGCTCTATCTCTTGGCTTCACTTTAAAGTCAATGAATTTTCATCAATGGATGAATGTGAAAGACAGTGATATCTGGAATGAACCTGTTTCAACGGATATATCTTTGCAGAATCATGTTCTTGCATCTTTGAAGTTAAGTTATAGTTATATGTCTCCAGGCCTGAAGCCATGCTTTACTTACTGTGCAACCTTTCCAAAAGGTCATAAGATAGTTAAACATGATCTAATTTACCAATGGCTTTCTTTGGATTTTATCAAGCCAACAATACTACTCTCCAATATGCAGCTCTGTGAGAAGTATATTGTGCAGCTCCTCGGACTATCATTTTTCCAACAACCTTTGTCACATAAGGTATGTTATTTCAGCATCTCAAAACTACATTTGGATTTTCTTTTCGTTCAATCAGTTGAAAAAACATGTATATTATAACTTTTGATAAAGAATTGTTGATTAAAACAACCACTAAATGTCACAACATACTAGTAGCTCATTGTGATAAAAAAGCGGTTGTGAAAAGCCAATATTTTAACAAATACTATCTATAATTATAGAGAAATCAAGCAAAACTTTAGACAAAAAACACACATTATGACACAATAGGAAATTATAGCAACAATCTGTACTCCCTCTAGTAACAGATAAATGGTATTATTGTTTCTTGGTTGTTTATAGTCAATCATTTCAAACTTTGTTCATAAAATACTCTTTGTATTAGGAATTATTTTTTAAATGTAAAAATTGCCATACTTTACATATACATTATAATAAAAAGTCAGAATTAAAGTTTGAAATGATTGATTTCAAATAATCCAAAATGCCAATTATTTGTGTTTGGAAAAAGTAGTTTGATGTGGGGAGCAGAATGTGTCAGGACATGGTTGCATTTTCCTTTATAAAGCACTACAAGGAGCCATACTCTTTTTTATTTATTATCAATGTGGAGAAACATATGATTTTCTATATAAACAAAGGCATCAATATGAGACTATTATGGTCAGGCGGTTCAAGAAAAACAGCTCACAAACCTTTGAGATAAGATCACGTAGTGGCACTCTACCGTACCCTCTCTTCAGAAATCATGTATGCCCAACTTTGTATATGAGTATAATGCTCAGTGTGGGTCCTTGCCCGCCTTAGCCGCCTTCAAAAGTAAAATAGCTAGCAAACCCTCTCATGGCTCCAATAATATATAATAAATGCAACTTATAGCTTGTGTTGATAAAAATATGAAAAAATGTCTAAATTACCCTCTGATGTATGGCCAAAGTCCGGTTAACCCCTAACTATGTTTTGGTGCAATCTACAACCACAACTTTTTCAATTGGTCTAATTTACTCCTTAATAAGATTTTTTTTTTGTTCCTCTACGCACAAATGGTGTTTTAAGTTCAAATTTCATGGAGTGGTAGTGAACACTGTAAATTATGTTTTAAAATATAATACTTTTTTGTACTAAATATTTATAGAGCTTAGGATTAGTTTAATATTAGATGCCCTAGTGTATTGAAATAACATTAAAAAATCATATTATATTTTTCTATATTAAGTTATGATGTTAGCTATCGCTATGCAAAATTCAAACTTAAAACTCCATGTGTAGTTAGAGAATCGAAAAAGACAGATTCTATTAAGGGGTAAGTAGAATCAATTGACATTGTTATGGGAGTAATTTGAACAAAAGATAGTTTAGGGGGTATCCAGACTTTGACTATAGTTGATGAGGTAATTTAGACTTTTTCCTAAAAACAAAGTAAGTCTAATCTCACATACTTTTTGTTGGAACCATCTAAATTAAAATATTAAAAACAATAAGATATTTCTCTCCAGAAGTAAAACTTGTATGGATAGAAAGATAGGCCGAGTGAAAAAATATTAGTGTTTAAAACCGCAACTGTTAGTGTTACAGTTTTTTGCCCATCATGACCCATGTGTTTTATTTTAGTAGAATTTATGCCACCTTGGTGTAGTTTTAGGTTTGGGCCAACATCTTCTACATTGTGCTAGCACATGTACCATGTTGTGCGCCTCATGAGGTCCACACACACCATGTGCATGCCATGGGAAACATTTCCACACACGTCGTAGCCCACAATGCCAATGTCGATTCAGACACCATTTGTAGATAAAGCGAGTCCAAATGGTTCAGATCAACTTATACACTAGGGTAGACAATACACTCCCACAATTGTCTAATATCAAATTTCTTCGAGTATATCAAATTGATGGCCATGTGTTTCAGTCTTTTGTGAGAATTTTTAGGATTTATCTCTTTTGTAACATGTCTTGTGACAATTAATGTTGATGCTTTACAAGGTGTCTTCAATTATTTATTTTGAAAATAGTAAAATTCAAAGACTAACATATACATGTGCACACTTACCTCTATAAAAACATACACACAATTTGGATAGACAAATCATGAGATTTGTAAAGTCATCAGATTGCTCGCTATCGACAGACACATCGCCTATCAATGTGAAAGGATCAAGATGTATGAGAGAAGGGTGGGGGTAGGCTTTTACAAATTATTTTCATGAAATTAAAGCCTATCAAATGAATAAATTCGACTCTGGTTCCTAAACATGAGTGTTACTTTCCTAGTGGAAACAAAGTTTTTCACTCTAGTCTCAATCATGTACCATGGAAATACAAAAAGTAAATTTGTACAAGTAAATAGAGAGTTAGAATGCTGAGTTTTTCCCATGGTATCAAAGAGTCACCAATCTTCCCTAGTCCTCTTTGGAACACCCAAGCAACAGTATACATAGCTCTCCCCTTGGTCTTCACAAGGACCAAGATGCCACTAGTGATTATTTTCACTTAGCAATGGCTTCCATAAACAGCCATGGAACATAAGATCCCTTGAATTCATCGTCTTCAGTTGAAAATAACAGACGGCAAGGGAGACAAACATCAGAATCCTCGTAGATAATTGCTACACTACAATAAAATAGAGCCGTTCATTTTATATTGCGGACAATTACCCTAAACATCCATCTGTTTTTTTATCAAAAGCAAAAGATTGTTCGGCAATAGTGGTTTTGGAGGGCTTTGTGGCTGCCTGTTTGAATTTTAGCCATCAGTATCTTCGATGGATTTTGGTCAACCTTTTGTAACATCTCGTTGGTTTTGACCCCTTTTGCCATAGTGACAGATGGTAGTCGCAATGATTATATGGTTATTAATCACCAAAAATTAATTTGGGAACTATTTGCTCTTCCACTAGGAAAGAATAGCACCATTAATTCCTCAATCAAATGCCATGTAAATATGAGCTCTAGTGCAGAATTGTTGACCAAGAAACTGGGGTACTCAGTTTCTAGCACAAGAAACCTAACCAACTAAGCTATCCCCATATGAAAGAGTTAAAAAAGTAAGATTATTTCCATTTTTGTTCAATGAAATGTTGCCAAGGAGAATTTGTGGATCGATCTTTGTATACTCATGACCTTTTTGTGTATATAGTGTTACATAATTTAAGTACAATTGAGAAATCTTGACACTATAACTATGATGTACTTTTGATGCAGACTTCTGGAGCGTACTATAAACAAGCCACATATTTCACCATGCATGATCTGGTGCATGATTTGGCAATTTCAATCCTTGGCAATCAAATCCTTGATCAGAGTATACTAGAGGAAGCAGCTGCCAATATGCATTGCTTAGCAAGCCACTGGAGTTATGCTTGACTTCTCGTGCAAGGCTAATAGCATTGCGTTTTTTAGATGGCTGCACAAGCAAACTAAATGGCTCTGCATTTGCACCTGTTAGGTCCCTACGAGTATTGGATTTAAGCGAGTGCGTGATACAGAGGTTGCCAGATTGCATTGGCCAGCTGAAGCAGTTGAGATATCTTAATGCTCCTGGCATCCAGGATAATATTGTTCCAGAATATATCACGAAGCTGTCGAATTTGATTTATCTCAATCTTCACGGATCAAATTTTGGTGCCCTGCCACAGTCAATTGGGGAACTGGGAAGTTTGATGCATCTTGATTTATCAAACTGTTCAGGAGTACATGAATTGCCAGTCTCATTCAGGAATTTGAAAAGGTTGGTGCATCTGGATTTGTCAAATTGTGGTTGTTCAGATGTATCAGTGTTGCAGAGCTTGAGCCGATTGGAGCATTTGAACTTATCAGGTTGCACAAGGATTCTAGAACTGGAAAGAGTTATTTGCAGCCTCACAGAACTGCAATATTTGAATTTATCTTATGTGACGTGTTCGGGATTACAGCAAGTACTGGTCAACCTCACTAAACTCTGGTATTTGAATTTAGAACGTACCCTGGAAAAAGGAGTGCATCAGTTTGACAGTTTACTCGAGTGCATCAGTAGCCTTTCCAATCTAGAGTATCTTAATTTAAGTCTCAATGTTAATCTGTGTACTATACCAGAAACCATTGCAAACCTCAGAAAGCTAAATACACTAGACCTCACGTTTTGCATCAATCTACAGAGGCTGCCAGCTAGCTTATCTGCAATTAATAGCCTCAAGTTTCTACATGTATCTGGTTGCAGTGAGTTAGCTAGGTCTAGTTTGGCTCAGAATAAGAATGTGCTACCATATTTTCATTTCCATGCCGGTGACGGTGAATCATGCAGCAATCTTTCTAAGCTCCAGGATAAACATTTAACTTCGATCAGGATAAGCACGCTTGAAAATGTGAAGTCTGCAGAAGAAGAAAAGCGATTAAAATTGGCGGAAAAGCAGAGTATTGAATTTCTAGATTTGGAATGGACTACAGATGCTAAGAGATTTATGGACGATCGGGATGTTTTAGGACACCTGGAGCCACCAGTCACAACAAGCGTATTAAGGCTAATAGGTTATAATAGTATTCGCTTTCCGTCATGGATGATGAGCATTGCTACATACCTACCTCATCTGAAGGCGGTTTTCTTAGCGGATTTACCCAGTTGCAACGTCCTACCACCACTTGGTCAGCTACCAAACCTCATCTGGCTGCATATTCATCGAATACACAGCGTTAGGAAGATTGATGGGGACTTTTGTGGGGGCAGTAGGGCATTTCCTCAACTTGAGTCCATTACCCTATCCCATATGGAATGCTTGGAAGAGTGGAAGGTGCCATATTCTAGTTTGAATGATCTTCCGTTCCCCAAACTATCAAGGTTTGTTATAGATCGCTGCCCCTTGTTGAGGTTCAAATCATGCTCGCCTCCAGGCAAGGAGTTGTGCATAAGTAGAAGTGACGAAGTACTAGTGTCTTTTTGGGAGAACAGAGGCCACGTTAGTGCTTCCAACTCTGATGCAATCGAAGAGCTTACGGTGACATGGTGTGAGGCACCTCTGCAAAAATGGAGCTTGCTACGTCACCTCCCTTGCCTCAAACACTTAGAAATAACTGACTGCCATGATCTCACATGCGGCCCAACTGATTTGCTTCGGTGTATCTCCTGCCTCAAGACTCTAACTGTGAAAGGCCACGATCGCAAATATTTCGCTATGGAACTGCCGGAGAGGTTGGGAGACCTGACCTCTCTCACTGAGCTCAAGGTGCAAGATTGCAATGGCATCAAGACTCTACCAGAGAGCATACAACAACTGACATGCCTCCAACGGCTAGAAATTACTGGCTGCCCTGTACTAGTTCAGTGGTGCATGTCACGGGAGAATAAGATGAAGCTCACTCACATCAAAGAAATAGTACGTGCCCTGCCAATATATACCCATTAAAAAGTTCTTTATTTTCCCTGACTGTGACTACTCCTTTTGCTCCACTTAGTATATATATGAGATCTACTGTCAGTTATATCTCTTATAGGTTTTTATCTATTTTCAATAGCATAGATAACTAATGAGTTTTTTCTTCTAGTTTATAAACATTCATTTATCTATCGATTTTAGCACAACGGTAAGAATATAAGTGTGTTGCTATCCAACTGAGACATAACTATTGTACGGCACCACTGAAATGACGCTTTTTATCTGCTTTCAACGATTGGCTTTTCAGATATTTGACGGTGAGCAGTTTTATGTAACCAGGCGTCCATACGTGTTGCGGAGGAAAAAGAAAATAAAGGTATCAAGCGAAAAGTTTTTTTACAGAAGGCTCATTGGCTTTTTCCTACCATTGTATTTGTCAACAATCAAGATGATGCTTTAGAAAAATGTGTTCTGTCTATACTTTGCTTCTTTCCAGAACAATGGCGGCCCAACCATGGAGACGAAGGACCCAGAGAATTCGACTAGGGATGTCATTGGCATCCATCTGAACCATCCAACGCTTCTGTTGTCACAAGAGTATGGATTGACGACCGTGGAGAACGATGACATAAAATATGAACTAGAGGTTCAAACGCAACAAAGGTAAAGAATTCGGTCCTACAATTGAAGTGCCACGTATACCCGTTCATATTTCTTGCTTTTTTGTTGACAGCTCCTTGATTCTTCTTTTGCAGAGAAGTCCTCGAGCTTCTAAGAGATTTTCAAACGTTAACGGCAAAGGATGAAAAGGTGGGTTCAAGTGAGGCAGCGTGCCCACTGCAGGACTGCCCCCCGCAGGTTTTCAGCATGGGTAGCTTGATCAGCTCTACTACGCCTGGAACCAGAAGAACCTATCAGCGGCAACACAAACCTTCAGCCGAGCTGATACGCCGCAGGGGTGTTGGCACGGCGAACTCATGCCTCGGTGCCCAACTTCCTGTGGCGCCACCAATGCTTCCTGTAACCGGACCATCCGCTGATATTACTGGTGTCACCAAATCCTCTCCTGTTAACCTCACTATCAATGGCATCTCCAACGCAACTACCATCTTCATGAGTCCACAGTGCCCTGCGCAGCCGTCCACCACTCTTTGTTCTGTGTACACCTTCACCGCCACTTCTGTCCCCCTGTCTCTGCTACCGAATGTGATGGCAAATGAAAAGAACAAACCAGATACGGCAAGGTATGAAACGTTCCTTCCGAAAAATTTGCTAGATAACAACCCCTCAAGATAGTTTAGCAGGAGTTTGGTGCGAAGTTCATATAAATATATGAGCAGTACGAGAATGCATCTGTATTGGGCATCTAAATGGACTCTTTTTTTTAGATGCCTGCATTGTATTAATAGAGAAGAAGACATCTATATGGACTTCGGACTTTTGAGTGCCGGATTGGACTGTGGATTTTTGAAGTCTAACATGGATTGGATGGATTTGGGCCCAGCTTTGCTGAGGAATTTGATCTTTAACCATACCCGCCTCTAGTTACACATTTGAAAAATTTTCCGCGAGTCACGGGAACATTTACTTGTGTGGATTGCACAACTACTGTGCCTTGTTTTTGTCCTTCTGTTTTTTTGTGTTCCATATATATCGTCTAATTAAGAGTCAGTAACAAATTTGTTTTTCCTATATGATCTCCTTTTAATGAAATTTGTCAAAAAATTGTTCAAGTTTGTGATCCATAGAAAAAAAAACCAGCTTCCAAATTGTCGAAGTAGTAGATAACAATGTTCTCTCATTAATACTTGACCATTTAGCCCCAAAACTAATTCTTAGATAATAGTTTTATAGATTGTCTACCATGAGGCCTGTAGAGATGGTCTAGGTGTTGTCTGTCTGTCTGTTTCATGTCATACTTCTGGTATTTTCAAGCTTGAAGGAAATGGGCCAAGACTCATCCTGGAAAAAAGAGAAAATTATGGACACACAGTTTTACCACAAAAGTGAATACCAAACCGAACACCATCGCACAAAAAAAATATATTTTTCAGTGTTAAAGTGTTGGAATCAGTTCTGGTTTTCCGCGTATTTGGTGTTTTGTACTCTTTTTGACCTCGAGACAACGAAATACCAACGAAAAGAAGCTTACTTGGTGCATGCCACAACAATCCACCCCAAGGCCCATTAATCCTCCCACCATCCATAAACTACCATCACGTGCTTCGCCTTATTCCTCAGCCTTTCACCCCCTCCTTCACCCGCTCATAGACATCTCTCGTCTCTTCTATCTGTTGGAGAATAAGACGGAACTTTCCAGACAGCTCACAACTTCGACTAAGGATGGAACACTTCAGAGTATTGTTTGTATTCCTGTGGACAATGCACACACTATTTATAATCGGGTTGTTAAAGACATAGTTTACACACAATTGCCCCCACAATGTCTACTTTTATGGGGCGTGGATTGGCCGGTCATGTAACCCCACAAGCCGCCCCATGCCTTTTTATGCTGACAGCTTCCAGAAACCTAGATGATGTCATCACTCGGAAGTTGTCCCGCCCCCCACGCACTTCTACGACATTCAGCAGCCCCTAAGACCTTCGATCACTCCATGGGCTGTCGTCTTTGGCCCAACAGCCCATGGGTCCTTCAGCTGGGCCTATGCCCTAGGCTGCCACTTTCGAGAATCCAGCACTGGACTCCTTGGCTCGGTTCCCACCATGGTTTCCCAGCAATCTCTGGGTTCTTCCACCACAAAAGACAAACGAGGGCCTCATTGAGGACTTCCTAAAGAAAAGTACTTCTTCCCGAGGTGGCATTGCGCAGTCCAACTCCCCAACAGAGGCCTCTCCCAAACGAGGGACTGCTTTTTGGCTAACGAGCTTATCTTGCGAAGACTTCGTGGTTTTTGCGTGGTAGGGAGTTATGACTCCTTGGAAGACGCAACGCCTCCTCCTCAGATCACCAAGAAAAAAAATTATATATGAAATTTCCCTTTTTGCCTTTAATTTTGTGTGCAATTAATTTTTGAATTTTCTGAAGTGCTGGTGCGGGAGTGCAGGGGTCACAACTATTCATCCGTAGTTGGCTATATAAAGTGGGTGATTTATCTTGCCGTTGATTAATTCTTTGAGTTACCCTTTTGTTTTCTCATTGTGTTCCATATTTCCCTTGGCATTAGTTAATTGTTATTATTGTTATTAGTATTCTCACTTTAGTTCTGTCAAACACATCTGTCTGTCAGAGCTCCTCTAAAGTAATAAACCACCAAAGAAGAGGATGTTGCGGGTGAAGCAGGAAAACTCCTAATTTACTTGCTTCTTTTCGCGACAAAGGTTTGATAGATATTGGTGCTGGACGAACCTAGAATAATACCTAGACATGAAGAACATGACAACATGGTGAGGGACTGAAATTCAGAGAAGCAAACCAAACTGAAAACTTGTGAGACACAAGTAGGTGATGGGATAGTGGAGTAACTTTGACAAGGACTTTATTGTGGACTATGAGAAAGCCGAAATTGATGAAACTAAACTAGGGTAAGCCCGATGGTAATACCAGAGTCTCTGATTACCACTTGATAGGAACTAGTGTGCCCGATCATTTGTCACGTGAGAGTTACTCTCGATTTGTTTGGGATGAAACTCACTGATCCGGTTTTTGATCCACACGATCGGATCCTACAATCACAGCACCATGTCTTCTCTAGTTATCAATAGTGCACTAACCGTTTGACCTCACCATGAAGGATATCCTTTGCATTAGCATCAAGAACACAAGCAAAGACAAGGTAGAACATAACTCAATTTGTAGAATACCTTAAATTTATCACACGACATTGGGGCCTCACATACCGATGAACAATTACTATAAATGGTGTTGCGATTTTGAGGAAATCCAACAGATCGAGATCGAGAGAGCAATGAGAAAGGGAGAGACAAGTAACAAGTGATGGGCTCGATATATATATTTATATACGCACGAAATTAGGTTACAAATCCCAGGCCAAGTGCCTCTCGGGGCTCTCCTCCCTTCCTTTTATAGGACGCCTCGGGGGCCAAGTTTACACTGAGTGCCCTCACAACAACTATATCCTCGGCATATCCGAGGGCACAACAGTATTTCTCACCTCCGTATTGGCCTCCGTGATTCCCGGGTCTTGATGCGCCAGTGAGGACGCGCCACGCGTCTTTCCTCCCCCGTGCCGGCTGGCTGTCTCCTCCACCAATCCTGCACTCGGGCTAGCGTTGAGCGAAGGGGTGGGCGTTCACCCCTTCGCTCCTCTTGTCCTCCTGGGCCCTTCGGCTGGGTTACCTGAGTAAGGAGGAAAAGCAAGAAATAATGCAACTTCAAGCGAAGGGGTAATTTGGTCATGCCTTCGCAGCTTACGGGAGTTAGCCAAATTCAGGACTCCCCAACAGTAGCCCCTCGCGGACGAAGGCCCAGTCTTGACGGCGTGATGTCAGCGAACCATTTCTGGAGCGTGAATTTGGTTAACGGCTCCGTTCGCTCCTTGCCCCTCCCGTTAAGATTGGGTGTGAGGAGCGTTTTTGACGACGTTATATTTTTGATTTTCGCGCTTTGGATTTTTCGAAGCGGATGGGCGGGGGCTTTCCTTTTTCGGGCCTTTCCTTCTATTTAAAGGCCTAGGGTTGCAGGTTGCTCGTTCGGTTTCTCGTCTGTTCGCATTTTTTCCCCAACTCACCTGTTCATCCTCGCCAATTCGCCCGCTGCGCACTCACGATTTCTGCTTGCGCTGCTGATCCTGCTCGTGTACACCTAGTTTTTCCTGCTGAAACAGGTGAGTTAACTGATTTTGGTTTTGTGATTCCTCTCGTACCTCTCTCTGATTTGGTTCTTAGATTGGATCTATTTTCGCGTTTTTCTCCAGATTCGTCTTGATTCGTTGGCTTGAGATGGGTCCAAAGGCTGAAGCTTTGCGTAAGTCCGTTCGATTCGGGAAATCGAAGGTTACACCGGCGTATTATGCCCGGTTGGTTGAGGATGGTTTGGTTTCTGCGGATTCATCCCGTGCGCCGGGCAATGAGATTGTGCCGAGCCCTAGAACTGATGAGGCGGTTATTTTTGCTAACCAACTTGATGCGGGGTTGTCTTTTTCGGTGGATCCATTGGTTTCTGAGGTTTTTGACATCTTTCAGATTGGATTCCATCATCTTACCCCGAACGCCATTGTTCGACTGAACAGTTTCATATGGGGTGTTCGCAGTCAGGGCTGTGAGGCTACCGGCAGAGCTTTTGCCTCCCAGCATGAACTCCACTGGCAGCCAAGGACTGGAGATGACAATGGAAAGCCTGCTTCCTTTCAGTTTGGTTGCGTGAGCTTTATTTACCGTGAGGGTTGTGATGGTCCAGCTATTGCGTACAAGAACAGGTGGAAAGATGACTGGAGCCAGTGGTGGTTGTATCAGACTGTTGCTCCTGTTGCTGGGTTGCTAGAAGGGAAGAGCAATCCTCTTGCTCCTCGGATAAAGAACATGTACTTTATTTTGAGGCCCACTGTTCAATTGAGTTCTGTTGATAAGGATGCTGTTAAGGCTTGGAGACTGCTAGGCAAGCATCAGTCTGTTCGTGATTTGGCTGATGAATATGCTGCCGTTGGAGTGTGGCCTATTCGAAGGGACTGGTCTTTTTCTGAATTTGCTACTACCCAAGAGGGGGACTTGCGAAGGCCTCTCTTCCGCAGGAGTTTCTTTAAAGAGGGAGAGAGTGTGAAGATTAGCATTGCTGAAGTTGAGAGCCGTGTGGCTGTGTTTCTTGGGCAGTATACTCGTAAGGAGTATGATTGCCGTGTTGATAGTGGACTTGAGGTTCGAGTCAACCATGTTTATGACGAGTTCCGCATTGAGTATGGCGATCGGCCAGTGCCAACAGCGCCGAGGCGTGGCGAAGGTCCGAAACGAGTTCGTACTGCTTCTCGAGTTGCTGATCTTGTCTCTGGCGCTAAGGGCAATGAAGGTGACGATTCCGACAAGGGTGACAGGGGAGGTCGATCTGCCAAGCGGCAGCGTGCTGAGGATACACCCGGTTCTATTCGGGGGGGTGGTGGTTCTGATAAGTTACCTTCACCAACAAGGGATGTTGGTTCTGGCGAAGGGGTCAATGTGGTCGTCTCTGCGAAGGCTAGTAACCTCCTTGACAAGCGAAAGGCTGTTGAGCACAGAGCGATACGCAGCACTACTTCTCAGCGCGCCGCGACGGATTATATTGTTCCTGAAGGTAGGCCTGAATATCGTAATGAACGTTCTCCTGATGCGGGTATTCAGCGTTGGTCTTCTTTAGAATATGGGTGTGCTAATAATATTTTTGTGACACGGAAGAGCTTTAATGACAGTGTTGTTTTGTGTGAAGGTGGTTCTTCTCACCTGATGGAGGTTCTTGTTGACACCCTAGCCACTGCTATTGGAGAGTCTGCGAAGGGTGCTGGTGATATCTTGCCTGGGCCTTCGCATGCGAAGGTCCCAGAAACTATGGTTGGCACCATTGAGAAGAGGTCGACAAAGAAGGTGGATACTGGCCTGCAACTATTTGATATGCTAGGGGATGACTCGGAGGAAAGTGTTCATTCCAGTGGTAATTCTCTTGAATTCTCTGATATTTCTGCTGGAAACTTTCGGGTTACTAAGTCTCGCAGGATTTCTGATGTAGCTGGGGAGAAAGATGCCAAGGATACTGAAGATGAGGTTCAGTGTTTAAAGAAGCCTGATGACGCTGATGCTGAGGCTACTGATTGCACTCAGGATCTGACTCTGAGGGGTGCCAGTATTGCATGTCCTCCCAGCTCTGAGCTTCCTGCTAGGTCCCCGGCTAACCAGCTTGAGGATCTTCTTTTCTATAGTGAGTGCCTCAGTGTTCTAGAGGGTGCCCGGATTATATCTGCTCGCAATATCAGCAAAGTGAAGATTTTGCCTAATTGCTATGAGGCTGGTATTTGTGATGGGGTTATGCGCAGCTTTGCTATTCCCGAGCTGGAGGACAAGCTGCGCCTTCATAGAGAACCCGAGCTCCGATATGCTATTGAAGCGAATGCAGTTAAGGGTTTGTTGCTGTAGCGGGCTCTTCTCCAATCAAGCTGTGACCACCTGAAGGAGACGAACAAGCTCGATGATGAGATTGCTTCTCACATTCCTGAACTTGAAGAGAATGTGGAAGTTTTAAAAGAGAAGTTGTCTATCTTTGGTGAGCGTGAACAACGTCTTGAGCGTGAAAAGTTGGAGTTGATTGAGGATAAGCGGAAGGTTTCAGAGCAGTTTGAGGCCTTTCGTAAAGAACTTAATGAGATTGAGAACCTGGAGGCGAAGGCCACTGACTTGGGAAATGATCTTGCGGATGCAAAGAGTCAACTTGAGGATGCCCTTCGTGCTTTGGAACAGGAAAGGAAGCTCAAGGAGGAGGCTGTTAGTAACTTGGATGAGGAGCGAAGGCTAAAAGAAGAGGCTGTTTTAGCTCTTAGCCATTTCAAGCAGTCTTTAGTGGACAGGGCTTCGTGTGCTGTGGAGAAAGTTCGTAAGGTTGTGCAGTCCTTTGGAGCTAATTTGAAAGTGCTGGAAGGATTCGACTTTTCAGACATCTCTGGCAAATTCGACTGGCTTGAAAGTTCTTTCATCGACTTTCAGACTGTGGCTAACAGCTTTTCCAACTTCTCGGTTGTTGTGGCAGTTCGTAGCTTTGCTTACACCATGACTCAGTTGGGTTGCGATCACGTTCGCAATACAAAGTTTGATTACCCTAGAGATATCAGCTACGAGACTGTTGGCAGTGGCATTGCATCGATTGCAAGGAATTTTGCCAGACGCTTCTAGGTGCCCTAAGGTATCAAGCTAGCTTTGGAGGAGGCAGAGCATAACCAAACTAAGGTTGGTAGCTGCTTTTCCCCTTGTTGTACTTTACTTGGGAGGGGTTCTAAGGGTCCTGGTCTTTGATTTGCAGAAGAAGATCTCTGGTGGCTCGGGTACTCCTTCATCATCTACCATGGCTACACCTTCGGCTACCCCTTCGACTGCCCTTCGCATAACTCCTGCTTCCGCTGATGCTACGCCTGTGTCTAGCACACCTGTGAACCCTTTGGCTGTTGGTTCTGTTCTTGAGGAGAATATGAGAACGGTTGATCCAGCGGATGCTCCACCGGCTGGCGATCAGGTTGAATGAACTTTTCAAAGTTTGAGCGATGTTTAAAGCTGTTTTGAACATTTGTTTTGTAATGTTAATACTCTGTGCCTGCGTAGGTCCCCGTTGAGGACCCTGCGCAGGGAATTATCTTAGAAACTTCTACCTTAATCTATCGGCGTGGAAGCTTTATGATTTCTGGTTCTCTTTATGATGATTTTAAGCGTCGTCATCCTGATCTTGGTGTCTGATGACTTCTTGTCTCGTCATCGGAAGTATTACGATAGGTGTAACACTGAAGCGAAGGATTTTTGGTAGAACTTTGACCCTAGTGTGTTGCCGCAGCGGAGGATTCATTGGATCCTTCGTCGTATTGACCGTGGTGACGATAGTGTTGCGCAGGGGCTACTGGAGCCAAAACTTGAGCCAGTAGATGAAATATGCTGTGCCCCTCGTTATACTTATTTAGCTAGGGATTCAGTAGAAGATGAGCCTGTGGATAATAGAAACAAATCTTAGCTATTGACTGCATTTCTTCTTCTTGTTTTGTTTAGGGATTAGTTCCCGACACTGATACTCTTCGAAGAATGGCTAACGAGATTATTGATGGTGTTGTTGTTGACTTGATATCAGAACTGGCTGATAGGGTGTGTGACAGATCTTCCAGATGATTAAATAGATCGATTGGAACTATTTTTACTGGGCATAGCCCCAGCCTTTGTGCTGTAAAAAATACTCTTTATTTTGATGTGGACACGACGATTTTGTCTGCTCTGTCATCGTATGTTTGTTTTTCTTGCTTTCTACTTTTTGAAAAGATGTACTGTATTGGCACTTGTCCTTTTTTGGACTCGTGACTGTCCTTTTGCTTTGTCGCTTGTGTGTGCTGTGACTCCGTGACCGGGTTCACGAGTTCTTTGTTGCGAGGCAGGAGTCACGGGTTCGCGTATCGTTCCCCTCTATAAATTGCCTGCTAGTTTGCCTTTGCTTGTGAAGTACATACATAGTGTTTTCTGGGCTTTCCAATGGCCCTTGTTTGGTGCTTGGTTCGTCCTCCAGAGTTTGAGAGAGTTTGCGTCTTCATCAATGGAGCTAGAAGAGTGCTTGCGACTGGGCCAAGAGTTGATCACCGTCTGAGTGTTCCTATGATAACGATTCTTGTTTCTGGTGTTTGCTCGTCTTTTTGACGTGTCATCGGTCCAGATTCGAGTGAACGTAGGGGCTAGCCTGATTAGCTCTTTTGGCCTTGTAACCGTTGTTAGGTTTCCTGGAAGCTAGAAGAGAGCTTGCGATGAGTTCATGTGAACCAAGCTGGCTCTGTTTGTAGCTTTTGTGAAGCCTACAACTTTATCTGGCTATTGTTGTGACAGCTGATATCTTTATTCTTCTTTACGTTCTGTCCTGTGAGACAGTTTTGTATCTGCAATGGTATTGATTTAATGAAGATGAAGTTTTCTTTTACGAAGGCCTCGTGTGCTTTTTCGAGGCTTGGAGTTTTTTATTGTACTTTTATGCTGGATGCAAGAACTTTACGAGCATTTGTGAGATGGGTTTTGTCATACCCCCTTTGGGCTGCGAAGGTCTCAGAAGCCTTTTTGAGACTGGTTTTTATTATACCCTCTCTTTGGGATGCGAAGGCCTCACGAGCCTTTTTGAGACGGGTTTTTTTATCAAACCCTCTCTTTAGGATGCGAAGGCCTCACGAGCCTTTTTGAGACTTGGGTTTTTTTATCAAACCCTCTCTTTGGGATGCGAAGGCCTCACGAGCCTTTTTGAGACTTGGGTTTTTTATCAAACCCTCTCTTTGGGATGCGAAGGCCTCACGAGCCTTTTTGAGATTTGGGTTCTTGCTCTTTGTCTGTTTTGGTTGAACTGAAGTCTGACAAGCTTGCATACTATGCTATAGCTTGTCGACTTTCATTTCTCTTTTTGGTTTCGTTGATAAGGTCACGTACTTTTGAATGTACGTGACTTTTCAACATATCCATAGTATTCGTTTGCGGGGGTACTACTTATATTTCCATAGTAAATGGGTTACATAAGAATCTGCCTCGTTAAAAACCTCACCCCTTCGAATAGTTTTGATCCTAAACGAAGGGTCCCCTGTGAGGAAAAGAGTGCAGTTCCCGAAGAAATTTAAAGAGTACATAAATCTTGAAAATATAAAAGAAACTATGAAAATCTAGAAGATACTTTTCTGAGCGTTTACGCTCATGGGTAATATTTTTGCAAACTGTCCGCGTTCCATGAATGCGGCAATTCTTTTCCATCCATATCTTGCAGTCTGTAGGATCCTTGTCTATTTGATTCTTTTACGAGGTAGGGTCCTTCCCACTTAGGTTGCAGCTTTCCTGCTTTGTCAGCGCTTGCTTTTCTTTTCAGAACAAAATCTCCCGGATTTATTTCTTTCACGGCTATCTTCTTGTTTCTCCATTTTCTTGTTTCTGTTTGGTAGTTCTGTAAGTTTTGTGCAGCGATGAGCCTTTGTTCTTCTATTTCTTCTTTGTGCGTTCTGTTATCTTCATGCTCTGATGTTGCCTTTGAGGTTCTCGGAGATCCAAAGAGGACTTCTGCTGGGAGTACTGCTTCATCTCCAAATAACAATTTGAATGGCATGAACTTAGTTGCTCTTGATTCGGTTGTGTTGTGTGACCAGACCACTCTTGTCATTTCTTCTACCCATTTGCCCTTTGGGAGTCCTTGAGGCATTTAGCTATTCCTTTTAGTATTATTCCATTTGCCCTTTCCACTGCTCCATTGGATTGAGGGTGGTATACTGATGCAAAACATATTTTGATGCCTAGAGTTGAGCAGAATTCCTTGAATGTGTCATTGTCGAACTGTTTGCCATTATCCACTGTTATTTCCTTTGGTGTGCCGAATCTGCATATTATGTTTTGCCATACGAACTTTTGGACTGTCTTTGCTGTTATTGTTGCCAACAGCTTCGCCTCTATCCATTTTGTGAAGTATTCAACTGTTATGATTGCAAATCTTAGGTTTCCTTGTGCGGCAGGAAATGGTCCTACCAAGTCGATGCCCCATCGTTGTAAGGGCCATGATGGTGTTATTAGCTGAGTGATGGATGAGGGTCTCTGCGAGTTGTTTGCCAAGAATTGGCAGTTTTTGCATCTTCTTATATGTTCCTTTGTGTCCTCGAGTGCTGTGGGCCAGTAGAACCCTTGCCTGAATATTTTTCCGGTCGTTGCTCTTGGTCCTGTGTGAGACCCGCAGAACCCTTCGTGTACTTCTTTGATTATATCTTGGCCTTCGCTTTTTGTTACACATTTTAGCTATGGTTTGCATACGCCAGACTTGTATAACTCTCCGTTTAGGACTTTGTAGTTTCTTGTTCTCTGGGTGAGTCTCTTTCTTTCATCCTCATCAAATGGTTCATATGTTCCATTGATGAATGCGATGATAGGAGCTCGCCAATCTTCGCTCTCATTGTTGTTTATGTGCAATATCTGGCATTCTGCTCTTGGTGATGGTTGTCTCAGTGTTTCATAGAAAACATCTGGTGGCAGGGTTTCGCCCCTTGCTGCATTCTTTGCCAAGGCATCGGCTTCATTGTTTTCACTTCTTGGTATCTTTTTTATTGTGAAGCCCGTAAAATGCTTTTCAAGTGCCCTTACAGCTGTCATATATTTGTGCATTTCCTTGTTTGCCTCGTAGTTCTTTTCAACTTGTTCTTTTATGACTTCTGAGTCTGAATTCAGGATTGCTCTTTTTGCGCCCAGCATTCTTGCCTTGCGAAGGCCTAGCAGTATGGCTTCATATTCTGCGACATTGTTTGTGCTTGGGAAGCATAGTCTTGCTGCATATCTGATTTTGTTTCCTGCTGGCGATGTAATTATTGCTGCGACACCAGCCCCAGCGTCTCTCCAAGCTCCATCACAATATATGGTCCAGACTTGTTCTTTTATTTCTTCCTCTTCTTCGTTTCTTGCTGGTATCCATTCTGCTATGAAATCTGCTAATACTTGAGACTTGACTGCACTTCTGTGGATGAAGTCTATTGTGTATTCTGCCAGTTCTGCTGCCCATTTTGCTATTCTTCCTAAGGATTCTTTGTTTTCAAAGACGTCTCTTAGCGGGTAATTGGTTGGTACTATGATATGGTGGGCTTGGAAGTAGTGCCTCAATTTTCTTGATGCCATGAGAATTGCATAGGCCAGCTTCTCTATTTTTGAGTAGTTGCATTTTGATCCCGACAGTGCCTTGGACACAAAGTATATTGGTACTTGTTCCGTTTTTATCATTGTTTGTTCATCCTTCACTGTTTGTTTTCTTCTATCAACACGGCGCTTACAGCGAAGGGGGTTGCTGCTATGTATAGTAGCAATTTTGCCCTTGGTGTTGGACTTGTTAGTGCGGTCATCTGCTTTAGGTATTGTTTTAGTTCTTCAAAGGCGTTCTGTTGCTCTTGACCCCACTCGAAATTTGCTGACCCTCTTAAGACTTTGAAGAATGGCAAGCTTCTTTCTGCAGACTTTGCAATAAATCTGTTTAAAGCTGCTATTCTTCCTGTCAATTTCTGCACATCCCTTCTTGAGGTTGGGTTCTTCATGTTTTTTATCGCGTCTATTTTTTCGGGGTTGGCCTCTATTCCCCTTCGTGACATGATGCATCCTAGTAATTTTCTCTTTTTGACTCCGAATGCACACTTTTCGGGGTTTAACTTTAGCCCTGAGTTTCTCAGATTGGCAAATGTTTCAATCAGATCTGAGGAGTGATTTTCTGCCTTTTTGCTCCTTACAACCACATCATCCACATAGATTGATATGTTTTTGTCTAGTTGGTCTGCGAATACTGTTGACGTCATTCTGACGAAAGTGCATCCTGCATTTCTCAGTGCCTCGGCCATTCTGATAAAACAGAATATTCCGAAGGGGGTTGTGAAGCTTGTTTTTTCTTCATCCTCTTTTTTATCCAGATTTGGTGGTAGCCGGAGAAACAATCGAGTAGTGAAAGTAGTTCGCACCCTGCTGTTGAGTCGACAAGTGCGTCTATTCTTGGTAGTAGGAAGTCGTCTTTTGGGCATGCTTTGTTCAAGGTAGTGAAGTCAATGCACATTCTTATTTTTCCATTCTTCTTGGACACAAGAACTGTATTTGCAAGCCACTCTGGATACTGGACTGGCCTAATGACGTTTGCTGTTAGGAGCCTCTACACTTCTGCCTTCGCTGCTATTATTCTGTCAGGAGACATCTTTCTTTGTTTCTGTTTCTTTGGTGGGTAGCTTGGGTCAACATTGAGGGAGTGTTCTGCTATATCTCGACTTACTCCTTTGAGGTCGTTTGATGACCATGCAAAAACATCACTGTTGTTTTTGAGGAGCTTGATCAATATTTTCTCTTCTTCAGATGTTAATTCTGTTCCAATTATTACCGTTTTGTCCAGAGTATCCTTGTAGATGGGTACTATTTTTGTCTCCTGAGGGGGGTTGCCTTTTCCTTGATGATTTTTTCTTGCTTCTGAGATGCTGGTGTTGCTGTCTCCTCGATAATGTGTATATGTTTATGATCCGGGTTGACATTTCCCTTAGCCCTTCTAGCTTCATCCTGATTTTCATACACTGTTATGATGCCATTGTGCGATGGCATTTTCATGCAGAGATAGCCGTGATGAATGACTGCTGAGAACTTGTTGATGAACCCTCGTCCGAAAATTGCGTTTTATGGGTAGTCGATGTCAACCACGTCAAATGTTATTTTTTCTGCTCTGTATTTTTCTGGGGAGCCAAAGTATACCCAGAGTGTTATTTTCCCAGTGCTTCGATCCTTTTGCCTTCGAAGCCATATAATGGTCTTTTTGCTTTTTCTAACTTGTCTGCACCAATTTTCATGCTATTGAATGCATAGGAGAATAATATGTCTGCTGAACTGCCTCCATCAACTAGGATTCTTGAGACGTTGCTTCCTCCGACGTAGTGTGTGTTCTTTCTTATGTTTGCGTTCATCATGAAGGGGTCTTCGTGGGGGTGGTCTACTAGCTTTAGATCTTGCTGGGTGAACATTATTGGGATGTGGCTATAATCTGACTTTAGCTGGGTTCCATCTGATAAATGGTTGACCCTTCGCTCCCAATCTTTTCTTTGCCTTTTTGATGTGTGGATGGTTCCTGCTGATCCACCAGTGATGGGGAGAATGTTGTTTGCTGCAAAACCATCATTTTCTTGTTTTGGGGGTGGGGGGATTTGATTTTCCTGGTTATTTTGCTGCGAAGGACCTGGTTGTGCCCATCGCATTTGGCTTTGGTTTGATGCTTGGGATTGGTTTGGATATTAGTACTGTTGTGCGAAGGGTGTTTGTAGGTTGTACATGAGCGAGGGGTGTAGTGGGCCTATGCTGTAGTTTATGGGACAGTAAGGCTTGTGCAACCAGGAGTTATCTTGGCTTTCTAGTTTTATTGTGTGGTTTACTTGCTTCGGCTTTGACTCTTCTTTTTCTTTCTCGATCTTCTCCTTGTTTGCTATTGTGTATGGGCATGAATTTGTAGTATGTCCTGCCCTTTTTCCATGATATGTGCACCACAATTCTGCTGGGTTTCTATAGTTTGATATCCCTCTGCCTTTGCCTTGGCCTTCGCGGCCTCCGCGGCCGCCTCTTTGTGAGAAATTACTTCTTCCCCCTCGGCCTCCTCTATGACTTTGCTCATTCTTATTGTCATAATGACGAAGGTCCGAATTAGGGGTACCCAATCAAACCCTTAATCCGGGAGCTTAAGATGATCCACCCCTCAAAAAACAAATCTAAAGGCTCAAACCAAAGCAGATTCTCCATGACCCGACACCTCGGAGGCCGCCCGACGAGTCTCCGATTCGCCCGAGGAGTTCTCTGCCTCCGAGGAGTCTCCCCGATTCGCCCGAGGAGTTCTCCGCCTCCGAGGAGTCTCCGCGATTCGCCCGAGGAGTTCTCCGCCTCCGAGTGGCTCCGCTGCTCGCCGAGGAGTCTCCAGCTCTCCGGGTGAAACTACCCGGCCACGTCTTGGCCCATCCAGCGCCGTACCCACTTGGTACCCGCCGCGTCAGAGCATGATGGGCGTCCGTCCTTCGCCACGGCAGCCACAGTGGCACTCGTCCCATCCGAACAGGAACGCTACAGTCTTGGGAGGAACGCATGCGCAACACCGGGCGCCCAAGTACGATCCCAGGCGCCCATGGATGACACCTGGAACCCGAGCAGGACACCTGGAGCACCCGAGGACCTCGAGCAAGTCAACCACGACCCGGGAACTACCCGGGAGCTTACCCGGGAAGACGTCTACACCAACCACCCGGGATGTACGATCCCGGGTCCGGCGGGGTGCCCACTCCGTCAACACCTGCTCCCTGTACGGCTCGGCGCACGACGCAAGCTAAAGGCCTCGGGGCAGTAACTCTCCTTGTAATTTTCTATCTTTCTTACCCCCCGCTCCCTTCTCTCCTTGAGACTATAAAAGGGGACAAGGGGACATCAGTGGGGGGACGAGGCCGACACCAGCCGAACATTCGGACACAGCACGAACAGCACACTCGTTCGCACAGCACAGGGACTTGGGACCCTCTCCCTCTCCCGATCAGTTTGTACCCCCTACTACAGACTTTGGACTTGAGAACATCGGCACATACTGGACGTAGGGTATTACTCTCCGGAGGCCCGAACCAGTCTAAAACCCCCTGTCTCTCGAGTCACCATCCGGGCTCCGACGCGCGATCGTAGTAAATTTACTTGCCGGCGGTAGCGAACCCCGACAGTTGGCGCGCCAGGTAGGGGGTTTTCGCGTGTCACGACACTTCACCAGGGTCCGGATGGCCCACACCGGCGCCTCGCTGGCGTCTGGCGATCACCTGCGGTTCGGCTCCCTCGACTTCGTCATCGACAAGTTGGTGGAGCCCATCATCGGGGCGACTTTCGTGCGCCCCAAGCTTGCCCGCGACGACGGCAAGACGCTCCACGACGAGGGGCCCAAGCCCTCCCACGCCACGGCGGGAGCTACCGCCTACGTCCTCGACCTACTCGGAGGGGACCTGGCGGCCGCCCTGGGACGGAGCCCGTCCCAGGAACGCTTCCGCAACGTCTCCTACATGATCACCAATCTCGCCCTCCAGGTTGGAGGACAGGAGCAGCTCCTCTGGGACGAGTTCATCGACTGCTACAACGCCATGTACCCGGAGGGGCAGCCAGGCCTGCCGAGCGACCCGGCGGTCACCCCGACACCGACGGAGTCCGACCCACACGCCTCGCCAACCACCAGAAGCACGGTGGGTGAGCAAAGCTCGCGCCCGCGGCGGACGTGGGCTCCGCCGAACTTCGACCCTTCTCGGGAATGCTTCATGTGCCACACCCCCGACGGGGATGTGCGGTCCGCGAGCAGCTCGACGAGGGACGGCGCCCCCGCAGCACCACCTGCCAACGCCGTTGCGGCTCCGCCTGCCCGAGCCCCTGCAGCTCCACATGCCAACGCTCCTGCGGCGCCACCGCCGAACACCCCGGCGGACGATGCTCGGCGGGTCAGGCTGCAGGAACTAGACGAGGCCCGGCGACAGATCGAGGCAGAACGGCAGCAGCTCAACCGCGAGCTTGGGAGAAACGCGGACGGAGGAGCCGCCCGCGCACGCGCCCGGGACGTGCAACAGCGCATCGTCAACGACGGTGGCAACGCCAACGACGCGCCGGTCTTCAATCGGGCGTCCCAGAACCTCGCAGCGGCTGCTGTCCTGCTACGTGAACACCCTGAACCAGCGGCGCCCGAAGACCGGAGGTTCCATCAGCAGCTCCGCGCGCTCCTGGAAACCGCAGCGGTCCAACAGGCGGAAAGCTCCGCCTCGCGCCAGCGTGCTCCTCGGGAGCCCGATCAAGAGCGTTCCGTGCATCATCGCGGGGCCACAGCCGACGTAGGCGCCAGGCGACGGGACGAGCACCATCAGTACCGCCCACGCCGGGCCTATAACAGACGGCGCGGGGGCCGCTACGACAGCGGCGAGGACCGGAGCAGGAGTGCGTCACCCGACCCCAGGGGACCGCGTGCCTTTGGACCCCACGTCCTCGGCGCTCAGGTTCCTCCGCGCTTCCGAGCTCCGACGACGGTGCCCAAGTACGACGGGGACACAAACCCCAGCGTCTGGTTGGAGGACTACCGGCTCGCGTGCCATGCAGGGGGAGCGCAAGACGATTACTTCATCATCAAAAGCCTCCCCCTCTACCTCGCCGACTCAGCTCGAACATGGCTGGAGCATCTCCCTGCGGGCAAGATCGACAGCTGGGCGCAGCTGCGTGACGCCATCATTGGCAACTTCCAGGGCACCTACACTCGTCCCGGGAACCCCTGGGACCTCCGCAACTGCCTCCAGGCAGAGGACGAGACCCTGCGAGACTACATCAAGCGCTTCTCCAAGCGCTGCACCGAGCTGCCAAACACTGCTGACACCGACGTTGTCTCCGCGTTCCGCTTCGGAACCACCTGCGCGACCCTCATCCATGAGTTGGGGCGCAGGAAGCCGCGAACCATCCGGGAGCTCCTCGACATCGCCACCGACTACGCCGATGGGGAGGACGCCGTCGCTGCAACCCTTGAACGGCCTCAGAGCAAGGGCAAACAGTCGGAGGCGGTTGACGAGGGCACCTCCGCCCGACCCGACAAGGAGAAAAGGAAGGACAAGCGGAGGCGCGATGGTCGCATGGTAGCAGCGGCCGAGCGGAAGGCCACAAAACCCAAAGGGAACCCGGCACCAAAGGACCACTTCGAGAAGCTCCTCGAGGCGCCCTGTACCAACCACAAGGGCCCTGTCAAGCATGCCCTGAAGGATTGCAAACTCATGAGAAGCTTCCTCGCCGGCACCCTGAAGAAGAAGCCCTACGAGAACCGGGACGGGGCCGGTGGCTCGAACAACGACGACGGCTACCCCAGGGAGGACGGAGCGATCTTAATGATCGTCGGGGGATCCGCGGCCTGCCCCTCGAAGCGCGACGAGAAGCTAATCCGGCGAGAAGTCTGCCACACGGACCCCGCGGTGCCCTCCTACCTAAAATGGTCCGAGGCCCCGATCACCTTCGACCGCTCCGATCATCCCGACTATGTCCCACAACCCGGAAGGTACCCGCTCGTGGTGCTCCTCTCTTCGGGACGAAACGCGTCCACAAGGTGTTGATGGACGGCGAGAGCGGCCTCAACATCCTCTACGTCGACACTCTTGATGAGATGGGGATCCCGCGTTCCCAGCTTCGGCCATCCGCGGCGCCATTCCACGGGATCGTCCCCGGGGTGGACGCAATACCGCTCGGGCAGATCGATCTGCCCGTCACGTTCGGGACCCCACGGAACTTCCGCAGAGAAACCCTCACTTTCGAAGTAGTGGGATTTCCTGGGGCGTATCTCGCCATCCTTGGGAGGCCTGCATACGCAAAGTTCATGGCTGTCCCGAACTACACGTACCTCAAATTGAAGATCCCCGGACCCAAGGGTGTCATCACCGTGGGGACTTCGTTTGAGCATGCGTTCGCCTGCGAAACCGAGTGCTTCCAGTTCGCGGAGGCGCTCGTCCAGTCCAAGAGGCTCGCCGCTGAGCCTTCACCCAGGGACCTGGATATCCCCGAGACCTCCAAGCGTGCCGCGTGCTCCTTTGAGCCGGCCAAGGACGTCAAGGAGGTTGCCGTGGCCGACGATGGCCGCACCCTCCGTATCGGGACGGCGCTCGACATGCCGGGGATTCCAAGGGAAGTCGCCGAGCACAAACTTGACATCAAGCCGGGCGCTCGACCCGTCAAACAGAAGCTCCGACGCTACGACGACGAGAAGTACAAAGCCATCGGCGAAGAGCTCAAAAAGCTCCTCAGCGCCGGCTTCATTAGGGAGGTATATCACCCCGAGTGGTTGGCCAACCCTGTACTTGTAAAAAAGAAAAATGGGAAATGGAGGATGTGCGTTGACTATACTGGCCTGAACAAGGCATGTCCAAAAGACTCCTTCCCTCTTCCGCGCATAGATCAGGTGGTCGACTCCACCGCGGGGTGCGAAACCCTTTGCTTTCTCGATGCGTACTCCGGGTACCATCAGATCGCGATGAGCCTGGCCGACCAGCTCGCAACCTCGTTCATCACGCCCTATGGCACCTACTGCTATTCGTCTATGCCATTCGGGCTGAAAAACGCGGGTGCCACGTTCCAGAGATGCATGCGACGCGTCTTTGGTGACTTAATCGGCCGACTGGTCGAGGCATACGTTGACGATATAGTAGTAAAATCCAAACGCACTGGCGACTTGGTCTCCGACCTCACAGCTGTCTTTGAGAAGCTCCGGCTGAACAAAGTAAAGCTTAACCCCGAGAAATGCGTTTTCGGGGTCCCGAGAGGCATGCTCCTCGGCTTTATCGTATCGGAACGAGGCATCGAAGCCAATCCCGAGAAGATAACAGCCATCACCGACATGGGGCCTGACGAAGGTCCGAATTAGGGGTGTCCAACCAAACCCTTAATCCAGGAGCTCACGATAATCCACCCCTCAAAAAGCAAAAAATTAGAGACCCAAACCAAGGCAGATTTGTCATGCCACGACACCTCGGAGACCGCCCGACGAGTTTCCGATTCGCCCGAGGAGTTCTCCGCCTCCGAGTGGCCTCCCGGTTCGCCCGAGGTGTTCTCCGCCCCCGAGTGGTCTCCAGCCCCTCGGGTAAAACTACCCGGCCACGCCCCGGCCCATCCGGCGCCGTACCCACTTGGTACCCGCCGCGTCAGAGCATGATGGGCGTCCGTCCTTCGCCACGGCAGCCACAGTGACGCCCGTCTCGTCCGAACAGGAGCGCTACAGTCCTGAGAGGAATGCATGCGCTACACCGGGCGCCCAAGTACAACCCCAGGCATCCACCGACGACACCTGGAACCCGAGCAGGACACCTGGAACGCCCTAGGACCTCGAGCAAGTCAACCACGACCCGGAAACTACCCGGGAGCTTACCCGGGAAGGCATCGACTCCAACCACTCGGGATGTACGATCCCGGGTCCGGCGGGGCGCCCACTCCGTCAACACCTGCTCCCTGTACGGCTCGGCGAGCGACGCTGGTTGAAGCCCTCGGGGGCAGTAACTCCCCTTGTAATTTTCTCCTTTTTTACCCCTCACTCCCTTCTCCCCTTGAGGCTATAAAAGGGGACAAGGGGACATCAGTGGGGGGGGAATTCGAACATCAGTCGAACACTCGGTCACAGCACACGCATCACGCTCACTCGCACCACTCAGGGACTTGGGACCCTCTCCCTCTCCCGACTAGTTTGTACACCCCTACTACAGACTTGGACTTGAGAACACCGGCTCACACTGGACGTAGGTTATTACTCTCCGGAGGCCCGAACCAGTCTAAAACCCCCTGTCTCTTGAGTCACCATCCGGATCCTGACACGCGATCGTAGGAAATTTACTTGTCGGCGGTAGAGAACCCCGACAGCTGGCGCGCCAGGTAGGGGCTTTTTCGCGTGTCACGACACTTCACCAGGGTCCGGATGGCCCACGTCGGCGCCTCGCTGGCGCCCGGAGATCATCTGCGGTTCGGCTCCCTCGACTTTGTCATCCACAAGTCGGCGGAGCCCATCATCGGGGCGACTTTCGTGCGCTCCAAGCTTGCCCGCAACGACGGCAAGACGCTCCATGACGAGGGGCCCAAGCCCTCCCACGCCACGGCGGGAGCTACCGCCTACGTCCTCGACCTACTCGGAGGGGACTTGGCGGCCGCCCTGGGACGGAGCCCGTCCCAGGAACGCTTCCGCAACGTCGCCTACATGATCACCAATCTCGCTCTCCAGGTTGGAGGGCAGGAGCAGCTCCCCTGGGACGAGTTCATCGACTGCTACAACGCCATGTACCCGGAGGGACAGCCAGGCTTGCCGAGCGACCCGGTGGCCACCCCGACACCGGCGGAAATCGATCCCCGCATCTCGCCAACCGCCAGAAGCGTGGTGAACAGCTCGCGCCCGCGGTTGACGTGGGCTCCGCCGAACTTCGACCCATACCGGGAGTGCTTCATGTGTCACACCCCCGACGGAGATGTGCACTCTGCGAGCAGCTCCACGGGGGACGGCGCCCCTGCAGCGCCACCAGCCAACGCCGCTGCGGCTCCACCTGCCCGGGGACCGGCAGCTCCTCCTGGCAATGCTCCTGCGGCGCCACCACCCGACGCTCCGGCGGACGATGCTCGGCGGGTCAGGCTGCAGGAGCTGGACGAGGCCAGGCGTCAGATCGAGGCAGAGCGACAGCAGCTCAACCGTGAGCTTGGGAGAAACGCGGATGGAGGAGCCGCCCGCGCACGAGCCCGGGACGTACAACAGCGCATCGTCAACGACGGTGCCAACGCCAACGACGCACCAGGTCTTCAACCGGGCGTCGCAGAACCTCGCAGCGGCTGCTGTCCTGCTCCGCGAGCATCCCGAACCAGCGGCGCCCGAAGATCGGAGGTTCCATCAGCAGCTCCGTGCGCTCCTGGAAACCGCAGCAGTCCAGCAGGCGAAAAGCTCTGCCTCACGCCAGCGAGCTCCTCGAGAACCCGAGCATGAGCGTTCCGTACATCATCGTGCGGCCCCAGCCGATGAAGGTGTCAGGCAACGGGACGAGCACCATCAGCGCCGCCCGCGCCGAGCCTACAACAAGCGGCGTGGGGGCCGCTATGACAGCAGCGAGGACCGGAGCAGGAGCGTGTCGCCCGACCCCAGGGGGCCGCGTGCCTTTGGGCCTCGCGTCCTCGGCGCTCAGGTCCCTCCACGCTTCCGAGCTCCCACAACGGTGCCCAAGTACGACGGGGACACCAACCCCAGCGTCTGGCTGGAGGACTACCGGCTCGCGTGCCACGCAGGGGGAGCGCAAGACGATTACTTCATCATCAAGAGCCTCCCCCTCTACCTCGCCGACTCGGCTCGGACATGGCTAGAGCATCTCCCCGCAGGAAAAATCGACAGCTGGGCGCAGTTGCGCGATGCCTTCGTTGGCAACTTCCAGGGCACCTACACTCGCCCCGGGAATCCCTGGGACCTTCGCAACTGCCTCCAAGCAGAGGATGAGACTTTGCGCGACTACATCAAGCGCTTCTCCAAGCGCTGCACCGAGCTGCCAAACACCGCTGACACCGACGTCGTCTCCGCGTTCCGGTTTGGAACCACCTGCGCGACCCTCATCCATGAGTTGGGACGCCGGAAGCCTCGAACCATCCGGGAACTCCTTGACATCGCCACCGACTACGCCGATGGGGAGGACGCCGTCGCTGCAACTCTTGAACGGCCTCAAGCCAAGGGCAAGCAGTCGGAGTCAGCTGCCGAGGGCACCTCCGCCCGACCCGACAAGAAGAAAAGGAAGGACAAGCGGAGGCGCGATGGACGTATAGTGGCAGCAGCCGAGCGCAAGGCCACGAAACCCAAAGGGAACCCGGTGCCAAAGGACCACTTCGAGAAACTCCTCGAGGCACCCTGCACCAATCACGAGGGCCCTGTCAAGCATGCCCTGAAGAACTGCAGGCTGATGAGGAGCTTCCTCGCCGGCGCCCTGAAGAAGAAACCCTATGAGGGCCGAGACGGGGCCGGTGGCTCGAACAACGACGACGGTTATCCCAGGGAGGACGGCGCGATCCTGATGATCGTCGGGGGGTCGGCAGCCTGCCCCTCGAAGCGCGACGAGAAGCTGATCCGGCGAGAGGTCGGCCACACAGAGCCCGCGGTGCCCTCCTACCTGAAATGGTCCGAGGCCCCGATCACCTTCGACCGCTCTGATCATCCTGACTACGTCCCACAGCCCAGAAGGTACCCGCTCGTGGTTGCTCCTCTCTTCGGGACAAAACGCGTCCACAAGGTGTTGATGGACGGCGGGAGCGGCCTCAACATTCTCTACGTCGACACCCTTGACGAAATGGGGATCCCGCGTTCCCAGCTTCGGCCATCCCCGGTGCCATTCCATGGGATCGTCCCCGGGGTGGACGCAATACCACTCGGGCAGATCGACCTGCCCGTTACGTTTGGGACCCCACGGAACTTCCGCAGAGAAACCCTCACTTTCGAAGTGGTGGGATTTCCCGGGGCGTATCATGCCATCCTCGGGAGGCCTGCATACGCAAAGTTCATGGCTGTCCCGAACTACACGTACCTCAAACTGAAGATCCCCGGACCCAAGGGTGTCATCACCGTGGGGACTTCGTTTGAGCATGCGTTCGCTTGTGAAACCGAGTGCTTCCAGTTCGCGGAGGCGCTCGTCCAGTCCAAGAGGCTCGCCGCTGAGC
>CM014277.1:30244960-30260125 GCA_004135705.1 Alloteropsis semialata | reverse complement strand
AAACGAAACATTTAAGTGCAACGTTCCTTGCCCTAACCTATCTCTACACTTAAAATGTAAGGAATTGTCTGTTTCCTGTGGTCATCATATGTGTTTGCTCCATCGTCCTTCGTCCGCCCGTGGCATCGCACCCCTCCCCTTCGTCCGACGCCTGCACCTATCCATCTACCCTCGGATTTTTGGTCCGTCAGCTCCAATTCTAGGCCATCGAATAAGTCTGTGGAACCTCGCGCCTCTCCCCCATCGCGCCTGCCGCCACCCCGTCCCTGGCCTCCTGCTTGCGTCGCCTCCCCATGCTCCCCTCACCACCACGCCTCCTGCAAGCGCGAGATGGACGCTCGCCTCAACACCTTCAGAAGGGCAGCGGCGATCTGGGCACCCTCCTTCCTACCGCTGAGCAAGGTCAAGAGCTCCCACACCACGAGACCCCAACCAAAGAAACTCTGCCCCATCCTCCATGCCACAGCGAGACGGGCAAAGCGGTTTTGGAGCGGTGCAAAAGTGAGATCACGACGGCGTGGCGGCAGCTTCCCCTCACTGGCAAGTGTTCCTGTGCTAGCCGCACAACGTGACATGGATTCAGTGGCCAGCACTTGGCTCCTTTGGATCACTGCAGGTGTAGGACCGGTGGCCGTTGCACTCCTCCTGTGCCCACGTGGACCAGATCCGGGGTAGCGGCTCGCCTGAAGCCCAGCGGGGCCCCATTCCCCTCCGCCGGTGAGTCGTGGCCCTAACCTAACCGGGGGTGCCAGCCTCAGGCCCGCCACCGCCTCGCTCGTCGTCGCTCCCTCCGCCTATTGAGCCCAAAGGCCGTCGCCGCTGGGCCAACGACATCTGTCGCGCGCTGGGTGCCATAGCATTGGCTGCCGCCCTCTGGGGCCTGGTTGGCATTACAGGTTGCCACCACGTGCATGCCTACGGCCAGCGGTGGGACGCTGGCTGCCGCGGGTTCCGCATGGGGGGCCTCCGGTGGGGGAAGGGCGTCCACGCCACGCGGCTCTCTCCCCTTCCTATTCCTTGTGTAAGGAGAACTCGTGCGACTGCCGCTCCAGCAGTTCCTCCTTGCCAAGGTCATATCGGTGTACGATTTTTCCGGATGAGTTGCGCTATCAGGATGACTCGGCTCGCGTATATACATATCTCTGGAATCTGGATGGACAAGTAACCTTCGTGATATTCCTGAGTTTTCTGTCCATGTCCATAATGTGTTTGCCAACATATGCCCGTAAGGTTGTGTGTTTCAATATCAAGAGGCAGGACTAACTTTCTTTGCCTCAAGAATCACGTCCTGGAGTCCTGGATAGGTCCGTTCAATCGTAAAATTCTTGTTCTATTGGGTTCTTGTTTGATTTTGGGTGTTAGTCTTATTTTTTTGCAATGTTCATTGTTTCTTGACGATTACCAGCATCGTGATGTCGGTTAATATCGCAGAGCGCGTTGCGCAGCGCATTGCTTCTGTGTGTGGCATCATGTATGTGATAGTGAGCTGCACTAGAGCGTGGAATGGAGCACCTGCCCATTCTGTATCAGGCTATCAGTACTTCATGGGGCTGCAGTGTGGGCATATAATTGAGGTATGTATATGATGCTTGTTTGTCACACTCGGTATATGCCATTTCCATCAATGAATTTTTCGTGTGGATGCTTATGGTTTCAGAATTTTATGTATCTTTATGTCAAGACATGTTTAATATTATGTAGCTTTATGCCAAATGCCATTCTCCATATAATTGTGCCTTTGCATTAGTTCTGAATAATTTCATTCCTTTGTCATGCGCTAGAGCCTAGCGCCGCACAGAACAATTTTTTGTTTCCCGTGCTCTTTCCTCTCTGGCTCAAGTGATGTCTATATTAATTTGGCATACATTTGAAGCCTGCGGTTGATCTTCCATTCAATCAAAATCTATTTCCATCTTCAATAAAATATATACCAAATTGTACAAGAATCAAGAACAATGCTTTCATGGTCTCCTGGACCTATACCATTGGTTGAGCTGAAGCACATTTGAAATTCATACATGGTGTCTTACTTGTTTGGTAGATGTGGAGCTTAATAAGAGTTATACATATTGCTTTATCTTTTGATCGTTCTATACTTATGCTAAAACTAAGATCCATTTGTTGAAGGAATATAAGTACATTCAGGACTGCAGTTGTATGTTTTATTAAGAACATTCCTATTTTAATGATTATAGTGACTCATAAAATTTCACACTGCTGCTTCCAGCCATATCCAGCTAAGCAATTTGTTACTATTTTGGCTGAACTCACTGTCGACATGTTAGGGAAAACTGCAACAGAGAGGGGACTATAGTTAGAAAAATTCAGATTTGCATGGTAGATGATTGTTCCCTTCTGAAATGTCTCCTATAGGAGAACTAAAAGTTTCCATATAATATTGATCATTATTCTTTTTTTGTGAATTGTGTGCCACTGGGTTTTACTAAGCTCTAGCAGACTTGCTTTTGTGCATTCGAAAAATTATGGAAAATTCGTACTCTTGGGAAATGATCCTTACTTGTAGATAGTTTTTATTGGGCAGAGAACCTTCTATTGAGCAGCACTCAATGGTCTGAGATTCTTGTGAATGAGTTGTTAGTGCCTCCAACACAAGTGATGCAAAGAATCGTGTTTCTAGAGTACTTGAGGTTTTTGAGAGGGCCGTGACCTCTCGTATTGGTGCAGATGCACTTCAAAATTTTCAGAAGGTATTTGACTTCCCCACCTTGTTCTCAAGCAATATTTGCCATTAATGGTGGCATTCCAGTTGCTCATTTGCTTCAGTTGCAATACAGCATGAACGCCAAAAGGAGCAAGCAACCACATTCTGCAAGCAAATGACTGTTGGGTCATTCAGGTCATTTTTGTGATATATCCAAATCTTTTGTTTCAATTTCTAGCTAGAAACATTATTGCTATCTTGATCAATCACTACACCAACTATTTTTCAAATATTCCAGTGTGCCCAAGGGTCAAGTTTGTAACAGTCTGAACTATCATGGAAATTGGTATTTGTATGATTGTGTATAATGTGTTGGATGTATTGCATTGAGTCTCTACGGTGAATATATAAGGGTACAAGACTTGGGGGTAAGACACTGTTGACGATCAAAATTGGCACAAAGCAGTTTTAACAGGAAAACCGATGGAACCGGATTCAGGAACCGGTTTGGTTCCCTATTGCCCCGTTTGACAGGGCAATCCGGTGGCACCGGATTTGGAAACAGGTGGAACCGGTTTTCCCCGAGTCCTAGTAGGTTTGGACTCTTTTGTGGGTTCGAGTTGTAATAGGGCTTTTCTTGCGGGGCAAGACCTCCCCACCCTATAAATATAAAGGGCCATGGCCGATTAAGGGTTGATCCAAACGATCAAACACAAAATACCTTTACTTTTTGTCATCTAAAAACCCTAGCTTTTTCAACCCTAATTGTTATTCGTACTTCGTCTCTACGGTGTTGACGACGTTCTGAGTGGCCTGCCGACCTCAGAGCAACCCTAGGCAAGCCTGCCCTGACGGGGTCCCTCCCGAGCCAGCGTTCATAGGCTTACACAGCAAACCGTAGGAAACAAGTTTCACCGGTTTCCCAAACTGATTTCACCGGTTTTGCTGGGAATGCTGCTGGTGACTGATCCGTTGTGGATCCGCGCGACCTAGCGTAACTCGGTGTGTTGACTGTAAAAGGCGTCAACTCATTTTTGGCGACTCCGCTAGGGACTTTAGAGATCTTGGTTTTTATAACCGATCTATCAAACCCTAGCCAGATGGGATCTACTGCAGATTTGGACAAAGACAACATCATCGTGCCCTCCATGGAGGAGATCGGTGATGAGGAGCGTTAGAGGTTTGAAGCAGCCCAAGAGTTCTTCAAGAATCAATTCCTGATGGAGCCAAAGAAGGATCACCAAGGCAAGGTAACAAGAACTCATAAATTCATGATGACGGCGTTCACTTTGAAAGACAAGAAGGTGGAAGAATTACCCCCGGTAACTTTACATCCACCTAAAACATCTACTCCCAATCCTGATTATAAGCTTAATGCTGCACTTTTGCGAACCGATGAAGTAGCACTACAAGAAACCTGTTAATCTATGACGAATTTTCTGTGACATTTTCAGAGAACGTCATAGATCTGCAGATGGCCCATCCAAGCCCTAAATCAGGCCCGATTTCTGTGACGAATCTCAGTAAACGTCATGATCGTTGAAAACTAAAATCATCACAAATTTGATAACGTACTAATCCACAATTTTGATAAACAAATACGTACTTTAAATAAAATAAGATGGGTTACTATAGTATGCACTCTTATAGACAGGATGGATAGAATTGAAAAGGATAGGTTGGTAGAATCATCTTATTATACATATAATATACCACCTATGCAACATGAAAATACGCATGCGAGTGTGTCTGCTACACCAAAAAAAGCACCTGAAAATCCATTGTATGGTATGCCGGCTAATTTCTATCCAGGGCAATTACCGCCACCAACACATGTTTCGCCAGTCTCGGCGAAACCGGTGGCACCGGTTTCCAGAAACCGGTGGAACCGGCTTTGTCGTCCCGGCTGCACAGCAGCCAGTACCACACGCTACAGCTCCTCTTTCGGTAGTCCCTAACCGAAATACAGAGGTGGCTAATCGTTCTGCTTACATTGAGACACGGGCATACACATCACCGCCTATACCTAATCAAAACATTAATTCTAGTGGGATTCCTAATGATGTGTATGATCAATATTTGCGGCAAATTGCATGCCTCATGTTGTTCAGGCTCAAAGTACAGCCATGGGGCATTCTGATCTAGCTCATTCAAATTTATATGCTGAATTCTTTAAATTAAAGAATGAGATAGCTAGTATGACGCAGGATAAGCTCGGCATTGATGTGGGTAATTCTAGATTATAACAAAAACCATACTCCGCTGATTTTGATGCTATTCCTTACCCTAATAATTGATGTGTTTCTGATTTTGTGAAATTTAATGGTGATGATAGTAAAACCACTTGGGAACACATTAGCCAATATCTTGCTCAACTAGGAGAGGCTAGTTCTAGTGATGCTCTAAAAGTTCGCTTGTTTTCATTATCTTTGACTGGAACTGCTTTTCCCTGGTTTTCTTCATTAACTCCTGGTTCAATTCATTCATGGAATCAGTTAGAGAAAAAATTTTATGATCACTTTTATAGTGGGAGTACTCAATTAAAGTTGATAGATTTAACATCGGTTAAGCAACAAAGAGATGAATCTATTTTGGATTACTTTAAACGATTCAAAGAAACTAGAAACCGATGCTTTAATTTGTCACTTTCTGAAAGGTATCTTGCTGATGTTGCTTTTAATGGTTTGAGAACCTTTATTAAAGAAAAGATAGAAGGCTTAGATCATTTTTCGATTAATCAAGTACAAGTGAGAGCCTTAGCTACTGAAAACCGAATAAAAAATGCTAAAGATACATATAGGACTCATCGTTCTAATGTTCATGTTGTTACTTATGATTCTAGTAGTTCAGACGATGAGGAAGATGTGTATGTTGCTGAACTTGTGTGGCCTTCTAAGAATAAATCGTACACTTGTCCATCTCTTAAGCCAATTCAAAAGAATCGGCATGAAGAAGTGCGATTTACTTTTGATGTTTCTAAGTGTGATCATATTTTTGATGAATTGTTGAAAAACAGAAACATTAAAATGTCTCATGCTATTCCTTCACCTGAATAGCTTAAAAGATGGGCGTATTGCAAGTTACATAATTCTTTCTCGCATGCTACTAATGATTGCAATGTTTTCTGTCGACAAGTGCAATCGGCCTTGAATGAAGGACGTTTGACACTACATGAGATGCAGGTTGACAAGGCACCATCCCTGTTAACACCCTTGAGATGCAACCTCTTAAGGTTTTGGTTCGGCCGCATCAAGTCGAATCAACCAAAGAAAAAAATATTGTTGTGGGAGATGAAAAGCCTAAAAATTTGAAGGAAAAGTCAATTATCAGGGAAGTGGTGTGTGAGAAGACCCCCAATGGCAGAGAAACTTTCAAAATCACTGCAAGAGTTGCGGATCTCAGGGGGCAAGGATCATCAAAAGCACCGTATGAGCCTGCTGCACAGGACAAAGTGGTGCCACCGGTTTCTGAAACCAGTCCTACCGGTTTTGGTTAGGGTCGCCCAAAGATGCTAAAACCCAAGCGTCCTGAGATCGGAACATGGAAAGTTAATGTGGCCAAAGATCAGGGTAAAGTCGCGAAGCCAAAGCCGACCTTTGATCAGTTATTTTCCAAGTATGCAAATCAAAGGCCAGTTGATGAGGATTAGCCGACAAAAAAAGAAAGAGATCATCCATGCGTCAAGAAAAGCCAATTTCGCCTCCAAGCGTGAATAATAGACAGAAGGGTGATGTTGCTACTTTATATCCCCAACAGAATCAGTATCAAGCCATGCCATGGATGCCTCCATATTATAATTCTCCATATCCAGCGTGGGATTACAATGGGATGTATATGCCATATTACCCTATGCAATATCCTCCTTTTCATCCAGGATGGGGTAATGGCAGAGGACCAGTGCATGAAAGGCTGGTAGATAACCGTTCGGTGCCTCGCCAATCAGGTTGGGATGTTCCACCCAAAATCGGTGGCACCAAAATTCCAAACCGGTGGAACCGGTTTCCTCAGAAAAAGCAGCCTTCTCCTTCCAAGTAGGTTTATCGACCCAAAAAAGTGGAGGAAGTTGTCCAGGAGATGGATGTCGACCAAGAGAGGACTACTGCTGCTAATGTGATTCAAGTTGGTGACATCAATGTTGTTCCGGAGGACGATGGTAAAAGGCCAATTGTCATTGGAGATGAGGTCAAGCCATCGGTTCAGGAGGATGTTGCTGCAGATCTTGGTGAGGGTAAGAAAGTTGACATTGATAAATCCAAATATTTCTTGCCAAGATGGTGTCCTCCAGGTTTGATATGCACGAAAAGAGGAAGTTGCAACGACTTCACTTTCAAGAACAGAAGGAGAAGGAATTGGAGAAGCAGAGGGAGGAGCACTTCAACAAGTATAGGCCCATGATTCCTCCAGGCAAGGAGTGGAAATTGAAGATCAATGAAGCTCCAGTACCAAATCCGGTGGAACCAGATTTCAAACCGGTGGAACCGGTTTTGCCTGCCTCGGTGCCTGTTGCTGCGCCAAAACAGGTGGCACCGGTTTTGGATCCGGTGGCACCGGTTTCTGCTGATCCAGGGCCGTCTCGTATTGCTTCTGAAATTTTTGTCACTTCTTCATTTGATCAGAGTTTGTCATCGGGTTCCCAGGATATGGACGATGAACAACTTGTTGATTATGATTCATCACCTGACCGCATGAATGTTGATGCTAATGTGGTGCACCTTTCTTCGGATTCTTACATCATTCCAGAGGAAGAGATGGCTCATATGGACTTTGGCCCAAAAGAAGCTATATTTAAAAGGCCAAAGAATTCTGAAAATCATCTAAACGCTCTGTACATGAAGGGACATATCAATAGGAGGCCAGTTTCTAGGATGCTTGTTGATACCGGAGCAATTGTCAACTTGATGCCCTATTCTATGTTCAAGAAACTTGGTGGTTTGGATGATGAGCTGATCAAGACCAACATGACTGTCAGTGGTGTGGGAGGAGGCGAGCCTATGAGTGCTAAGGACGTTGCTTCTATGGAGCTCACTATTGGGAACAAGACGTTGGCTACTGCTTTCTTCGTCGTTGAGGCCCAAGGTAATTTCAGTTTAATATTGGGTCGTGATTGGATTCATGCAAATAGATGTATACCTTCTAGTTTGCACCAATTTCTTATTCAATGGGTTGATGACGACATTGAGGTTGTACATGGAGATACATTGGCTTGTGCTGCTGAGGCTGATGGTTCTACCATGTCTATGCATGATCATGTCAAGTGCTTGACAGGTTTTGATATTTCTAATTATGAGATGATAAGCTGTATTAGAGATGGCTTTATGCCTGCTGTTCTAAAGCCGGTTGAGAATCGGCTAAACCATTTGTTATGAATTAATGAATAGTTCAGAATGGTTGCAGCAAAGACTTGAGCACTATCGCGCACAAAAAAATGATATGTGTGAGGCCATTGAAGATTTTGATGATATGAGCAAATTGGGACAGGGTTTTACGTCGGCCGATCCTTTAGAGGAGATTGATATTGGCGATGGTTCTATACCTAGGCCGACGTTTGTAAACAAAAATTTGAAAGCTGATTATAAAGCTGAATTAATCGAGCTATTGAAAAAATATGTTGATTGTTTTGCATGAAATTATCATGAGATGCCTAGTTTAAGCCGCGAGTTAGTTGAACATCGGCTGCCTATTAAACCTAGTTTTAGGCCTTTTAAACAAACTGCTAGGCGTTTCAATCCTAATATGTATGACCAGATTAAAGAAGAAATTAATCAGTTGTTGGATGCAAATTTGATTAGGCCTTGTCGTTATGCTGAATGGTTATCAAATATTGTGCTAGTTGAGAAGAAAGATTCTGGTATGCTCAGAGTTTGCATTGATTTTAGAAATCTTAATAGAGCTACTCCTAAAGATGAATATCCTATGCCTATAGCTGACATGCTTATTAATGATGCTTCTGGACATAAAGTTATTAGTTTTCTTGATGGTAATGCTTAACAATCAAATATTCATGGCTGAAGAGGATATATCCAAAACGGCCTTTGTATGTCTAAGTTTTGTTGGTTTGTTTGAGTGGGTAGTTATGACCTTTGGTTTAAAAAATACTGGTGCTACTTACCAAAGAGCTATGAATTTAATTTTTCATGATTTGCTTGGCTTGATCACAGAAGTTTATATCGATGATATTGTTGTTAAATCAGCTGGTTTAAAACCTCATTTGGCTGATTTGAGACTTGCTTTTGAGAGAATGCATCGTTATGGTTTAAAAATGAATCCACTCAAGTGTGCATTTGTTGTGTCAGCTGGGAAGTTTCTAGGATTTATTATTCATTAGAATGGCATAGAGATAGATCTTAGGAAAATTGATACTATTAAGAAGATCAAAGCTTCTACATGCAAGAAAGATTTACCGAAATTCTTGGGCAAGGTGAATTACTTGAGGAGATTTATTTGTAACTTGTCTGGAAAGGTCAATGCTTTTACTCCTATTTTTCGGTTAAAATGAAGCCGAATTTACTTGGGGACAAAACAGCAAGAAGCTTTTGAGAAAATTAAATATTTTGTCTTTGCCGCTGGTCATGAAAGCCCCTAGGAGAGGATTTCCATTCAAATTATATGTGACTGCTGAAGATCAAGTGATTGGGGATGTTTTGACTCAAGAAACCGAAGGAATGGAACATATTATTACTTACGCAAGTCGTCGACTGTTGGATGCCGAAACAAGGTATATATTTATTGAAAAAGTTTGCTTATCATTATATTATGCTTGTACCAAGATGAGGCATTATTTATTGTCCAATACTTGCATAGTGGCTTGTCAAACCAATATCAATAAGTATATGTTGCATAGACCAATTTTGAGTGGTAGAATTGGTAAATGGGCTTATGCTCTTACTGAGTATGATTTGGCTTGTGAACCTTTGAAATCTATGAAGGGCCAAATTGTTGCTAATTTTATTGTTGAGCATAGCATTAATGATAATGATTTAGATATCGGTTACATTACTTTTACCCTATGGAAATTGCATTTTGATGGATCGGTTTGCAAGAGTGGTTGTGGTGTTGGTGTTGTTTTTATATCACCAAATGGTGCTGAATTTGAGGCTCTTAACCAATTAGAAAATGATTGTACTAATAATCAAGCCGAATATGAAGCTTTATTGTTCGGGTTATAGTTTTTGCATGACATGGGGGTAAAACATGTGGAAGCATTTGGTGATTCTCTGCTGGTCGTACAACAAGTTAATAAGGTATACCAATGCTGTGATGGATTTTTAAATGCATATCTTGATAAATGCTTGGATATGATTGCTTAATTTGATGAATTCTCTATATATCATGTTTCAAGAGATGAGAATCCAAGGGCGAATGCTCTGGCTCAGCAAGCGTCTAGCTATGATGTTCAAAAAAGAATTTTTTTTGAAAGAAAGCCGACACTTTGCATTGTCGAGTTTTCTGCCCAGGAAAAACCGGTGGCATCGGATTCGAAAACCGGTGGTACCCGAATTTCCAGTGAAACCGATTCCAGAACTGGTGGCACCAGTTTACCTGCTGACAGTGGCACTTCGTCTGTTGAGCATTTTAAAATTAGTAAAGACGAAGTTGCTAATTGGAGAATACCCATTATTGAATATTTACAGAATCCTAGTCATAAATATGACAGAAAAGTCCATCGATGGGCGTTTAAATTTACTTTGGTTGATGATGAATTGTATCATCGGACGACTGAAGATTTATTATTGAAATGTCTGGATTCTGATCAAGCTAAAGTTGCTATGGGTGAAGTGTATGAAGGTATTTGTGGTACACATCAATCAGCTCCTAAGATGAAGTGGCTTTTGAGAAGAGCTTGTTTTTATTGGCCAAATATGATAGCTGATTGTTTTCGATACTACAAAGGTTGTGAAGAGTGCTAAAGGTTTAGGAATATTCAGATGGTTCCAGCAGCATTATTGCATCCTATTATCAAACCTTGGCCTTTTCGAGGATGGGGATTGGGCTTTGTTGGACAGATTCATCGTCCTTCATCAAAGGGACATCGCTTCGTGTTAGTGGCTACTAATTATTTTACAAAGTGGACCGAAGCAGTGCCTTTGAAGAATATGACACATCAGGAGGTAATTGAGTTTATTACTAAACATATTATCCATAGATTTGGCATTCCACAAACTTTGATTACTGATCAAGGTACTTCATTTATTTCAAAAGAAGTTTGTGAGTTTATTGAGATGTACGGAATTAGATTGCTCAATTCTTCCCCATACTATGCTCAGGCTAATGGTCAGGCCGAGTCTAGTAATAAAATTTTGATTAAACTTATTAAGAAGAAGATAGAGGAGAATCCTAGGAGGTGGCATGAAGTTTTATCTGAAGCTTTGTGGGCTCATTGTATATCTAGACATGGTGCTACTAAGGTTACTCCTTTTGAACTTGTGTATGGACAAGAATCTATTTGCCTGTTGAGGTGAATTTGAGTGCTTATCGGTTAGCTAAGCAAAATGATCTTAATGCTGTTGATTATCATGACTTGATGATAGACAATATTGATCAAGTGACCGACAAGCGATTAAAGGCTTTGAAGGAGATCGAGAAAGACAAGATTCGGGTTGCCAAAGCTTATAACAAGAAGGTAAAACTAGGTTGGTGATCTGGTTTGGAAGACAATTCTGCCTATAGGATTGAAGAGCAACAAGTTTGCTAAATGGTCTCCAAGTTGGGAAGGGCCATACAAGGTAATTAAAGTGATTTTCGGCAATTCTTACATGGTGGAAACTTTGCAAGGTCAACGGCTAACAAGGGCTCTCAATGGGAGGTATTTGAAGAAATATTATTCGAGTGTTTGGCAGGAGGCTTAGTTTAAATGGCCGATAATATTAAGTATCGCCCTTAGGATGAAAAGGCCGATGGATTGTGTTCGAACATCGCCCTCAAGAGTGTTTTTCGTGCTAAAATGTTTTCTTTACCCAAAAAATAGGGGGTATATGTTGACGATCAAAATTGGCACAAAGCAGCTTTAACAAGAAAACCGGTGGAACCGGATTCAGGAACCGGTGAACCGGTTTGGTTCCCTGTTGCCCGTTTGACAGGGCAATCTGGTGGCACCGGATTTGGAAACCGGTGGAACCGGTTTTCTCCGAGTCCTAGTAGGTTTGGACTCTTTTGTGGGTCCGAGTTGTAATAGGGCTTTTCTTGCGGAGCAAGACCTCCCCACACTATAAATATAAAGGGCCATGGCCGATTGAGGGTTGATCCAATCGATCAAACACAAAATACCTTTACTTTTTGTCATCTCCAAACCATAGCTTTTCCAACCCTAATTGATGCTCGTACTTCATCTCTACGGCGTTGATGACGTTCTGAGTGGCCTGCCGACCTCAGAGCAACCCTAGGCACGCCTGCCCTACGGGGTCCCTCCCGGGCCGGCGTTCGTAGGCTTACGCAGCAAACCCTCGGAAACCGGTTTCACCGATTCCCAAACTGGTTTATGTGGCAGACCGCCCCAATTAATCTGGCTTAAACGCATGGGACCACTTCTACAGCGGTGCTCCACACACTTAAACCGAGCTAATCGTGCAATCCGTCGGATACCTTCCCGATTAAACCACCATTTCTCATGACCGAAACGAAATAGCAGCAAGTTCCACTCGAAGATGGGCTCAGGCAGTACAACTCATCACATATTTTACAGCACAAGATTCACACGGATACTTACAAAGCAGCGCAGAAGTTTTAGCTATTACAAACCAAAGTTATAATACAGCGGAAGTCTAAACGTCGATACACATAACATCATGTGGAGCCCTCACATGACAATCAATCACCGCGGCCTGAGTCGGACTCAGACGGCACCCGCTCCACGGTCCAACCATCGGGCAACACACAAGGCCAAGTCAGAGCAACAACAGGATCATAGCCATCACCATTATCTGAAAAATTAACCACAAGCAAGGCTGAGTATACTAATACTCAGCAAGACTTACCTGACAAGGTTAAATTCTAGACATGCAAGGCTTTATGGCTGAGGGGTTTGTTTTGTCCAAAAGCATCTACCCGTTGATCCCTAGTTTCAATGTTTTAGCCAAGTTTAAAGTGAGACTAACCATTACTAAGTTTGCCAAACTATCCAACAAAAATCAATGTAAAAAACAATTGATTAACCATTCTTCAATCTTTCTCCACTAATAACATTGCTAACCATGGCCCAAGCACACTGATGTGCGACAAGCGATCCAACAGCTTCATGTAACCACGAAGGACGGATAACTCGAGTTGATTTTAACCATGCATGGGACAACCTAATCGTACGACCCGTGAGAGACACCCCGGACCTAACGAGGCAACCGTTCCCATCTCTCCCCGCCATCTACCATCAGGGCCCACTCCACCTGAGTGCATGCCCCAACGAACCCCAGGTGCCCCAGGCAAACCTGTGCCGCGGCCACTGCTACACTCACCATCAACCCCTCGACAATGGAGTCAGACGACCCGTCAAACATCAGTTTGAATTAAGTACTAGGTTTACCAGTTTACCATATTTTCCGGGATACGATTAGTACCTTCAAAAGCTTGACCAACAATGCCACACAAGCAATGCCTTAGCCAACATTTATCTGTGCAAGCGGGACATTCAACCAAACAGGAATACCGCACGAGCCCCGCTTGCCGAACATCATAAACTGATATAAATTAAAAGCCTATATCTCGCGAGTGACAAGGCAATCACTCGACTTCTACCGGTCCTAATTAAGCATAGCAGTCTAAACGACCTACACATACTAGTATTAGGACATAGGTACCTAGGGATTATGCAACTATGTTTCAAACAACTCCTTAAACTTAAATGCTCAAAGTAAGGCATAAAGTACAAGTGTTAGTTTGAACTAAGGTTCATGCTCCGGGGCTTGCCTTCCTGATCACCGGCCTTGGGCCCTTCCGCACTTTGGCCCGGGTCTTGTTCAGCAGTATAGTTCAGCTCCGCAGCAACAGGATCACTCTCGGGCTCGACCTCGATCTCGTACACACCGTCAACAATGGGATTCTCTACATGAAATGCGGATGCATGAGATGCAGTAATGCACAAGAACTCAATCATAGAATAACTGCAACAACTCACTAATACACATCACTGAGCAATCATTTATGGATTATAAACAATTAAGAAGCTCACAAAGAAAGCTGGGCGGGTTGCTTTTAGTTGCTGATTATACCTAGTTTAGATCTGAATTAACGTATAAAGAAGTTTTATTAAACCTTTTAATATGTTAAAAACAACTTAAACTACTATATAAACTAAGTAAAATATCTATAAATGACCACTAGTAGTACAATGGGGTTCCTAGGCTGAATCTGACATTCAGCACTCGAGGTTGCTATACCTATTTTTAGAATTAATTTTACAATAAGAAAACTATTTATTAATTAAGCATTTCCTAGCTAGGTTTTACCAAATAAAGCCTAGAAAAATATATTTCTTAAACAAAAATTAAGGTAAACATGTTTTTGTGTTCCTAACAGCCAAATCTATTTTTTAGGAATTTTCCAGCATTTTACCTATTTGTTTTATATTTCTTTTAACAGCCAACATTTACCACTAGTTAGAAAATCATAATAAATTCTACGAATACTTTCTATAGCTGAAATTGTTACTGCAACTACTATTCTACCAGAGACCTTTTCTGTGAATTTATCATATTTTTCTAATCCATACAGAATATTTGGTGATTTATCTACATTTAACTAGCTAGAACCAAACTTAATTCCTAACTTAAAAAGTATACATTTTCTGGAGTTGATTCTTTTTGTGAGGGTTCCTATACTCCAGAGAAGCTCTAACAAAATTTGCCAAATTTTATTGAGTAGTATATATATTTATTACTTTTTCTACTCCATTAACTTAACTAATTCCAAATCTACCAAAATCATGAATAAACTTTGGCCATCAGATACTCAACTCGGCTCTACTAATCATGACAGAACCATCAAAGGTGGCTTGGCATTTTTAGCTCATGTATATGATTTAATAAGCAATAAATAATCTCACAAGCACTTATTCATACATACAGAAATACATTGGGAATCACACAGTTTACATATGCATATGATACATCACTAGAAAGATAATTTTGCAAGGATTCCAGAAAGTCCAAATTTGTGATTTTATGATTTTTTGTGATTTTTAATGATTTACCAAAGTTCAGCCGAATTCAAAGGAAAAGAAAACGTCAACAGTAAAAACATTTTTACATCGGGACCCCTGCGAAGATGAAAGTAATTGCAACCAGGTCCTTTCTTCGTGAATAGGTCCTTAGAAACTTGCAACCATGCCCCTGCAAGATTCCACCTTCACATATAAGTCCAGAACTTTAATAGATAACCCCTAGGCTTTTAGATTATTTACCCCGGGTCCTTCTTCTTCAAGCTCGGACAGAGCTCGGCTCTAGCCGAGCGGTGACCGTCCGCCGGCCGACTGGGCGGCCTCGGCCGGCAGGGCAGGCCTGGGCGTGGCGCAGGGG
>CM014277.1:30192165-30241412 GCA_004135705.1 Alloteropsis semialata | reverse complement strand
TGCATCTCAAGGGTGTTAACAGGGAAAGGTGCCTTGTCAACCTGCATCTCATGTAGTGTCAAACGTCCTTCATTCAAGGCCGATTGCACCTGTCGACGGAAAACATTGCAATCATTAGTAGCATGCGAAAAAGCAAATGCATTAAGCCACAAAGCTCAATGCAATTGTCTCGCCGTAGCATGTTTTAATGAAACTCTTTGCCATGAGATGTCCAAGTTGAATTTGGAAATTGTTCCTCAAGGCACATTAAGCCACATGGTGGTAGAGTCCACTTTGAGAGAAAGAACTATTATGGCACAGTCAAAAGATAAAGTAATTGCTCATATAAAGCAAGGGGTAGCTCAAGGGTTGCCCAAATATAAATGCTTTCGGCAAGATTGGAAGGGAATTCTTTGGTTTGAACAACAGCTTGTGGTACCTAAAGACCATGAGTTACGAAAACAAATTCTCGATGAGGCTCATCTATCAAAATTCTCTATTCATTCGGGTAGCAATAAAATGTACCAAGATTTGAATGAGAATTTTTGATGGACAAGAATGAAAAGAGAGATTGCGAAATATGTGTCCAAATATGATACATGCCAAAGGGTGAAAACAAGCCATCTCAAGGTAGCTGGAACATTGCAACCTCTGCCTATTCCATCTTGGAAATGGGATGGCATATCCATGGATTTTATTGTGGGTTTGCCCAACACCGCTCATAAGCATGATTCCATTTGGGTGATTGTCGATCGGCTCACAAAGACCGCTCATTTTATTCCGGTCAACACAAATTATAATGTCAAGAAATATGCTGAAATCTATATCGATCGGATTGTTTGCCTTCATGGAATTCCAAGGTCAATTATTTCTGATCGAGGCACTCAATTTGTTGCTCGCTTTTGGGAACAATTGCATGCTTCCCTAGGCACCAAATTGATCCGTAGCTCCACTTATCATCCTCAAACTGATGGGCAAACTGAAAGGGTGAATCAAATAGTGGAGGATATGCTTAGAGCTTGTGTCATACATTATGACAAAACATGGGATCAATGCTTGTCTTTGGCTTAATTTTCATACAACAATAGCTATCAAGCAAGTATAAAAATGGCACCATTTGAAGCCTTGTATGGGCGACGGTGTCGAACCCCCTTGAATTGTCCGAATCCGGTGAACGGAATTTCTTTGGACCGGATTTAGTCCAAGAGGCTGAAGATAAGGTGAAAATAATCCAGAAAAATCTTCAGGCAGCACAATCTCGCCAAAGGAGTTATTATGACAAAAGAAGAAAGCGTTTAGCCTTTGAAATGGGTGATCATGTTTATATTCGGGTTTCACCAACAAAAGGCGTTCAAAGATTTGGTGTAAAGGGAAAATTAGCTCCTCGCTATATTGGACCTTTTTCAATCTTGGAAATTTGTGGACCCGTGGCATATAAGGTTTAGCTTCCAAATAATCTTTCCACCATCCATAATTTGTTTCATGTCTCTCAACTCAAGAAATGTCTTCGAGTTCCAGAAGAGTCCATCTCTTATGAAGAAATTCCTCTTGAACCCGATCTCACCTATGAGGTTCGTCCTATCAAGATTATTGATCAAAAGGATAGAACCACAAGGAGAAAGGTTATAAAATTCTATAAAGTTCAGTGGAGTAATCATTCTAAAGATGAAGCTACTTGGGAGGAGGATTCATATCTTAAATCTAAATATCCGGAATTTATGAGCTCTATGTTGACAACAGCGGTGGCAAACAGAAAGTCCGCAAGCGCACGGCTGTCGAAGTAGCTTTCACCCGTGAGTAAACCAGGTATCGAATCCACGGGGAACGTAAAGTATCTAATCACTAAAGCTGAGCCGGATCGATCGAGTGTATATAAAGGCTGGGTAGAGAGGATAACTTAGCACTAAGGCTCTGATTATAGTTAAGAGAATTCTCCTATGCTTGCTTTAGGCACCGGGGTATCCTAGGCCTCTAGGAAATTGCCGGCCAACAGCTCTACGCCGTACCCGTACGTGGAGGGTTACAAAGGACGGACAGGGCTGTCACCACCTGCCGCCACCTCTACTAATCCGCAGGGCTACAAGGCAAACGAGGGCAGATATACACCTAAGCACCACGCCTAAGATAATATCAGCTATCCTAACCTTGATCAAAGATTAGAATATTTTATAAATAAAGCAACGAATCCACAAGCACAATAGAGACTTAACTTATCTATAACTCAGACTTAATTACTAGTTGAATCCCGGATACTTACTGAGTAGCTCGCATCCGTCGAGGTACAGGTGGAGGGTCACCGACAGGCCGGGACTCCTCCAGACTCTCCCTCACTCTCTCCCTATTTCTACTCTGGACATGTGGAGGGCTTCGCCTTGGATCTTCACTTCTGCTCGATGATGATTAGCCCTGCCCCGAGTCCAGCTATTTATAGCTTGGAGAGGCGGTTTGGAGTCGGTTTGCAGCGGTTGAGGCGGTCCGGAGATGGGCCCAGGTCGGCGACTAGTGGGGGTCGGCCGACCGTCAGATTCACCGACATTGATGATACACAGCACGGATGAACTCCTGGTGGCGGTTGACAGTTGCTAGTGAAGGCGGTAGCGATTTGGGCGCGCGGCCCGATCGGCCAACCTGGCTAGGTCGGCCGACCCATGGCTGTGGCCCCTCGGCCCTACTTCGTCAGTGTCACTCTCCAGTGGGTCCTTTGGTCGGTTTCCGGTGGGTAATGGCAAAGATGTGTCAGTTAAGTTAGGGATGTGGGCCCATGAATCCATGTGCTTGCCACGTGGCCCAATCCCAACTCTTCATTTCCACCGTCTTGATCTTAACGTGCCTGATCGCTCCTGAGTGTGCTTCTTGTTGGTGGGCTAAAGATGGACCTCACTGGGTCTGGACCCAGGTCGGCCGACCAGGGAAGGTCATTAACAAACATATAGGTTATTCCCAAACATTCAGGCTTAGTGGAAGTATATGAGTGGCTATCATGTCTTCTTGAGTTATTGCAGGAAGGAACAACCTTTTCTATGACATGATACATTTCACTCTCAAGTACTTGGGGTTTTGAAATTTTGCAAAGAAAACCTATGCCTTGCTCCTCAAAGAGTTTCTCTCTGGATAATTATGGTGGTTGGACAACACTCATACTCTCCAAAATAGAACTTTTTGTGTGGAGCTCTCAAGATACATACCTTTTCTCACTTATTTTGTCATTCCAAGAATTGGATCCAAATTAGAGACAAGTCATGTAATCAAGTCAAGATGTGCAAGTGTATGATATGAGGTGGACATGTAATGATACTCCTTTGTCTTGGCCTTTCTTCCCCTTCTCTTTTCTTTTGGATATGGGCTATTGCACTTTTTTTTTCTACTCAATGCTCTTTTAGCATGAGTCTTTTTCTTCTCTTTATTTTTCTATGCATTTAGCCCATATCTTCTTTCCATCTTAATTTTGGGAAGAAGGGTCATTTTTCAGGAGTATTTATTTCATGAATATGAGACAAAGGTATGTTTTGCTTCATCCTCAGTGTAAGGATTTAGTTTTTATGGTGGAGTGTACGTGATCTTGACTTTAAAAACATGAAATATCTCTAATAAGGATCACAAGACTTGAAATAACTCAAAGCTCAAAGTTAAAGTTTGATCATATTTGTAAGTGTTTGTCTCTCAAACCCATGAGAAGCATAGCAAGGTACAAAATTTTAAAACTTTTCATAAATTCCAAGTACTCAAATAGTAAAGGTATCTTTCATATTAAAGCCATATCTCAAAATGCAATAACCTAGATGACATGAGTTCCTATAAATATGTAACTTCCATGTGATGGTGAGATGCAAAGGGTTGATTTTACTAAGTTTTTTGAATTCCATGATCAGGTTCTACAAATATTCAACTGAAACAGAGTTTAGGATGACCAAACCAGCGTGCAGGAAGAAGCAGAGGTCAGGTGGGACCCAGGCCAGGTCGGCCGATCCGGTGGGGTCGGGCGACCTGGGGGTGACTCTCCTGGTTTAGATCTTTCTCGTGTTGCTCTGTTGCGTTCTGATATTCTCTATTTCGCGTTGGATCGCTCTGTTTCCCATTGCGAGTTTCCCCCACACTTGTACCTTTCATTCAAAACAAGTGGAAACAAAAAGAAAACACAATCCTAATACACTAAACATTTTATTTTATTCATCAATTCATAAGCATATTACATGATAATGAAAAGAAATAAATGAAATAAATGAATAGAAGGGAAACTAATGTGCCTATCCTAATCCAAAGCCTAGGGTATCTAGGGTGCATTATAGCGCTTAAGTTTCACGACTATTGATCTACGAAGCATATCAAAGTTGTCTTGAAGGTTAATGCACTCAAGTCGCTCTTCAGCGAACTTCTTCTCCTACTTTGCATAGTCGCGACCGAGTTGATTAATCAACTCTAGCAACTCAGCGTTGGAGGGAGCCTTGGCGGTCTTCTCATCATCATCACTCTCATATTGGCCCCTAGGCCTGCGAATTGGAGGAGGCTTGATATGCCTCTTGATCTTGCCGGCAGGTGAGGATTCCACTGACTCCCCCAACTCCTTCCTCTCCTCAGGTGTGAGGGGAGGGAACAGCCCCTTACCATAGCCACCTCCGGGTTTCCTTTCCCCGAAGATCCGGAAACGTGGCTCCGGGGTACTGGCAGGAGAGTAGATGGACACATCGGACGTATAGTGATACGCCACGATGTCCTCCCACTTGTTCCTGACCACCTCCTTCAATTTCTCCCCTGGTTGAAGCTTGGGGAGTCCATCCCCCTTGATTGGAGCGGCCGCCAGTGTCTTCTTTGGGGTTAATTGCCCCGTCGTCGGCCTTCTGTACGGGTTTGATGCCCGTGCATCATGCCTCTAGGTCCTCCTCGGAGACTGAGACCGCTCCACCGAGCGAGAACGCGAGGGGCCACCAGGGCTGGTCGGCCGACCAGGCACATCGGCCAACCCCCTGGTGTGGCCTCTCGCGTCCCCCTGTGGCGGGAGGCTGGCCAGTGGGGAGACAACCACGGCCATGGCTTGCTCCAGGTTGATGGGCACCAATTGATTGGCCGAAGTGGGCTCTCCATCCAGATCAAAGGTTGATCGAGATTTGGGGTGGCTTTTTCCGGCCATTGTTGGAGAATTGGGAGGTGTGGCTTGGTGATTTCAGAATGGGGGCGAGGAAGAACTCAGATGAGAGGGAAGAAGAGGATGGGTGAAAATTTAAAGATAGGTTAACCCTCTTCTCGGATCCATCAGAGTTAGAATCGCTCGTCCACCGCAGAACGGCTTCAGAGACGTTAGAGTAGAACGTTGGCAAAAGATAGGGCTGATCAGGCTTAGGATCACGTCAGCCGACCTGGTCAGGTCGGCCGACCTGGTCTTGAGCCCGGTCGCCCTCTCCTTCTTTGTGCACTACGTGACAGGTCCACTAAACCCCAAAATGTGTGCATTCACGCTCTAGGGGTTAAGAATTTAGCATAAGGTGTAATTATAAATGGGAACCATCCATGACCAAATTGATCACATCAAATTCCTCATCTACTTTATCAGGTTCAAGGACAACTTTTAAACGCTGACCATTTACCTTGAAGAGGTTACCTTCATCATCTTGGAGTGTGATTGCCCCGTGCAACGAAGTCTCCACCACAACAAATGGTCCTTCCCATTTGCTCCGAAGTTTTCCATGTCCAAAGAGCTTCACCCTGGAATTTAAGAGTAATACCTTATCCCCGGGGTGGAACTCCTTCACCTTGATCCTTTTGTCGTGCCATCTCTTGGTTCTGTCCTTGTAGATTCTGGCACTGTGGTACACTTTGTCTCTCCACTCTTCCAGCTCTGATAGTTGCATCCTTCTCATCTGCTGGGCTGCTGGCAAATCCATGTTCCACTTTCTTATGGACCAGTGCGCCCGATGCTCTAGCTCAACTGGTAAATGGCAAGTCTTGCCGTAAACCAGCTGGTATGGGGACATTCCGATTGGTGTTTTGTACAGCGTTCGGTAAGCTCATAGAGCATCTGGTAACTTGCTCTTCCATCCTTTGCCCATTTCTGTCACGGTCTTCTGCAGAATGTTCTTGATTTGTTTGTTCGATGTTTCTGCTTGACTGCTTGTCTAGGGGTGGTACGGTGTAGCTATATTGTGCTTTGGCCCCAGTTCTGCCAGAAATTTCCAGAAGGTCTTGTCGATGAAGTGTGACCCTCCATCACTGATCACCATCCTGGGGGCTCCAAAACGTGGAAAGATGATCTCATGGAACATCTTTCGCGCGTGTTTAGAGTCAGCGGCTCTACATGGCATTGCTTCAACCCACTTCGAGACATAGTCCACTGCCACCAGGATGTACTCACTGTCGTAGGATTTGACAAAGGGTCCCATGAAATCAATGCCCCACACATCAAACAACTCAACTTGTAAGTTGTTTGTGAGTGGCATTGCATCTCTTGCGGTGATCCCTCCATATTTCTGGCACTGCTGGCATCGTCGAATGAACTCCTTTGTATCCTCATATATTGTGGGCCAGTAGAATCCACTCTGCTAGATCTTTGACCTTGTCCTGAACGCCCCGTAGTGACCTCCATATGGGGCTGCATGGCACTGCTCAAGGATCTTCCTTGCTTCGTTTGTTGGTACACATCGCCTGAGCTTGCCATCTGAACATACCCTGTACAGGTATGGTTCGTCCCATAGATGGAGTCTACTCTCGTAGATCAGCCTTCTCTTGTTCTTCCCTTGCGGTACATATCCTGCAACCATAAAGTTCACAATATTTGCATACCAGGGGTCGGAGGCGGTCACCTTGAGTAGGGTGTCATCGCGTAGAAAATCATTTATCGGTAGATCCTGCATGTCAGTAAACTGCATACACGACAAATGATCTGCTACTGAATTCTCTACTCCCTTTTTATCTTTAATTTCTAAATCAAATTCTTGGAGTAAGAGAATCCAGCGGATAAGGCGTGGTTTAGCATCTTTCTTGGTAAGCAAATATTTCAAAGCAGCGTGATCGGTGTAGACAATCACCTTAGCTCCTACCAAGTAAGATCTAAACTTGTCTATAGCAAAAACTACTGCCAAGAGCTCTTTTTCAGTGGTTGCATAGTTAAGTTGAGCTCATGTCAAAGTTTTACTAGCATACGAGATAGCATGATGGTTCTTATTTTTGGTCTGTCCAAAGACAGCACCAACAGCATAATCACTGGCATCACACATAATCTCAAAGGATAGTGTCCAGTCAGGGGGTTGAATGACTGGTGCTGAGATGAGAGCGTTCTTTAAAATGGTGAAAGCATGTAAACACTCATCATCGAAGTCAAAGGGCACGTCCTTGGCTAAAAGGCTAGTGAGGGGCCTGACTATCTGGGAAAAATCTCTGATAAAGCGCCGGTAAAACCCCGCATGACCTAAGAAGCTGCGGATCCCTTTAATATTGGTGGGAGGTGGAAGCTTTTCTATGACTTCTATTTTCGCTCTATCCACCTCTATTCCCCATTCGGACACTAAGTGTCCCAACACTATTCCCTCTCGGACCATGAAATGGCACTTCTCTCAGTTTAGCACCAGGTCCTTGTCTCAGCATCTTTGTAGTACCTTGTCTAAGTTCTGCAGACAATGGTCGAAAGTCTTTCCATAGACTGAAAAATCATCCATAAAAACTTCCATGATCTCTTTAATCATGTCTGAGAAAATGGACATCATGCACCTTTGGAACGATGCTGGCGCATTGCATAACCCGAATGACATCCTACGATATGCATACGTTCCATAGGGGCAAGTGAAGGTGGTCTTTTCTTGATCATCGGGGGATGGGAATCTGGTGATAGCCGGAATACCCGTCAAGAAAACAGAAGAAGGAGTGGTTCGCGAGTCTCTCCAACATCTCATCGATGAAGGGGAGGGGGAAGTGATCCTTCTTTGTTGCCTTGTTAAGTCCGCGGTAGTCGATGCACATCCACCACCCAGTAACGGTACGCTGAGGAATCAGCTCGTTTTTCTCGTTACTTATGACGGTCATACCTCCCTTCAAAAACATCCCGGCGTGTAGAAGTTTCAAAACTTCCTTCTTTACGACTTCCCTCATTGCATTATTTAGCCTACGCTGAGGCTCCCTAGAAGGTGTAGAAGCTGGATCTATGGGAATGCAATGGGTACAGAGTGCAGGGCTTACTCCCTTCAAGTCCTTGAGGGAGTACCCGAACACCGAGCGATGTTTCTCAAGCACCTTTATGAGTCTATCACTCTTGTCCTGCGATAGCTTGTCACTAATGATGACAGGGGTGTCCCGGTCTTCATTTAAGAAGACATAGCGAAGGCCAGCAGGCAAGGGTTTTAGCTCTACGTGCGTCTTAGGTGGCTCCTCGGTTTCAAGCGGCTCAGAAGCGTCATCCTCTTCCTCTATAAAGTTGTAAATATTCTCTTCGAGGAATGACTCAAATGGGTCACTATGTTGTAGGGATTTTACTTCCTCAGCCAGGTTAGGTTCTGTCAAAGGTTCAACTATGGAGTTCTTAACCCTAGCTAATCGTATAGTGAGAAGATTCCTTCCTACCTTAGCTAGGAGGTTTCCTTCCGAGGTTACATCCTGTAGCAGGCCCTCGATAGGATGTCCTATAAGGAGGTCGAAATCTGATGTCTCAAAGACATAAAAGTCCAGAGGCATCTCAATACCGTGGTGAGAGAGGAGAAAATCTCGTACTAGGCCGAGACTCTTGAGAATACGACCTGAGGGTGTTCTAAGAAGTCTTGACATTGGGACCATCTTTTTACGACGTCCAAGGATGTACGCGAAAGAACTAGACATGATGTTTGCCCCAACGGTAGGGTTGTACAGAATGTCTACGGCAACCTTACTTATGAAACCTCGAATGGTCTACGAAGGTGAGTTAATCCGAATGAATTCGGAAGAAGACTCAGATTCGTTCGACCATTCCGTGTTTAGGATGGCGATCAGCTCCCTCACGGTTTCGTTCAAAATTTCTTTCTCCATATAGATGGAGGGGGTCTTTACCGTAGGCTTCTTCTGTATTGAGTAGTTCAAGGTATTCCCAAAATCTTCAAAAAGATCTTCCCCGAACTCAAACGGTAATCCGAGAGGTTGAGTTTCCTCTTCTTCAACGAATTGGGTCTCAGGAGTTGGACTGGGCAAGTCTATGGGTTCTATCTGGGAGTCTTCTTGCTCAGTCTCAGTCGCGTCCGCAGGAGAGTTCTCTCGGATGGCCGCTAGGACTTCTTTTGCTCTGGCCGGGGTTATGTGTAGGAATGAACCCCCGGCTGCTATGTCTATGTACCGGGCATCTTCACTATTCAACCCAGACCGAAAATGCTGCATGAGCATGTAGTCTGGGAAGCCTAGATCTGTTCCGGTTAGACAAGAGTCCTAGAATCGGTCCCATGCTTTGGCGATCGTTTCCTTCTCTCATTGCTAGAAGTTAATGATCTCCTTCCGAAGTGCACAGATCCGGTGAATAGGAAAGTATTCAAGACAAAACTTGTCCCGTAACTTTTCCCATTCACCGTTCGTTAGCGCAACGGTGTGGTCATACCACTTCCTTGCTGTCTCTTTGAGAGAGAACGGGAAGAGCTTCCATCTAATCGTTGCCTGCATCATGCCTGATATGACCAGACATGAGCAAAGCAACTCGAATTCGTGCAAGTGATGGTACGGGTATTCACCATCACCTCCAAAGAAGGATATGTCCTGGACCATAGCTATGAAGGCAGGATGAAGCTCATAGCTATCGGTTAAAATAGGATTTGACGAGGGGTGCGGCTCCAATAATTCGTCCTTTGGAGCAGAGAACTCATGAATTTGGGTGGAATTCATGGTTGATAAAAAAAGGAAATATAAAATAAAAGATATACGGGCAACCTTAGATCTTAGATAACAGCTACCGTTCCCCGGCAACGGCGCCAGAAAGCTTGTTGACACCAGCGGTGGCAAACAGAAAGTCCGCTAGCGCACGGCTGTCGAAGTAGCTTTCACCCGTGAGTAAACCAGGTATCGAATCCACAGGGAACGTAAAAGTGTATCTAATAACTAAAGCTGAGCCGGATCGATCGAGTGTATATAAAGGCTGGGTAGAGAGGATAACTTAGCACTAAGGCTCTGATTATAGTTAAGAGAATTCTCCAATGCTTGCTTTAGGCACCGGGGTATCCTAGGCCTCTAGGAAATTGCCAGCCAACAGCTCTACCCCGTACCCGTACGTGGAGGATTACAAAGGACGGACAGGGCTGTCACCACCTGCCGCCTACCTCTACTAATCCGTGGGGCTACGAGGCAAACGAGGGCAGATATACACCTACGCACCACGCCTAAGATAATATCAGCTATCCTAACCTTGATCAAAGATTAGAATACTTTATAAATAAAGCAACGAATCCACAAGCACAATAGAGACTTAACTTATCTATAACTCAGACTTAATTACCAGTTGAATCCCGGATACTTACTGAGTAGCTCGCATCCATCGAGGTACAGGTGGAGGGTCGCCGACAGGCTGGGACTCCTCCAGACTCTCCCTCACTCTCTCCCTATTTCTACTCTGGATATAAGGAGGGCTTTGCCTTGGATCTTCACTTCTGCTCGATGATGATTAGCCCTGCCCCTAGTCCAGCTATTTATAGCTTGGAGAGGTGGTTTGGAGTCAGTTTGCAGCGGTTGAGGCGGTCCAGAGATGGGCCCAGGTCGGCCGACTAGTGGGGGTCGGCCGACCGTCAGATTCTCCGACGTTGATGATACACGGCACGGATGAACTCCTGGTGGCGGTTGACAGTTGCTAGTGAAGGCGGTGGCGATTTGGGAGCGCGGCCCGGTCGGCCGATCTGGCTAGGTCGGCCGACCCAGGGCTGTGGCCCCTCGGCCCTACTTCGTCAGTGTCACTCTCCAGTGGGTCATTTGATCGGTTTCCGGTGGGTAATGACAAAGATGTGTCAGTTAAGTTAGGGATGTGGGCCCATGAATCCATGTGCTTGCCACGTGGCCACCCAACTCTTCATTTCCACCGTCTTGAGCTCAACGTGCCTGATCGCTCCTGAGTGTGCTTCTTGTTGGTGGGCTGAAGATGGACCTCACTGGGCCTGGACCCAGGTCAGCCGACCAGGGAAGGTCGGGCGACCTGGCCCTAAGCCCATTTTAGCTCTTCTTTTGCCACTTTATTCCTGTAAGCACATATGCACCAAAACTCATGGAATTTATTAGTAAACAACCCTATGTCTATTTGTTTTATCATGTTTTATATCTTTGTTGGCAGTAATAAGTTGTCATTAAGAATCGCCGACACTCTATTCCAGGTAACTTCATTTCCGCTCTAGAATTCTGCACCCGAATCTTGGGGCGAGATTCTTTTAAGGGGGAGGGCTGTGACACCCCTGGTGTCACTAGTGTAATTAAGACCCTTAATGAACTTAATTAAACCAATCATGACATGCATAATTTCATAATCATGTTGATTGTGCATAATTGTGTGTATGTGTTGACTTAGTCAACCAAAATAATCGAAATAGTCAAAATACAAAAATTGTACCAAAATATCATAAATAATGTCGACTACATGTTTATGAACTCAAATAAGTATGGAAAGTTCAAACAAAAATTCGAAATTCAATTTTGAAGTCATTTGACCGTCATTTCATGTGTCGCAAGTTTTACTTCTTACCTTTCTCGAGAGGCTAATATCTTTAGATTTTGCCTAAACACTTGAAATTCCACCAATATAAAAGTTGGAGTACAAAGTACCCTCTTTACAATGGTGGTGATGTGGATCAGGGAAAACTTGGTTTGGACATTCAAAACCTTGGCCAAAATCAGGTAAAACCCCAAATTTTCAGCACTTAGTCGATTCGTCTAAGTCCGAAAAAACGTGAATTTTGCCCGTTTCCACAGCCCCATAACTTCCCAACCATTGAGCAAATGATATAAGTTTCTTTTTAAGAGTTGTAGCTATAATTTTTTGTATTGGGCGCTCTCGGAGTTTCTACACGAAATTGTGAGAAAAATCGAAGGGAAGGCAGCCGCGTCACTCAGTTAGGTGACCGAATCTGGTCTGACCGGATCAGTTATCTCCGGCCAGGGGGCCGACCTCGGCGTCTCCGACGCCACGAGTCGTCCTCCAGCTATCCAGACACGCGTCCGTCTCTTCCCTGTCCCAGTTGGCCGTGCCAAGCGTCCCTGCTGCGCTGTCGCGCCATGTGAACGCGCGGATATCCGTGCAGCCACCTCAACGGTGTCACTACCGAGCTCTGTAAAGACGTCGGCCAAATTCATCCTACCTACACAGTCATTCATCAAATTCACCACGCCCCCAGCTCACTCACCTCGCCCACTCTGCCCTTCACCCCATTGCTCTCTCCGCCATAGCCCAGACTCGACGAATTTGGAGAAATTCGATCCGCCATTGCCATTGCTACGGCTTGAGCTCGTCCTCCATCGTGGACGTACCTCCTCGTGCCGTTTCCACCCCACTGAACATCAAAATGAGTTCCCCATGCCTCACTGATACTCCCCGACCTCTTCGCCGCCAAAACCCCTCAACGCCATCGCCGGAACGCCGCCGGCGACTTGCTGCCGCCATGCCAGCACGGGGCGCCGTCCCTGGGCAGGGGCCGGCCGCGCCTGNACGGTCACCGCTCGGCCAGAGCCGAGCTCTGTCCGAGCTTGAAGAAGAAGGACCCCGGGGTAAATAGTCTAAAAGCCTAGGGGGTTATCCATTAAAGTTCTAGACTTATATGTGAAGGAGGAATCTTGTAGAGGCTTGGTTGCAAGTTTCTGAGGACCTATTCGCGGAGAAAGGATCCGGTTGCAATTACTTTCATCTTCGCAGGGGTCCCGATGTAAAAATGTTTTTACTGTTGATGTTTTCTTTTCCTTTGAATTCGGCTGAATTTTGGTAAATCATTAAAAATCACAGAAAAATCATAAAATCACAAATTTCAACTTTCTAGAATCCTTACAAAATTATCTTTCTATTGATGTATCATATGCATATGTAAACTATGTGATTCCCAATGTATTTCTGTATGTATGAATAAGTGCTTAAGAGATTGTTTATTGCTTATTAAATCATATACATGAGCTAAAAATGCCAAGCCACCTTTGATGGTTCTGTCATGATTAGTAGAGCCGAATTGAGTATCAGATGGCCAAAGTTTATTCATGATTTTGGTAGATTTGGAATTAGTTAAGTTAATGGAGTAGAAAAAGTAATAAATATATACTACTCATTAAAATTTGCCAAATTTTGTTAGAGCTTCTCTGGAGTATAGGAACCCTCACAAAAAGAATTAGCTCCAGAAAGTGTATACTTTTTAAGTTAGGAATTAAGTTCGATTCTAGCTAGTTAAATGTAGATAAATCACCAAATATTCTATATGGATTAGAAAAATATGAAAAATTCGCAAAAAAGGTCTGTGGTAGAATAGTAGTTGCAGTAAAAATTTTAGCTACAGAAAGTATTTGTAGAATTTATTATGATTTTCTAACTAGTGGTAAATGTTGGTTGTCAAAAGAAATAGAAAGCAAATAGGTAAAATGCTGGAAAATTCCTAAAAAATAGATTTGGCTGTTAGGAACATAGAAACATGTTTACCTTAATTTTTGTTTAGAAATATATTTTTTCTAGGCTTTATTTGGTAAAAACTAGCTAGGAAATGCTTAATTAATAAATAATTTTCTTATTGTAAAATTAATTCCAAAAATAGTTATAGCAACCTGGAGTGCTGAATGTCAGATTCAACCATAGGAACCCCATTGTACTACTAGTGGTCATTTATAGATGTTTTACTTAATTTATGTAGTAGTTTAAGTTGTTTTTAACATATTAAAAGGTTTAATAAAACTTCTTTATACGTTAATTCAGATCTAAACTAGGTATAATCAGCAACTAAAAGCAACCCATCCAGCTTTTTTTGTGAGCTTCTTAATTGTTTATAATCCATAAATGATTGCCCAGTGATGTGTATTAGTGAGTTGTTGCAGTTATTCTGTGATTGAGTTCTTGTGCATTACTGCATCTCATGCATCCGCATTTCATGTAGAGAATCTCATTGTTGACGGAGTGTACGAGATTGAGGTCGAGCTCGAGGGTGATCCCGTTGCTGCGGAGCTGAACTATACTGCTGAACAAGACCCGGGCCAAAGTCCGGAAGGGCCCAAGGCCGGTGATCAGGAAGGCAAGCCCCGGAGCATGAACTTTAGTTCAAACTAACACTTGTACTTTATGCCTTACTTTGTGCATTTAAGTTTAAGGAGTTGTTTGAAACCTAGTTGCATGATCCCTAGGTACCTATGTCCTAATACTAGTATGTGTAGGTCGTTTAGACTGCTATGCTTAATTAGGACCGGTAGAAGTCGAGTGATTGCCTTGTCACTCGCGAGATATAGACTTTTAATTTATATCAGTTTATGATGTTTGGCAAGCGGGGCTCGTGCGGTATTTCGGTTTGGTTGAATGTCCCGCTTGCACAGATAAATGTTGGCTAAGGCATTGCTTGTGTGGCGTTGTTGGTCAAGCTTTTGAAGGTACTAATCATATGCCGGGAAATATGGTAAACTGGTAAACCTAGTACTTGATTCAAACTGACGTCTGACGGGTCTTTCTACTCCATTGGGCGAGAGGTTGATGGCGAGTGTAGCAGTGGCCGTGGCACAGGTTTGCCTGGGGCACCTGGGGTTCGTTGGGGCGTGCACTCAGGTGGAGTGGGTCCTGATGGTAGATGGCAGGGAGAGATGGAAACAGTTGCCTCGTGAGGTCCGAGGTGTCTCTCACGAGTCGTACGATTAGGTTGTCCCATGCATGGTTAAAATCAACTCGAGTAGTCCATCCTTTGCGGTTACATGAAGCTGCTTGATCGCTTGTCTCACATCAGTGTGCTTGGGCCATGGTTAGCAAAGTTATTAGTGGAGAAAGATTGAAGAATGGTTAATCAATTGTTTTTCGACACTGATTATTATTGGATAGTTTGGCAAACTTAGTAATGGTTAGTCTCACTTTAAACTTGGCTAAAACATTGAAATTAGGGATCAACGGGTAAATGCTTTTGGGCAAAACAAACCCCTCAGCCATAAAGCCTTGCATGTCTAGAATTTAACCTTGTCGGGTAAATCTTGCTGAGTATTAGTATACTCAGCCTTTCTTGTGGCTAATTTTTCAGATAATGGTGATGGCTATGATCTTGTTGCTGCTCTGACTTGGCCTTGTGTGTTGTCCGATGGTTGGACCGTGGAGCGGACGCCATCTGAGTCCGACTCAGGCCGCGGTGATTGAATGTCATGTGAGGGCTCCACATGATGTTATGTGTATCGACGTTTAGACTTCCGCTGTATTATAACTTTGGTTTGTAATAGCTAAAACTTCTGCACTGCTTTGTATAATTATCCGTGTGAACCTTGTGCTGTAAAATATGTGATGAGTTGTACTGCCTGAGCCCATCTTCGAGTGGGACTTGCTGCTATTTCGTTTTGGTCATGAGAAATAGTGGTTTAATCGAGAAGGTATCCGACGGATTGCACGATTAGCTTGGTTTAAGTGTGTGGAGCACCACTGTGGAAGTGGTCCCATGCGTTTAAGCTGGATTAATTGGGGCGGTCTGCCACAGTTTCATCGGTTTTGCTAGGAGTGCTGCTGGTGACTGATCCGTTGCGGATCCGCGCGAGCTAGCGTAACTCGGTGTGTTGACCATAAAAGGCTTCAACAGACACCTTCCCAATACATATGGCAGTCCGGGATTACATATTCTAATCTACCAACCATGCATATGGCAGTCTGGGATTACATATCCTAACCTACCAAAATATACTCTAACATCCCCCCGTAGTCGCAACGGTAGCAACACGAACGTACAGTCTGGAGAACAATGGAGACATCTCCCATAGTCGAAACACTGGTGCGAATGCTTGTGGCTGGAGCTCATGCAGATGATAACCCCTTAGTGCCGAAGTAGCCGAAGTCGAGGTGGACGTGGTCAAAGCCGTGGAGGAGGGCACGGTTCCATAGAGTCAATGAGGCGCTCGAGTACACAAAATCAGCAGCTTCTTGCTAAGAACAGCAGCAGGACGATGAGCGGCGGATAGCGATGGTAGACGAGGGAGCTGAAAAGCACATGGGCATCATCCTTTAGCACATCGGCAGTGGTGTCAGCGCGAAAATGGTAGTAGGTGCGGAGTCGGATCGAGTGTCAGCTTGACGAGCATCGGCAGCGAGTTGCCCCACCGCCTGAAAGGGCGACGACACCGACGATGATGGCTTGACCACGAGTGTCACTACTGCAGCCAACAACCTCATCCTTGGGGATGTCGACGTTGAAGCGGCGACGAATGGCAGGGCGACGTAAATCTGATCATTGATAAGAAAAAAAACAGCAGCAGCAGGACCGATCTGGGGTACAACCTAGGGTACCCGCAGCTTTATTCCTCCACAACCTTATCTTTTCTTCTTCACTGCCGTGGTCAACCGAGCGGATAAGGAAAACAAATTAGAGCGAGGCAGACAGGAGGGATGCGGCAGCATTAGGCCCTGGTGACGGCGCTCGCACGCTTGGTGGCCCGATCCCGCCGGCGAGTCTGTCCCTGACGGACAGCAAAGAGGCGGAAGGAGCGCCTCCCTCACACGATGCAGTACCTCGGCATCTCCATCGGCACAGCGACCCCACATCCCCACGAACTCTCCACAGTCGCATACTCACACTCTAGGCAGCGATGGCAGTGACGCTGGAAAAGGAGGGGACGTGTAGAGCCAGAGGTACAGCCAGGGGATCCATGTGGCGGCGTGGAGGCAGGGCAGGCCCGACAGCGGCCCCATGGTGGCATGGGGCTCAATGAGGATGACGGGTGGTGCCGCCATGGATCCGATCGGTGGTGAGTGGAGGTAGGTCCCTCTGCTGCTTGTTGACCACCACGGCGCGATGGATCAAACGAATCGGCCGCGCATCCTACGGGGGCGCTGCCCCTGGTGGAGATCGATCTCCCCAGCTGCGGCGAAGGTAGCGGAAGCCGAAGGCCTAGGGTTAGAACCTAGACTCGTGATACCATGTAAAATTGTGTATAACGTGTTGGATGTATTCCATTGAGCCTCTAGGGCGAATATATAACGGTACTAAGACTTGGGAGGTAAGGCACCTTCCCAATACATATGGCAATCCGGGATTACATATCCTAACATACCAATCATACATATGGTAGTACGGGATTACATATCCTAACCTACAAAATATCCTCTAACAGTACTCATATTTCATTCTCATCAAAATATCTACCAATTCACATGATTGGTTTTATACTTATTTAAGGTGCATACAGTTGCATTTAGTTGAACTGCATGATGCTGCTTTATTTTAGCTTTTTGTCTACTATTATTAAAAGATACCAAAGCATGTATCGAACATGAGTTTATGTTATTGCTTTTAAACTGAAAAGTAACGTTTACAAGGATCAATTTGAAGCTATTACTAGGGAGAACACTATCTGAAGAAAACATTTGCAATACAGCATGAGCGCCTAAAGGAGCAAGATGAGAGAAGCCAGGAGCTTCAGCAACTCAGTTGGTTGTTCAGTACGAGGAACAAATTAGAAGCCTCGAGGTAGTATTTCAGTTTCACTATTCTTTTTGTCGATCCTTACTCCTTGGAGTGCAAAACAACTTATGCTTGTGTCCTATTCTTGTGTTTGTAAGGTAAACAACTATGTCTTGTCCATGCACCTGAGGCAAGCACAGCAAGGCAGCTCGCATCATCATCTGATGGAGAAGGATATTTGGTGGTCTTCATTGAGATCTCATGAGCAATGATCTTGCCCAAAAGCTTTGTGGGCTTTAACTCATCCATCTTGATCATGCAATAGAAGCAGGTGAAAATGGGAGCATACATCTCTTTGGTCAAGTCTATAGAATTTAGCTCATTGACAATAACATTTAAGTGTGAATACATGTCATTAGCTAACTCATTTAGTAACAGTTTAAAAAAATCGAAAGCTTGCTTGACCAACATATATTTGCTCCTTAATCTCACTCATGCCGTTGCGGAGCTGTTTGAGCATGGTCCAAATTTGGTGTGCACTTTTAAGATTATAGACCTTGTTGAACACATCAATGCTAACAGATTCAAAAATTGAATTTTGAGCAATAGCATTGAAGTGCATCTCATCTTTTTTGGCCTTGGTGAGATTTTTTGGTCGAGCTAGGGTTTCATTCTTTCATTCATCACTCTCCAAAAACCTAAGTCCCTAGCTTCAAGAAAATATGACAAATGAATATACCAATAGGGGTAGTTATTGCCTTCAAAGTGTCATTTTGCTCTTTGGCAGTGAAGCTAATGGTCCAAATAAGAGCATGAGGCTCTGATACCTATTGAAGGGACCGTGACACCCTATAGAGGGGTGTGAGTTAAGTGTCCTAGAAACTAAGGCTGCAAGCACATATAAAAACCTATTTCAAATTCTATCTAGATGTGCACTAGATTTTTCTATATGTTGCTATCTCTACCATAAAAGAGTTTTGCAGCCTAGGTTCTAATCCTATCAACTACACAAGGCAATTCTAGGAAATGTCAATGTGGAATATAAAGGGCACAATGTAAATGCGGAAGTGTAAATGGTAGAGAATTTAAACTCTCGGCACACCGATTTTTGCTGAGGTATCGAGAAGTTAGCTAACTTCCCCCTAGTCCTCGTTGGAGCCCCCTCTTGGAAAATGCCCCTTCCTTAGGGCAATGCTCCATTGGCGGGAAACTCCGTGATAGCCAACGAAACTACCCACAACACGAGTAGGTCTCCGCTTGGCCTCTCACTGGTGACCTCCGCTGTCTTCAATATGGTAGAGCTTCAGCAAATCGCCAAAGGCCTCTCCTCTCTTACACAACCATTAACGGTCGCCCCACAAAGCTTCATCGAAGGGTCTCGGAGGACTACAATGCCCTAGATTTACAGCACTTGGTGCGTGCAAGCATCGATAGCAAAGTGGTATGCAATCCTCACTAAGTGTTAGACTAAAGCCTAAAGCGAAGCACTAAGTGGCCTAAACTAGCAGTAATCAAGGCCTAAGTCTTGTTGCTAATTGTCTAGTTTTCTCTTAAGCACTTTGATGGATAGAGCACATGGAATGGTGAACTTCAACACCCAATAGCTTCCCCAAGCTCTAATACCCTCAAATGGCTGAGTGGACGAGTATTTATAGCCCCAACTAAAGGAACTGGCCGTTAGCTAGCCATTGGTGCTTTTCTGCGCACCACTGACTATTGCGGTGCCCTATGGGTGCACCACCGCAATAGTTCGTGGTCACAGTGCAAGTAGCCGTTGGCGACTAACATTGAGACCCACGGCGACCACCGACTATTGTGGTGCAGGTCATTAATTGACCACCACAATAGTCTGTCAACCATAGCTGATCTTCAACTTCTTGACCACCACCGACTCTTGCGGTCCTACATGCATCCATGGTGGCGACTACAATAATCTATCAAACCAGTAGCCTTTTTCAACTTCTGCCTTAGCACCGATTGTTGTGGTGCTGACTCTCTTCACGGACCGCAACTTGCTATGCTTATGATTTGAATATACCGCCGAGATCTTTTGGTTACCAACTATTGCGGTGCTCATCCACCGTTTACTGCAGTGCTTCTATTTCTTCATGTTTTACTTTTTTTCTTTGTGGGTTCTTCTCATGACTTCTTAATACCATGCCTTGGACATCTTAGAATTATTTTAAGTGTGCTTTTTAGCTGTAACTTGAATTCCATGACTTAGATCACATGATTTGAATGCCATGGGTTGAATTCCATCCATGGGACCCAAACATACCTTCAAATGTTCACTTGAACAAACTTGTTATTCCCAATGGTTATGTTGTCATACAATCACCAAAGTCACAAATGGCCTATCGCTAGGTCCATTTTTCTTACACCTTAGTGTAGTAGGTTATATGGATGATGTAGCGGTGTTATGTACATTGAAATTTGATCATGATATATTTAGTTGCTGAAGTGGAGTCTCTGAGGATGCTTTCTAAATATTACTAATTCTGCAACTACCCTACCCTACAGCCAAGTAATATGAATCATGTGGCTAGTGGGAAGAGTTAGAAATGTTGACATAGTGGGAACCCGCGGAACCCGAGTGGATCTGAGGAACAACACCTGCAGCCCCCGTTAACAATTTGATTGAGGTCATGGATGGCCAGACAAATCTCCTGCGCCAATTTGTTCAAGGACAATAAGCGTTCCAGCAATTCCTGTAGCAGCAATAACAATATTGATGGGCACAATGTCCACCAACCACAAGGTGCAACCTACCAGGATTTCTTGTGAATGCAGCCCCCTCTGTTCAATAAAACAAAGGAGCCCTTGGACGCTAATGCATGGCTCTGTACTATTGGGTCCTACTTCACACTCTTGATAGCACCCTATTGAGATGTTAGCAAGGCACACTTCACCGCCTAGCAGCTGCGCGGCACAGCATGCCTTTGGTCGGAGAATTTCTCTGCTATGCTCCCTACAGACCACATGGTCGCATGGGATGAATTCAAGACTGCTTTTAGCGCTCATCATATTTTGGAGGGACTGTTGGAGAGGAAACTGAATGAGTTGCTGGCACTTACACAAGGAACCCGCACAGTACTACAATACTCTCAAGCTTTTAATAAACTGAGCCAGTATGCGGTCTATCATGTAGACATGGATGTCAAGAAAAAAGACCGTTTGCATAGGGGCCTCAATACCTATCTTAAGTAACGCCTAAACATGGTTAAGGCCGACACCTATACTGAGTTGGTTAATATGGCTATTACCCATGAGGATTGTATCAATGCCCACATGGTAGAGAAGAAGAGCAAGGCACCCGCTAGACCCTCTAGCTCTCCTATGCAGAGGTACCAATTGGTGTAGAAACCTCTACAGTAAACCCCGCCATAGAGGCGACGGATGGTTAGACCTCCCTAGCAACAGGGAATAGGTCCCTGACCTCCCGCTCCATTGTAGCAGTCGATCCGCATCAACAATGACTCATGATGAAACTGCAGAAGGTCTGGACATTTTGCCTGTGATTGCAAAGCACCTCCTAGGCCAGGGAGGTAACAATCCTCAAAGGTTCCAGGCTGGCAACAAGCAAGGCAAGGAGCCAATGGTCCAGGTTAAGCAAGGGTCAACTTCACCCTTGAGGTTCCAAGATGTCGAGTATGTTCTCTATTCGAAGACTATCAGCAGTTATTTTATTTGATTCTAGAGCATCACATAGTTTTATCAGTGGGCTTTATCTGTCCAAGTGCTTCACCATGGGGCTACATCTGTCCAAGTGCTTCACCATGGGGCTACCCCACCCTATTTGTGAAAAAGAAAGACAATAGTCTTAGGTTGTGCGTGGATTAACGACCTCTCAATGCGATGACTATCAAGAATAAATACCCTCTGCCCCGAATTGATGCACTCTTTGACCAACTAGCCAGAGCTCGGGTATTCTCCAAGATTGACCTTCGCTCAGGCCATCACCAAATCAAAATCTGAGCCAGCGAAATTCCAAAGACCGTCTTCTTGTCACACCCGATTTTGAGGACAAAATCGAATGCATGACATATGTTTGCCAAGATCCATTCTCACATATATGTTGACGCCATCAGTGAAAATATCATAAGACGGTGTTCAAAACGTAAGAAAGAATTTACATAACTTTATTACACTCTATGATAATAAACACAAAGGTCTTAATTGGTTCACCCATAACATAACACCAAACTGCTTCAACGGCTTCTTCTACAGGCACTTGACTGGTTGACGCATGCCTAGAACTCATCGTAGTCACTAAAGTACTCCACATCAGCATTATCTTCTGAACAACAATAAGTGTAGGCATGCGTCAACCAGTGTACTCACCCTTGCTTAAACAACTGCTGTTTAGAAGATAATGCTGATGTGGAGTAATTTAGCAATTACAATGAGTTCTAGGCATGCATCAACCAGTCAAGTGCTTGTGGAAGAAGCCATTGAAGCAGTTTCGTGTTAAGTTATCGGTGAACCGAATAAGACCTCCATGTCTATTATCGCAGAGTGTAATAAAATTATGTAAAGTCTTTTTGAACATTGTCTTATGATATTTTTCACCGATGACGTCAACATATGTGTGAGAACGGATCCTGGCACACATATGCTATGTAATCGGTTTTGTCCTCAAAATCGGGTGTGACTTCTCTACTCGCTATAGACTATACGAGTATTTAGCAACGTCCTTCGAACTTACTAATGCACCCGCTTATTTCATGTACCTTATAAATTTGGTGTTTATGCTAGAACTTGACACATTCGTGGTGGTTTTCATTGATGATATCCTCATCTACTCCAAAAGTGAAAAAGAGCACGCCCAACATTTTCACATTGCTTCAACGGCTTAGAGATCACTGGCATTATTCCAAGTTCAGCAAGTGTGACTTCTGGTTGACGAGTGTCAAATTCTTGGGTCACACCATCTCAGAGGAAGGAATTGCCTTAGACCTAGAGAAGATACAAGAAGTACTAGATTGGAAATCTCCCAAACCAGTTCATCAAATCTAAAGTTTCCTCAGAGTGGCTGGCTATTATCGCCGCTTTATTCCAGTTGTCTCCAAGATTGCTAAACCAATGACTGAATTGCTCAAGAAAGGGGAAAAGTTCATATGGAGCGACAAGTTGAATATCCATTCCACACACTAAGAGAACTCCTTAACTCAACACCTGTATTGCCTCTGCCGGACACATCTAAGCAGCTGTGGGCTGTGAGCTGTGGAAAAGCAGTTGTGGAAAACCAGCTGTGGGAAAAGCAGAAGACCCTTTGGTTAGACCAGCTGTGAAGCTGCATGCTGTGGAAGAAATACATGAAATGCCCCTGAACGCCTGTGATACTGTTTGTATACAAAATAATCGTAAAAAACCTAATCTCTTCACTTTTTCGCATGTAAATGATTTTTTAAAAGGAAATTAATAAATTTTCAGCTTTCCATCCATATGGTCCATATAAATAGAACAATAACAATTACAAAATATAGAGGGCTCATGTAATGATGATATGTCTCAACATAACTATCCTCCTCTCGCACTAATCAAAGCATCAGCTATTCTATCACGAATGGTATTCATGGTATCCTCATTCTCGACAGCTTCACTCCCATCTACCTGTGCTTGTGTCGTGCCACTTGTAGATCGTACCAAGTAGTTCTCATCCGCATCACATCTCTCAAACATCTTATCACGCAAATTGCTATCACGGATAAAATTATGTAAAGCAAAACAAGCAATGATTATGTGCTTTTGAGTATTAGGTGCGAAACTTGGCATGCTCTTCAAAATACGCCACTTTTGCTTCAAGACTCCAAAGGACCTCTCGATCACATTTCGAAGGGATGAATGCAAGTAATTGAACATCTCGTACTTTCCTTGAGGAGGGCCTGAACGATTCCGAAATTCCGGTATATGATATATGCTTCCTTTGTAAGGTGCAAGATACCCTATACGGTTTGGATAACCTGAATCCACTAGATAATATTTTCCTAAAATAAAATAAGTAAGTAAGTAAGTAAGTAAGTAAGTAAGTAAGTAAGTAAATCAAATAATAGTACGCTACTTACGAATGAGCCATGCTTACCTTTAGGAGGCACAAGAAATGAAGGAAAATTTGCCAATGCATGATGGAGGATACGTGTATCATGTGCAGACCCCGGCCAACCAGCAACAACAAAGGTAAACCTCATGTCAAAGTCACAAATTGCTAGCACATTTTGAGATGTTTCTCCATGGCGGTTTGTGTGGTTAACCACCTCATCTACTGGCACTACCACCTTCACATGTGAACCATCTATTGCTCTAATTGCACCTTTGAAGTGTGGCCAAAACCGGTTCTCTCTCACCTTATCATGATCTGTAGAAAAAGTAGGATCTCTTGGTGTAATATTGTCCTTAACTAACTTGCGCAAACACTTCAACACTTCATGGAACTTCATGTGAACCGTCCAAAGAGACCATGTGAAACGATTTTCAGCTTGTGAAAATGATTGTGGACCGCCCACGATCCACAAGAACATCGCTAATGACTCAATGGATGAGACATTGTTGGTAGAGGTCAATCCATAGTTACTGATTAGCAAGTCATGGAGTGCCATGAAAACTTCCACGCTTATCCGAAACATCTTATAAAAATACCTCGGTCGATTCATTTGTAGCATCACCCATTGAATTCCAGTTTCTTCTGTTTTCCTGTATTCACCTTTGTTCAAATACCAGTCAGTATATAACTTGCCCATTTCTCCCATAACAGCAGCGTGTTGGGCTAGTTCAGCTAGCATCAATAATCCCTTTTGCCCTTTTTTAGCGACATCCAATTTTCCATCCATCTACAGAAGGACAACAACAATAAACACTTGCACATGAAAATGGTTCATGACAATGACATGATAAAATGGTTCAGGACAAATACATAATAATTGGTTCATGACAAAACACATGAAAATAGTTCAGGACAAATACATAATAATTGGTTCATGACAAAACACATGAAAATGGTTCATGACAAATACATGATAAAATGGTTCAGAACAAATCACTTGCGCTCATCATGCTCCCTCTGAATCAAATCGAGCCTTCCCTCCTTTGTTTCTATAGAGCTAAGAACCTCCCTGAATTCTGGCTTCACAATTAGTGAGGTGGCTGTGTGCATTAGAGAAGTTCCTTCCTTCACCCCACATTCTTTCACCAGCTTCATACTCATTGCTATGGTAGGAACTGGGTTGGCTGGAGGGATGGATGATGCTTCAACACTAGTAGAAATCCTCTCTGCAGCAGTTTCTATCTTGTGACAAGTGTTCTTATACAAACGAAAGAAAGGGCTCTTCTCATCCTTCTCCTCAATGCCCGTGGATGCCCCCTTGTGTTTCCTTTTTCCTGTGCTCCTCTCATCCTTCTCTACAGGTTTTGGTACCATCTCCTCATCCTCATCACTTGACTCATCAGAGGATACATCTCCAGCACAAGATGCAGAAGATCCACTAACATGTGCCTTGCCAAACATGAAATTCAAATCATCAAGAAACTTTGGTCCTTGCTTTCAAAACTTCACATGATTGCATTTGATTTCTTTATCACGATTGTTGCATTTCTGAAATCAATTAAAAAATTCGTAAGGCATAGTATTTAACAAATAATAACGAATAAAAGGAAGATAGATTATAAAACTTACAGCAAGGTGTTCATCCCACCATTCATCTGAGCAGACCACAGTTTGTTTAGCTTCATCCCATCCAAGTCCAGTGGCACAATTCTTCAACTCCATAAATATGTTGTATTCCTTTTTCAAAAGATCTAGCTTGTTCTTCAATTGTTTTTTGGTTCGCTTATCACCCGATTTTACTGCAAACTTTGATACAACATTCTTCCAACCAGTACTAGTGAAAATTCCATTCACCCTATTCCCATCTCCTATCTCTTCTTTGCAGGCATCAAACAAATGCATCAAAAAACCATCACTCCAATCTGCCTTGTCACCCATTCTTGACCCAAACAAAAAAAATTTCCAATCAATTTGCAGGCAACAAGTACTAGCCATACATTCTCCAACACAACACAAATAATTATGCATTTTCCAATGAACATAGCAAGTAATTATGGACAACAAGTAATTTTGGACAGAGGGGAAGAAGGTGAACGACAAACCTTGCAGCAGAGATGCCGTTGGGGGAGGAGTCCGTGGAGGAGATCCGCGAGGTGGCCACGTCGGGCGCAAGGGCTTCGTGCTGCGAGCAGGACCTCCGAGTAGGGGCGCACGGCGATGCAGGGGGCGCAGGTCGAACTCGATGCAGGGACGGCGAAGGTCGAACTCGATGCAGGGACGGCGACGCAAGGACGCAGGTCGAACTCGACGCAGGGACGCAGGGGTGCAGGTCGAACTCGATGCAGGGGCGCAGGTCGAACTCGATGCAGGGACGTCGGGCGCAAGGGCTTCGGGCTGTGAGCAGGAACTCGAAGCCGAGGCAAGCGGACACAGCCGACGCAGGGGCGAGTGGGTGGCGGTCGGTGGGCGGGAGGCGGCGCGGCGGCGGCGCAGCCAGCGGCGCAAACCCTATGCGCCGTCGGACGTGCGGACGAGCCGCGGACGGGGAAGGAGGGCCGGTCAGGGGAGGGGCGATAGGGGATTAGAAAAAATGAATCGTTTTTTTCATAACCAGTGGTAGGTGGGTAATTTTCGTGAAGTTGCCCACCTCAAAAGCCAGTGAAAGTAGAGGGGAGATGCTTTTGGATTTGTACTAGAGTGAAAGCTACTTTTGGGTAAAAGCATCTAGGACTTTTGGGCTCTTTGGTTGGCTTTTGGCTTTTGCAAAAGCAAAAGCAGGTTGGAAAGCCCAACCAAAGGGACCCTAAGCCTTTTGATGTCTATTGTGACATTTCGGGCACCAGTCCCGATTGTATATTGATGCAAGAAAACCGAGTCATTGCTTATGCTTCTCGAGCTCTCGGACTACATGAAGTAAATTACCCTACCCATGTTCTAGAACTTGACGCTATTGTGCATGCCTTAAAAATTTGGTGGCACTACCTTATGGGCGCACATTGCAACATCTATGCGGATTATAAGAGCCTCAAAATACATCTTTACCCAAGCCGATCTAAATAAGCGCCAAAGAAGGTGGCTTGAATTGATCAAGGACTACGATCTTGTGTTTCACTATCACCCTAGAAAGACTAACATAATTGTAGATGCCCTAAGCCGCAAAGGTGAGTGCAACTATTTGAGCGCCAATTTGTTTGCCGACACCCTTCGTCACATTTTCGTCCAAACGACACTGAGGGATCATATTATTATGGCCCAACAAAATGACCCAGAAATAACTCACATAAAACAAGGACTAGCCCAGTGAATCCTGAAGTATAAATGCTTTAGGGAAGATTGGGAAGGAATAGTATGGTTTGAAAGCCGCCTCATTGTGCCCAAGGATCACAAGCTTAGGAAGCAAATTCTGGATGAAGCCATTTATCCAAATTCTCTATCCAACCGGGCAGCAAGAAAATGTATCACGACCTCAGAGAAAAATTTTGATGGACAAGAATGAAAAGGGGGATCGCTAAATACGTGGCCGAGTGTGACACATGTCAACGAGTAAAAGAAGTCATCTGAGGGTAGCCAGAACACTTCAACCTTTACCAATTTCTTCTTGGAATTGGGATGACATAAGTATGGATTTCATTGTCGGATTACCTCTCACTACCCGGAAGCAAGATTCCATACGGGTCATCGTGGATCTAAACACTATGAAGCCCATTTCCTGCCTGACAACAACCACTACACTCCTAGAAGATATGCAGAGTTATAGTTGTGCGTTGTTTGTCTGGAATACCCAAGACCATCATTTCAGATCAAGGCAGTCAGTTTGTAGCAAGATTTTGGGAATAATTGCACGATTCCCTAGGCATTAAGCTCATCTGTAGTTCATCCTATCACCCTCAAACAAATGGACAAACAGAAAGAGTAAATCTAATCTTGGAAGACATGCTTCGAGCATGTGTTATTCATTATGACAAAAATTGGGATCAATGTCTGGTAATTGTTGAATTCTCCTATAACAACAATTACCAACCTAGCTTAAAAATGACACACTTTTAAGCCTTGTATGGTCGAAGGTGCCGCAATCCTCTAAACTGGTTTGAGGCAGGGGAAAAAAGTATTTGGACCTGACCTAGTACAAGAGGCAGAGGAGAAAGTAGGGGTTTTGAAACTAATCTCATGGCCGCCCAATCGCGTCACAAGAGCTATCACGACAAGAGAAGGAAACCATTATCCTTTGAAGTGGGTGACCAGGTACGCCTCTGAGTCTCACCAACTAAAGTTGTTCAAAGGTTCGGAGTGAATGGAAAGTCTGCGGACTAGTAGCATACAAGATTCAGCTCCCAACTAATCTTGCAGCCTTCCACAATGTCTTTCACGTATCTCAACTCAAGAAATGTCTTCGAGTCCCCATTGAAATGTCTTCGAGTCCCCGTTGAAAGCAACGCACAAAAAGAGATCTAGCTTAAACCTGATCTCACTTACAAATAATACCCTATTAAGCTTATTGATCAAAAGGAAAGAATGACAAGGCATCGAACCATCAAATTCTATAAGATCAAGTGGAGCAACCACTCCAAAGAGGAAGCTACATGGGAACAAGCGCAATCTCGATGTTGGCCAGAACAAGCGCCAACAAGTGTATAAACTGTGAGACGTTAGTTGAATATGGCGGCAAATTACTCTATTTGTACAAGTAAGTACATGCCAAAAGTTTACAAAATTATATAAATGGGCTAAAGCCGAAATTGGGCGGACTGGGCCAGCCCTAGGCCACAGGTAGAGTGGGCCGCCACTAGGCCGTGGACCTGGGCCTGCTGAAAAAATTTGAAAAAAAATTGCACGCAAATGCGAACTGACGCTACGAACCGGTGACCTCTCACACAGGAAGCACCGGTGTTACCACTAGACTACAACTCTGTTGTTGAGTTCTATGGGCCAGGTGTCCCCATTTTTCTCTCTATCTGCATCGGGGTTTCTTAAAACTTGCCGGCTCCTACTGCGCTGTCCTTGTTTCACTCGCACAGCAAGTTTCTTGCATCGACACGTGTCATAACATATTTTATAAAAAGACCCTCTGTATTTCTAAAAATTAATCCGTAGCCTAATTTCTCGAGCCCCCGAGTCCCGACCCTAGATTTTCCTCCCGGACTCTCTTCTCCTCCTCCCATGCCGCTGCCGGCGCCGCCCCTCGCCACGCGCGCCTCCACGGCCGTCTTCCTCCCTCCGCCGCCGCCGCCGCCTCTAGCCACATGCGCCTCCATGGGCGTATTCCTCCCTCCGCCGCCAACGCCACCGCTGCTCGCTGGGCGCGCTCCGGCGGCTTGCGGCTCGATGGCACATGGGGCACGGTTGCAAAATGCCGGCGCTCGTGGCCACCCGTGACGGCGCAGGTGTGAGTTCCAGCACGACAATACAAACGTGAGCTCCGGCACGGCCTCGACTACCTATGTAGTGATGACGCAAGGAAAAGCTCCTGCGGTGGCGCAAGCAGCCGGCGCGAGCTCGAGGTTAAGCACGGCCGCGCTGCCCCACCAGCCGCAGCACCGGGCTGCTCGTCGGCAGAGCGGATTCGTGCGTGCGCCACCGTATCCGCTCGCCCTATATGCGGGGTCCGCGTGGACGATAATGCCAGATCCGTTTGTTGGGGTGGAGCGAAGCGCACGCCGGCGGGGCCAAGTGGAATCGTGGCAGTGGACCGGCGGATGGCGCAGCACCTTTTCTACAGCTTCCATCTCGAGGTGGGGACGTTCTCATCCACTCATGGCCCTTCTATCCCCTCTCTCAGTTGCGGCGCCGGCGCAGCCTCACCGGCAAGGAAAGGTACGCCGGCGGCTATGCGCAAGCGCAACTGCTTCGAGAGCTGCTGGACTGCACGGTGCCGGACCTCACGTCGTCATTGCACAGCATCACGCGTCTTGGCCTGAACCAGGCGGCGGAGTCGATGTGTTCGGCCAGACCCATTCTGCTATAACTGTTGACGATGTCCAGTCCATGAACTGCCGCTGCCCCGCATCTAGGAGAAATGCATGGACAAGTAACTCAATTCATCACTGTTAGTCCCTTTGCATCTAGATTGCATGGTGTTTAGTCCTTTGCTCCTAGCATTGGTTTCAATTAGTGCTTATGCTGTCGAACTGAGACAGAGAAGGAGGTACTGATTGATTTTTTTTATGGACTGTGCTGCTGCTGTGTGGTGTGCTTATGCTGATCTGAATGAGGAGCTCAGCCGTCTAAAATTTGTAGAGGCCAATCTGCAGACCCTAACGAAAAAATAGTGTCAAAGTAAAGATATACCAGAATGTTAGAGTGGCGATTATTAATGTGAAAGTAAAGATATACTTGCAGCATGATGGTGAGAGGAGACAAAGAAAAGTAATATTTACATAAGCTAAGCTGTCAGCAAGGAGTGTCGAAATGTCCATCAGTCCATGTCAGTTATGCACCTTTTTATCCACACTAATTAATTTTTTTAGCGAGCTATAAACTTGATAGGAGTGCAGTAGAGGATGTTAATGTTCCATTTTGAGTACATTCTCACTGACCGGTGTTAACCTTACCTATAATTAAAAGGTTGTTGTTTCTTTTCTTGCAAAACTTTGTTCCTATGTAATCGTTATTGAAAATACGATTGCTTCAGTTCCCTACAAATTCTATACCTTGCCTACCTTTCGAACCGATCAAATGCCAACTCTGAAGTGATTCTAAATATGTTTGCTTCCATATGTCCCTCTCAGTTTCTAAAATTCCAAGTTTTCCTTTTGGTTTACCTATACTCAATTAAATTAATCTCTTAGCAATCTGACAAGGAGTTTTGTCACACTAAGGATTTGGTTTCCATTTTGTTCCCATTTGGATCTTTGTTTAGGTTTTCAGTTTGGTTCATGTTTTGTATTCGCTGAGATACTAAGGAAAAATAGGATGGGGAGATGGGATAATAGGCAGGTGTGGTAGTTTGGGATCTATATCTTCTGATTCCTTTGCTTCAGACATCAAGATGTTGACTTGCCTAATTACATCATTCTTTTCTTTCTTTTTACCAACATCAGCGCGATTCAGATGATGCATCTATGGGACGTGATGGCCAGCCCCTACTGAATAATGTTTGGTTGCAGTGAGTTGAAGGGATTTTTCTGTATTACTTGAGGCAGGGGACTTCTTGGTGGAACCACTGAGAAGCTAATCAAATTGGCAGACATGATGCCTGTGTCAGTTTTTGCAGGGTTTGCACTTTTCTTTGGTAGTTTGGGATCTATTTGGTTTGTTCCAGGCTGTGAAGCTGAAGGAGAAGATTGAGGAGATTTTTAATGGTGAAAAGGTATGGATGATGATCTGAAACTGTTATTGAGTTTTTCCTCAGTCGTTTATTTGGTATGCAGTTCAATGTTCCAGCAATGGAACATTGGCTACTTTTTATTTCTTATAAGCTTGGATGATATTTTTTTCTCAGTTATTGTTTGCTCATAGTCGTTTATTTAAATGTGGCAGAAACTTTAATATTGATTGCTGGAACTGCTTGAACTGCAGGTTCTGGCAACTGAAAAAGCATTGACAAATGTTGTGTCAATTGGAATAGATGATAGCTTTCTTGGATTTCTATTTGTGTATATTGCACTCCAGAGTCCAGACTGGTAAATGACGGAGCTCTCATTCCTAGATTCCCTAGAAGGCTGGAAAGCAGAAACATGTATGCATTTTGAACTAACATGCTTGTAGTACTGCTGGTTTTCAGATCCGGAACCAGCAGAACGTGCAACAGGCGGCAGCGCGAGAACTGATATTTAGATCCAGAATTAGCATTAGGAGAAGTTATCGAATAACCGGAAATGTTATGAGTCGATGAGAGGATGTCTAATGGACGTGTGAGCGAAAAATGGTTTAGCAATCTTGAATTACCTTCTTGTCCTTTTTCTGCATAAATATATGAACATGTTTCCCTTTCACCACACTTAATATTATGAATATCAAAATGCCACTAGCCATGTGCTCATGTTTTAATCTCTGCTGGAATCTATTGTGAGGTGATGATAGGGCGCGCAAAGGCGCGCCAAATGTTCTAGTCTAATAAATAAGGCCTACGTTCAGCCACCATCAAACTGAATCGGTGTTGCAATGGTTTGGCCTGAAGGTTTTCATCCTCCTTGAAATCAAGGTTCGACTCACGCTCAGCACTGATTTTTTTTGTTTTTCCGTGGCTTCTTGTAGTCTTATTTTTTAACTTTTACTTTATTATTAGTTTATTGTTCATCTTAACACTTGTCAGCCTCCTGGCCACTAGGACCTATCTGTCAGTGCTAGAACAAATTCTGCAAAAATGGAGGCAAAAGAGGATTTGAACTAAGGTCTCATCAGTTAACAAACAGGCGCCTTACCAAGCCACCATTCATCAAATTGTCACGCCTTCACATCTAGTAAAAAAAACAAAATAGGAAATGACTACCAAGGAGGGGATCAAACGCGAGACCTCCAGGCAAAAATGAAATTTCTTACCACCGCGCTTTGACATTAGTTGTCTCATGTTCTGATTCTAAAGCCTTTAAATACAGTACAGGATCGTAATCTCGCCTTCAACAAAGAATGCATGTGTGGCTTGTTTTTCTCTTTTTAATCCGGGATTGAAATTTGTAATTGGTATTTTTCCTTCATATGAACTCCAAATTTGATAGTTCTTTTTCCTTATTTTTTCTAAAATCACCATCTTTCATCTAATTGTGTTTGTTTGCATGTCAATTACTATTTCTTGGGTCCTTTCTATATGGATTGTTTTGTTCCACTGAACTAGATAATCGAAAAACATGTTTTCGTAACAACTGTTGATGTAACTTTGGAAATTTCTAAAGTATGGTAAACCTAATCTTGTGACCAAATTTAAGGTGCATACAAGTTCAAAAGTATTACGAGCTATCCTAATCTTAAAGTTTAACTTGAGTTATAACAAACTTTGAGAAAGATGTATCTATTTGTGCACAATATTTGGTCCCACTTTAGTAAAACCATTTCAATTTTTTTATGGAAAGCTTGTGACACGTGGTAGAATGGAACAAATGATCCTAAAAACAATTCTTATGGAAATTTCAAATCTTATTGGAGGTACATATAGTTAAACTTTTATTTATTTTAGGTAAACACACAGAAATTCAATTAAAATCTCTGTTCGCCTAAATGGTTGTTTAGTCCATTTAAACAACGTTTAAACGGTAAACAGAGGTCACCCGTGTCGTTTAGGCCCTAAATGGTGAATTAAACGGTTGGACCGTTTAAAGCTGTTTAAACCATTAAAAACCTTCTAAACATAATTGAGTTCAATGTGATTAACGGTGAAAAAGTACCAAATCTAATAACAAATTCTTGAAATTCTACACGACAACTTTTATGTAGTATATTATATATCAAAGATTACACTGAGATCAATATCTTCAAGGCAATGTTCTTATAATGCTACATCGGTCACTACCGATTGTATACACATAACACCAAATCCTTTAACTAACATAGCCTTTATATATGATATTCATATAATTCTATAAATATTCATGACCACTTAATACATATATATTTATACAACTTGGTCCAAACACAACATACAAATATGTAAATTCATAACCATATACATGTTTTAGTTTTAATTTTTGAGTTTTTTTCACAACTATCTGTGCATAGTTGCATACCCAACATTTTGATGTATGAAGCGTGTTACAGCGGGAACTAACCATTTCCCACCCCACACAACTGAGTCACTCAACCTAGTCAGTTCCACAACCCACTACCAAATGGTCCCATGGTGCTTTGAAGTTTGACCCCACATGTCATCAGCAAATTCGTCACAAGCATGTGACGGTAAATTTTCCACGGCGATCCAGTGGGCGTGTCCAACCCAGGAGGCACCAAAAATTTGAAGGTGAAATGACATTTTTGTCCTCGGTGTTTCAAGCGTCGCCCAAGGGTAAATAAGTAAAAAGACCATAGAAAGCCTATTCGAAACCTCTCGGTCACGGGTGCTTCCCAAACCCTATCCACCCTCCGCGCCTCTCTCTCTCTCTCTCTCTCCCTCCTCCTCCGGCCTCTCTCCCGCTCCACCCTCCATTGCCGCCGCCTTCCCCATCCACCCTCCATCGCCGCCCCGCTCCACCCTCCATCGCCGCCCCTCCAGCTCCATCCTCCGCCGCCGCATCTCCCCCTCTACCTCCGCCCTTGGCCGATGAACCCATGACGTGGCCTCGCTATGACACCAACTCCTTCCTCCCCTCGGGCGGCGACTAGGGCGCCGAGCAAGCTGAAGAAGCCTCCTGGTCGGAAGCGTGGGCAAAGCAAAGCCCAAACAGCAGGTAGATTCATGTGCCTTTGTCGATTTTCTTTGCAATGCAAACAACGGAGGCAGTGGGGAGTACCAATAGATTCAAGTTGTAGACGTCCTAGATCTGTGATAGATTCGGGTTTAGGTGTCCTCGATTTGTGAGATATTCCAGCTGTAGGTGTTGATTACCATGTGCTATATGGGGGAATTTTCTGCGATTCCTAAGAGTCAGTACCTTGCCTTCTGCACAAGCATTTTGCATGTTTTATCATACAAATAATGCCTTGGCGCATGACGCTGCTACCTTGCCTGATTTCTGTTTGAAAGAAATTTGGGTAACTTCAGAGGAGGGCCTCTGCACACCTGCTGGCGTAGGGCAATATGCTTGTTTGGCACACTTCTAGGCGCTCAGCATTTTTGGGGCTCTGGATCTGTTGGCACATACCAATGTTAGTCTCATTTCTAGGCTCTGGATCTGTCTGCACTGAAGGTTGGCATTGGCACTACTGGTCCATCTGATGCATATGTTTCTGTGTTTCAGTTTCACAAATACTGAAGGTTGGCATCAATTTATATCTTGATTTGTAAGGCTATAAGTTTGTGTGACCTGTGTGTTTAGTGGCTTTTGATTGAAATGGGGGATGGATGGAGATGGCACTGAGTTCTCATTGGTGGGGCCAAACATGGCATCATCGTGCAAGGCATCAAAAAAAAAATGGCATCATCGTGTCTACACTTTCTTTCTTTTGCATGGCATCATCTGAGCAAGGATTAATTGATGGGGCCAAAATTAATAAAGTTTGTATCATTGAATCGATAGGGTAGCTGCTTCGAGTTTATTTTTGTATTGCATTTTCTCGTGAGATTAGTTTGTTGTGTCCAAAGTATCATAGTTAAGGTCCTTGACTAGGCTAAGCCAGATATTTCATCTTTTAATATTGATTTCTCCTACTGTGATAGAATAATCAAACAGTTCAGACAGAAGAAACACATGCTGTCATGCCTGGTGACTGTACACATTCAGTTTTTGGGATGTTCTGATTTTATTTCTCATATGTGCGCACATGTTACATAGATCTGTAGAGTTGCTGGTGGGAGCATGCAAAATGTGTTGTAGTGGTGGGACTGAGCTATAGGCTGATCCATGTCAGGCCACCCATTCTCCCATATGGAGAAAATTTAATGAACAGAGAACAATTGCTACCTACTCCTTTTATTTGAAGTTGTAGGCCATTTAATTTGCTTTATTCAAAATCAAACTTATCTACAAACCTGGTCAAAACTGGACAGATTTTACTTGATCATGCCAAGGCTGCAGCTTACTTGTTATGAAATTGATCATGTTTCTTTGTTAGTTCATTTATGCATGTTAAATCAGTTTATAGTAGTTCTACAGGTTATCCATTGGTATGATCATACATCTATTAGTGCTGTATGTTAGCCATTGGCATATGCTTTCATTCATTTGCCTTGCTTCTGCTGCTTGACCTCAACATTCAAGCTCACAGTTAATTTGTTATATGCATGTACAGTGGAGACGCCACCTACTGATTATGAGAGTGCCCGGGCTAAAAATCTGATGAGGAATAATCAAATGTTGCACAACCTTGGTGTTTCTACATTGGCTTCAATCCTTAACAACTCTTGAGCGAAGGGAAAAGAGATTTCTCTAGAAGAAGATTCTGACTCTCTGTATGAACCTGAGGACATTGAACACGGTGTAGTTGACAAGGTATTTGGAATTGCATTAATTTGGATTTATCTCTTGTTGCATCTCTTCACTGTTTACTCATTTGTGCTTAGTATTCAAGAAGACTAATATGGTTTTATTTCTTATATTATCAGACCATACTAGTTCAAGAGAATTACCTTGCAGTCATCTGAAGAGGAACACCACCATGTCTTCTGGAGGAGCAAGAGGCTCGAAGAAGACTCCTAATTCGTACATGCCACCGGTCGACCAAGACCAAACTACTCGGCTAACTAGACAAAGAACAAGGGAGCTTTCCTCAACTGAGGAAGGACTCCAAGGCACAGCTTCAAATACAGAAGAAGATGCAATAGCTGCTGAAGCTACTAACCAAACCGAGATGTGCAATGAAGGCAAGAAAGCATTGCTTCTTTATGAAGAAACAAGGTTTACACAGTTGCATGAAAATGCTTATGATTTGCACTAACTGTGTGAAAATGTTAATTATTTTCAGATGGACAAGCTGTGATGGTGGAGAAGTTTAAATGGGGGAGAAGTAAGGGCTTGCAGTTGGATAAGATGAATTGAGGATTGAATGCTAAGATTCCAATGGTTGTTTCTGATGGGAAGAGAAGACCAGATGCACCTGTGCAAGCTGCAAAGCTTGCATCATAGAGTGGGATTAACATTAAGCAAAAGATACCAGTATACACACTGGAAAGAGTACAAAAAGGACCTGGCTACTCAATTGGACTACATGGGAAGACTTGCTGTAAGTAGATCAAGTCTTTCTCAACTGCACACTTAACTTAGGGCCTGTTTAGTTGGTGAAAAAACTTTACGAAATTTACTGTAGCAATTATAAACCAAAGATTAGGAGGACTAAACATGATCTAGTTATAAAACTAATTACACGGATGGACGTGAAATCGCGAGACGAATCTATTAAGCCTAATTAATCTATCATTAGAGATTATTTACTGTAGCACAACATTGTCTAATCATAGCCTAATTAGGCTTAATAGATTCGTCTCGCAATTTCACCCAAGGTTATGGAATAGGTTTTGTCAGCTATCCACATTTAATACTCCTAATTCGTATTCAAATATTCGAATTTACTGTAGCGATGAAAAAGTTCATGAACTAAACGGGGCCTTAGTAGTTTTGCCAAAGTTCAATTTATGCTTCGAATGCCCCTTTCTGACATACATGATCTTTTCACTAGGTGAAATTCTCAATAGACACAAACAACTAGGCAGTCACAGTTGCGTGCACTGATTTGCTAAAGGGTGGAACACGACAGTATAGCCACTAGCTGAAAAAGAAGTACTTTGATGATGTTCCAGCAAATCAAGTGCAAACCACTGCACCGTTGGAGAATATGACTCAACAGCAATGGCAAGCCCTAGTTCACATGTGGAGGGCTGGACAAAAAGCTCGTTAGGCTGGCTGGATGGCTCGGTACAAAAGTGCTCCGATTGGATTCATTTTTCTTTTAAAATTAAAATGACTTTATTTAGAATGACTTTCGACTTCGGCTCGGCTCGTTAGGCTCGGCTCGTTAAGCTCGGTATGAAGTTGAGTCCCAAATAATTCAGGAGACTATGATTAATAAGATTATGCTAATTTCAAAAAAAGCTCGAAAAACTACCTTCAACTCGATATCAACTCGATATCCAGCCCTACATGTGGTCTGACCCAAAGCACAAGGTAAAGAATTACATGCTGTTTGAAATTGCTGTATAATTCTAAAATCTTTCTGCTTTGCTGGAATGTTAATTAGTGTTAAAATAAATGCTAGCTTATCGTATATCTGCTAGAAATGAGAACATTAGGGAAACTCGAGAGCCTAAAAAAGTTTTCAGTTTCAGATGGTAATATTATCGATATGAATTTTTAGGTTGGGCCAAAATGACAGATTTCAACCTGTACTCCAGTAATGTTCATGTGCATGCTGAAGCACTACATAAGTTCTTTCTTGGATTTTTTTGGTAGTATGAGCTGGTAAAGTTATGTTTCTAATTAAACATTGCAATGCTGTGAGCTGGGATGTGCAGAATACAGTACCTCATGGTATATATATGGGCCCTGTTTTGCTCATTTAACTTTTTTTTAGCCAGCTTCTTGCCAACTGCCACACATCCTGAGATTTTACTAGCCAACGTACACTTTGCTTTACCACATATCTTAAATGTTAGACATTGATCCACCACGAAAGGAACTGGAGTAATATGTTCTTGCTAAATACTTGCTGAAAGTGTGTTAAGGGCCTACTATTTGGCTACGGCGGACCCACTAAGCCTATGTATTTATGTTGTGACCCAATAATACAAATTTTATGGACCTTTAAGTGGGCTTCGTGCTATTTTGACATGGCTTTAGTCTAGTTGTATTCAGACCGGTAAGGCTGTTTGTTTCTCCTTTTATTGTTTGTATTTTAACTCTTTCACAATTAAAAGCCAAGCTACTTGTCTGTTTGGCCCATCGATTTGTTTGTCTGTTAAGGACAGTTCATAAATTTGGCCGTGATTTATAAGTAGACATGGCAGCCTTTGTCTCGTCCGGGCTTGCTGCTACACCTGCAGATTCTAATTTTCCAGCTGCGGCACTCTTGTGGCAGCAGCTCGGGTCTGGCTGCTCTCTTATTCAGCTTAGCTGCTTCTCCCTAACTGTGAATTGTGATTGTGTCCAAACATAAATGGTGTGCCCTGCCCCCAAAAGAGCCGTTGGTTTTCTTTGTTTGTTTGTTTGTCTTTCTCTGATCCAAGAGCAACACTTCACTGCTTTTCTAAGATTGTATCCAAATCTGCAATGTTCTCTTATGATTTTATTTATGTTTCCGTTATGGAACTATTTCCTGTCTTATTAACATGTTTATTAACATGTGCCTTCCAGGAGAAGTGTGAGAAAGCCAAAGTGAGTCGTAGGTTAGTTAAGTATCCGCACAAGACAGGTTCGCGGTGCTACATTGCGCAGACATATGTCGTGGTAAGATCAGAAACATTGCCCCCTATGTTTTCTTTTCTTTTACAACCTGCTTAATTTGTGAAGGCAAATGGTGTTTAAATGGTGGCTGAAACAGTTAGTAGTTTAAATTTGGGGAGTGGGCACCTTCTTTCTGCCATGCATGGACAGAAAGATTAAATAGTGTTTTGCTTATATTTGTCAGCAAGCTGGCTCCTGCACCTGCAGTTCTCCTCCATCTTACCAGCAAATACAATACAATAGGGCCACTTTAGTTATCAACAAAATTAAGTATAAACAGAGGCTGTTATCCTTGTAAAAAAAATCAATGCACGTTCATGCCAATGTTCAATGTGGTAGGATAAGATGATTTCCTGCCTACTAAATCTGATGACCTGAAAAAAGCTAACGTAGGGATACTCTTTTTAGCCCACACATAGAGTCTGCTAGTAGCATTTTGAGGATGACTTAAGTATGCCCTAAATAAAGCACAATAAATATTTTGATTTGCAAAAGATTAAATAGCCCCATTTGGTGAGGCAGCAGCAAGCATGCATACGGGCGTGTTACCTGTAATTTTGCTGGTCGCTACCAACACTCACATGGATCTCACTCGCATCACAGCTTGTCATCTGTACTCAGAGCCATGATAAGCTAATAACAAGAGCAGTAAAGTAGAGCAGGTTACACTACTAGTTCAGTACAGTAACTTTGATGTTCCTGGAATGCATTCCCAAGCTGACACCAGTAACTTTGCTGTTCCTCAGGCACGCAGGTGCGCGTACGTATAGCTGACACCAGTAACTTTGCTCTTCCTTTGTCCCTAGACCATGGGTTTTATTGCCCAGATTATATTGTAGAACTGGGTGCAAACCGTTTTGGCTTTTTGGTTGCTAGTGCAGCTAATAGTTTGGATCTGATTTTTTCATGCCACACCTTGCCATATGGATTTTTTTAGTTGTAGTGTTGTATGGTAGCGATAGCCAAATGGTAGCTGTATCACTACAACAAATATCACATTTTATAACATTTAATTTTTGTCATAGAAAACCATTTTTTCGTCATGTTTCATAATTTGTGACATTTGTGACATTCGCGTGATGAAAATTCATTCGTCATCTATACCCCGTAATAAAAGGTATTCAATGACGAAACATTTTTTCGTCATAAATTTTATGACGTTTTTTTTCTATCGTCATTAATTTATGACGACAGTTTTTCATCATTAAAGACCTATCAAACGTCACAAAACCTTATACAAGGATGATGTGGCAGTGAATAGGATCTGACATGGCAGCACATTCATGATGATTTGGATCTGACATGGCAGCACTTTCATGATGTTTTGGTTCGTCACAATGTTCATGGCCCAAGCGAGGCCCATAATGTGCAGTCCATTTCGTATTTAGACCATTACAAAATAGGGCCTGTATTTTTCCCAATTGGTCCATTGTCATCTCAACCCACCCCAAATACAAATTAGTACATATACATGTCAAAACAACATATTAAACAAGAATTTATATTAATAATATGGTTTGCATCCATTGAAAATTCATACCACACCCATCAACAATTCAATTCATCACAAATTCCACCTACTAGGATAGTAACCAACAAGTTCTCATTGTTCTTCTAGAAATACCACATGAACCAAATTGCTAAAAATGTATGAGCCTGTCTGCTGTAGACTCTACGTATTCTACCTCTGTAGACTATGTGTATTTCTCTGCAGTTTCTGTCTATGTCTACTATAATAAATCTAGTGTTCATCCTAGATGATTCTTCACAGAGCATGGCTCAGTGTCAGGACACAGTTGGGGTGGATGATGTCATGATGGCCCTCCTGCAATGAAAGAGGGTGATTTAATAAAATGAATAGAGATATGGCAGCCATTTAAAAAGTATCGTATATTGTTTCAAGTTTGTATAGCAAATTGTGAAGCAAATTGCATCTAGATTTAGCTCTTAAATGGTAGAGATGAGCTCATACTTACAGTTCTGAATGAAGAAGAGACAGTTTCCAGAAGTCTTCTGCACATTAGAAATTTGAATATGGTTCCAAACTGATTGCTGAAAGGCATATTTAGATAAGAGATTACAATTTTATACAGCTTGCATATAGGTGTTCGTAAACAAATCAAATCCAATTTTGTTTTAAACCATATTAATACTGATCACAAAAAAGTCGACATGGTCGTAGTCATACCATTCAAATCTGCTGAAAAAGTGATTAGAAGGAGCAATGCTTCACACTAAAAATAAATAAGTGCTTAACTATATGATAATAACAGTTCAATATATAATTATATGTAATTAATTTCCAAGTGTAAGCTTTCTGAAATTAATAACTATTGTTATTGACGTGCAGGGGGATGACCACATCAACAACCATAAAACAAGAAACCGGAGAAAAGAGAAAAGCTAAATCAAGGTACACATAACTGCTACTATCTATCCTCTTTATTGATCTGTGCTGCAAATTCTTCAATTTGTGTGCATATTTAATCTATGCCGGTTGTGTGTTGGGTAATAATACTAGGATACGTGGGTAAGAAGCAAAGACTGCTAGCTGCTGTTTTTTAACAGATTCAGAAGCAAATAGAGGAGTATGTCATGTTCTTTTCTCAGGATATAACTTTAGCTATTACCAAACATATGCGCAACTCCATTGCTCAATACTTTTTTTTTATTTGAGTATAACACATATGTTGCTCCAATGCTAACAATTACCTTATATACACCAATATATTTTTTGACATTTAATAGACAATATATAAGTTATCTTGTAGAAATTTCAAGAATTTTTGAATAGATTTGGTATTTTCTATCATTTAATTGAATTTTTGCAAGCTTACCGAAAGTAATTCCAAGTTGAACTATGTGTACCACCAATAAGATTAAAAAAATTACACAAAACATATTTAGGCTCACATGTTTCATTCTAACCCGTGTCCTTGAGTTAGATGAATAATTCAATTGTCTTCTAGGGAGAATAAAAACTTCTATCTCCAAATTACCATAAAATAATTGTGATAATATCTAAGTTTGGTCAGAAATTTTTAAAAATTGATGTGGCAGCACATTTTTGGTTCATAACTTTGTCTTAAAATTTTAAATGATTTCGATAAAGTCGGACAATACATTGGTCATAAAATAATACATCTCTCATATAGTTTCTTATAACTCAAGTCAAACTTTGGGATTTGAATACCTTATAACATTTTCGAACTTGTATATACCTCAAATTTGGACACGATTTAAATTTTACCTTAACATTAGAAAATATAAAGTTACATTAGCAATTGCTATGCAAAATCATATTTTATAATTCTCGCTAAGGTGGAAGAAAACAAGCCATAGAGAAAATTTCCTAGAAACAACAATTAACATGTAAACAAATGGCACAAATGTAAAAAGCATGATTTTAGAAAAAATCAGATAAAAGAACTATCAAATTTGGAGTTCTTATGAGTGAGAAATACTAGTTATAAGTTTAATTTTGGATTAAAAAGCGAAAGATAACCATACCATCAGTTCTTCGTTGTGGAGCCACATAACGCGAATATCACATTTAAAGATTTCATTGCCTGACAATTGTCAGAAATGAGCATGTGGTGCAGTGGTAGTCCTCCTCCTCCTCCTCTATCATGAGGTCGCTGGTTTGATTCTTAGTTGGAGCACTTTTGCTTCTTTTCCTTTTTTTTGTTTCGCAGTTTTATCCAATGTACAGTCTATTTTAAACCTTAATTTCGTAGTCCCACCACACTTGCATTGCTAGCGTAGTGGTAAGGCATGCATGCGCTTGCCTTATATGGCGTCCTGGGTTTGAACCCTCTGGGTTTGAACCCTCTCTGCGCCACATTTTTATATATTTTTGCTTCAAAAAAATTGGTGATGTTTAAGTGTTGGCCTTAATGACAAAATGAAATTTGTTATGATTTTGGCATTGGACTAGTTTACGACGATTTCTAGTGAGTCTTAGTGACGAAACCTCATTTTTGTCACTAAGTTTACTGCCTCATACAGAACGTCATAAAACCAACCATCGTAACGATGAATAGACCTAATGTCGAGCTATTTGTCACAAAAAGCGATATTTGTTGTAGTATATGTTTATTCAATCCATATGTAAAATTCTCATATATACTGTATGTTAACCCATTTTCAGATTTCAAGCTAATATTTAGAACTTTGTTTGCATTTTGTTTTAGAAACAAGATAAATATCAAGATGAGCCGCCAAATGCAGTTGACCTTTTCAAGGAGTTGCATTGCAGTAGCAGGACTGGTTTCCTGAGCCTGTAAAGGAAGCCATTGTAAGTACATGTCCTATTTTTTCATTTGCTGTTACATGCTTCTGTACATATGATCTGCACTATTCTAAACACTATACTACAAATGCACATGTACTTGAGCTGGGTTGGTAACTTGTATGAGTATGACAGCATACAGGAAATCATCTGAAATTGAATATTTTGTTTGGAGATTTATTTGTTTCATGGTGAAAGTTGTGATCTTATCTCATGTAATCATGCTGTTCAAATTTCCATTTGTTGTTGCATGCATGACTGGTTGGGCACATAGAACAAAAAACAGGACTGGATCGGTGGTTCGACCGGAAAAACCGTGAACTGGGCACACCACCGGTTCGGTTCAGACAAAAGATCGATTTTAGCAAAAAAAACCGAATCTAAGAAGCATATTCTATAGATATTGGGCTCAAATCACTGCTAAACAGGCTGCAGCCAGGCCGAACTTGAGGCCCAAAGCACAAATATACTCGAAAAGAAAAAGAGGAGGAATGGGGCTTTGAACCCTGGCTGGCGTATTCAAAGCCACCTACGACAACCATCTGAGCTGTATTTCGCATGTGGCATAGAAGAGGTAGCAAAAAATATGACCTATTGAACCGGGGTCAAACTGGCCAGTTCACTGGTCAGACCACTGAACTAGTGAACCAGTAGCCTTACTGGTTCGATGACCTGTCCGGCTTTTCGTTCTATGGTTGGGAAGCAAGCATTTTTTCTTGATACTGATGCAACTTGTTTTATGTGTTAGGCTCGAATGGAGGCAATCACTGCTGAACCTGCACAAGAAGGGCAAGCACCAAAGACACCTGCTGAAGTTGTTGCTGAAGTTCTTCCATCATCCAAGTTTCTACAAAATATTGGCCTTCAGCCGGCCAGGGTGAAGAAGTGTGCCAAAGCTGCTGTCGCTGCACGTGTGCAGGAACTTGAAGCTGAAGTTGAGATGGAGAAGCAAGGCGCTGCAGCCCTTCGAGATAAGATTGAAAGCTAGCGGGATAAGTTAGGTTCTGAAGAAGAAGATAAGTCAATCTGAGGAAGCGAGTCAGAATCAGTTAGATGAGATCGAAAAGTTAAAGCAGCAAGGAGAGGAGACAAATTCCCTCCTTAGTCGATTGCTTTGCCTCAACAAAGATAGATGTTCCATAACTGTTATTACTACCATATACATACAGATGTGTTGTCTTTCTACCGTCATACAATATTGTTTGTTTGGGATGTGAGACTTGGCTAAGTTAATTCACAACAGGGGTACTTGGATGTTGTGTTAAGTTAATTTGCTACTTGACTATCTTATATTTGTAACCTAACATGGATTACTTGCTACTTGTTAAGTTAATTTGCTACTTGTTACGTTGGTGTGAACCGATGAATTCAGTCTGTAATTAAATGATATATGCAAATCTGTTTTGGAATGTCTGTCATGTGTTGTATTGAATTGTTTGAAATTTGAGTCTGGAGCTGACTACGCCAATTTGGAATGGGCTGCAATGTGTCCTCTTCACTATGGGGTATGGGCTGAAATTAAAAACTTAGCTGGGCCTGCGGTGGCCTTGGCCCAAAAAAAAATCTGGCCATAAATCTGTTGAAATAAAAGTTTGAAATTCGAAACCAAGCTGGGCCCATGGTGGGTCTGGCCCAAACAAAAATGTGGGCCTTAAAATTTGTTCAAATAAAAAAAAAATTCAAAATTCAAAATCAATTCGACATATGGTGGGTTTGGCTAAAAAACAATTGGGCTGCTTGAGTTTATGCGGGCCTAAAAATTGCTAATATTTGGTAAAAAAATGTTTTATAAATGGGCTCAAGCCCAAAAGAGATTGTTTACTGCATGGACCTTCTTAGATCATTAAATATTTTGTGACAAATCAAAATGTCACAATTAATATGCCACGTAAGATCCTAATCATCACCATGTCATACGAACAGAACAATTTGTGACGTTTTCTGTCCTACGTGGCACCTGCACAGGTATCTAGGGTAAAGGATTTGTGATATTTTTCGGGGTTAACAGTGACGAAAACTAAGCGTCATAAATTAGTGACGACATAAGGATTGTCACAAATTTTACGACGAAAAAATATGTTTTCGTCACAGTATATCTTTTATGACACACTATAGGCGACGAACTAGTTTTCATCACGCGAATGTCACAAAATGCAAAATACGACGAAATTACTGTTTTTGTAACATAAATGGAACATCGTCTATCCTAACATCTCTTGTATTGACATACATACCGGCTGTATCTGTGTTACACAGAAGAGGCGACCCGTTCCGGAGACGACACGCACGGCCTCTGCAGGCCTTGGTCCTACCTGTATCTATGCTTCGGGAGAGCGGAGAGCTCAACTAGATTTTCATCGCATTAGCTAGGGCCTTGTTCAGTTGCGGTGAGAAAGTTGCGAAATTACTGTAGCAATTGTAAATCAAAAATTAGAAGAACTAAACATGATCTAATTATAAAACTAATTACACGGATGGATGGAAAATCACGAGAAAAATCTATTAAGCCTAATTAATCCGTCATTAGAGATTGTTTACTGTAGCACGACGTTGTCTAATCATGGTCTAATTAGGCTCATTAGATTCCTCTCGAAATTTCACCCAGGCTATGGAATGGGATTTATCATTAATTCACGTTTAATATTTCTAATTAGTGTCCAAACATTTGATGTGACGGGTGGATAGTGAAAAGTTGTGAAACTTGCCGCAACTAAACAGGGCCTAGGTGTGAAGGCATGCTTGCTATGATCTGGTCAGGAAGACGAATGGGCGTCGAGTCGTGCCACGTTATGCGTTTGACTGATGGAAAATGGTTAGCCCATCGGTTGTGTACTTGTGTTCCTCGCGTCTTAATAGTTTATTCTCACTAATTTATTTCTTGCTGCCCTCATCAATTCAGAGACTTCAGATGCACCCACGGGTCAACAATTAATGGGCCAAACAGTCCACATCAGTTCCGTTTGTTTAAGCAGGGACGGTGATGAGGAATTGAGACCGTGCCTTTGCTCATTTTGACTAACAACTAAAATTTACCTAGTCCACATCAAGTAGCACATGCGCATTGGACCCCTGCCTCTGTTTCCGACTTCCGAGCATGGATTACGCGGCCGCAGTTGGCAACATGCAATTCAGGCGATGCACCGTTCAGACGATCTGGTAAATTGACGACATGAAACGAGCTGGCGGGCAGGGGCAGGAGCTTCTGTCCATCTTGGCTGATTCTTCTCTCTAATAGTAGTAATATTCTGACTCCTTCCTTGACAATTTGTCACGGATGTATGTGGCAAATTTGCAAAGCCACACGTTTAGAGTGTCAAAAAAAATCAATTTCTGTTGCTATCACTAACCACAGAAAAGATTTTTGGTAACACATATGTCACTGTGCTGGCGGATGGAGGAGGGGCCACCGTATTACACTCCACCTGCACTAATCGATTTACTTGCTGGCCACATAAGCGACCACTAGCACAAATGCTCCTAGGTTTAAACCCGATAGCACAAATCATTTTCCTGTGTTTTATTCGAGTAAAGTCATTTACTCTATGGAAAATAGTAAATCATGTCTAAAAATATTGAAACTTCCACACAACTCATTATATGTAGTATGTTTTATGAAAATAAACTCCTTTTTTGTGTTAAAAAAGTACATATTTATATGAAAGAGTGTTAGAGATGTATCGAATTTTCATGACAAGGCTATGCATCAATAATAGGACTCCATGCACAATTTTATATTTTTCCAACAATGATCAATGACTCTCATTTCTGGAAGGATCAAACCAATATAAAAGATAAGGTTCTCACCTATGGTTCCTTCAAAGTTAATGATGGAACAGAGACAAGGTTTTGGGAAGACACATGGGTTGGCGATAGACCGTTCAATGATCTTTATCCTCCACTATACAATGTAGCCATCAGGCCACATGATACGGTGGCAAATATTGTGTCATCATCGCACCGAATATTTCATTTCGGAGGGCATTAGTAGGAGACAAGGCTGAGGAACGGGAAACACTGATAGCTAAAATCAACCATATCACTTTAAATAATGAGAGAGAGAGTTTTATTTGGCGCCTATGTATTTAGGTTTGATTAATCACAATATCCCTTTCACTCACAAGGTGATGTGAAAAATAAAAATCACTCTTTAAGTTCAAGATTTTTATTTGGTATCTCCAAAAAGGAGTCATTTTAACTAAGGACAATCTGGCTAAGAGGAATTGGAAAGGCAGTCACAAGTGTTGTTATTGTAATAGTAATGAAACAATTCAACATCTATTTTTTGATTGTCACCATGCTAAGACAATTTGGAGAACTGTCTATTTAGCTACTGGGTTAACCCCACCTAGTTTTGTAGCTCATATGTTAACAGGCCGGCTCTCTAATTTCAATACAAAAGAGAGAAATACTATTCTAGTTGGGGCATCTGCATTATGTTCGGCAATTTGGAGATGTCATAATGATCTCATTTTTAAAAATTGCAAACGTACTTCATTTATGCAAGCTATATTTAGGTGTCGGATATCAATATTAGAGGTACCCAATGACAGTGAGTTAAGAATTAAATGCCCCGACGGCACAGCCGTTCAGACACGGCCCTCCAAACAGACACACCTTGGCTGACCCTGTGCAGGGATCTGCGTGTCCGCCTCGCCCGACCCTCACGCAAGACAGCCGTGTCTCCCTAATTTTCCTCCACCCGAGGCACCCTTGCATGCATGCATGCACGCCTCTCTCTCTCTCTAAATTTTTTCTCCTGTGCATACATGCGTGCATGTGCAAGAAGCAATCAATTCTCCCCCTCTCACAATTTTCTCTCCCGTACATGTGCCATGCATGCATGGCTTTCTCGTGAGGCAAGCAATCAATCCATCAAGCCACTTCATCAAAAACCACTAGCACCCCTGTACATGCATGCATGCCACCAGCTTTTTCTCTCTCTCACACGAGTCAGCAGAGCAGCAGAAGAAGCACAGGCCTGGGGGAGCTCCGCAGCACGCAAGCGCCAGCAGGCAGCAGCAAAGCGCGGCTCGCTCACTCGACCCTTGCACAGGGTTGAAGCGTCCATCTCGCCCGACTCCTCCGCGGGGGTTGGATCGTCCGTCTCACCCGACCCCTCCGCGGGGGTTCGATCGTCCGTCTCGCCCGACCACCGTGCAGGGATCGTACGCACCATCTACTTCGAAATTAAATCACGTGCAGACTACGATAAGGCCATGCCCTGCCATGACAGGACTGCACAACACCAATAATTCAACTCTATGCGCGCTGTGCCTCCTACTCCACTGTGCAACCTACTTCACTGTGCCAGCTACCCCAAACAGGAGCGGACAAGACATGGCTACAGTATGAATAGTAACTCAGGACGGAGGGGCCCGTGGCATGGGCAAGAAGCAACACCTGCACACACTTTCTCTCTCATTTTATTTTATCGTCTCCGACCTCCTCTTGAGCTATAAAAGGGGAGGCCAGGCCTCCTGCGAGGGACGGACGAAATTTCTTTCTCCTTCCTCCAGGAGCGTTCTCTCTCGATTTTCTTCTTTCTCTAGCCAGTCACTAGACTAGGCTCGCACCCACCCCAAGTTCGAACCATCTGACTCACACTCACACACTCACAAAGACTTGGGAGCGCGTTCCCACTCTCGACCGTTTGTAACCCCTACTACGAGCAACATGAGTAACACGAGCTGCCTCGGACTGGACGTAGGGCGTTCGTGCCTGAACCAATATAAATCCTTGTATCCTCTCGCGAACCATCTGAGCCTTAGCACACAATCCACTAAATTCACTCGTCGGTGATTTCTTGCGCCGACATCAGGGGAGCGTATTGGCTGCGGTAGTGGTCACTGCTGCAGTGTGATGAGGAGACAAAAGATGCATTCAAGAGTGTGAGCAGAGCATTAGAGACCACGGCGTTGGAGCTGTTCGCCTCTCATGGATGAAAATATAATAATAGATTTTGTTATTCCTCTTTTTGATTTCCATTTGTTCCCTTTTTCTTTGGTAACGTGCCCGAAACTATGTAATAATGTTTAAACGCTATGTGCGGAAACGCAGGGGCAGAAAGAAGCTTCCATTTTCTAAAAAAAATACCTCCATTTGGTAACATGCGTTAAGATGGATGGGGCACAGTGGCGCCTGTGCACCACGCCTAGGTGGAGGTACGGCTCGATTCGCTCACTATCTCACTCCTCAGTCCATGCTAATTGCAATGCCAAAGTGACAACAGGGGATCTGGACTGTATTTTTTTTTTAGAACAATACCACATGTCCAGACCTTTCTTTCTTCTTCTAACAAAAAGCCAGATCGTTTAAACCAAACCACATGCCATCAACCATTTAGGGTGACATACACTACTACAGAAAGGAACTGTAGGGGCGGCTGGTAAGCCTTTGTAGGGGCGGTTTTGCCAGCCACCCCTAAACAAGCGTTCTTACAGTTCCTGGATAGCAAGGGCGGCTCCGACAACCGCCCTTAC
>CM014277.1:30122746-30191165 GCA_004135705.1 Alloteropsis semialata | reverse complement strand
CGAGTTCCTATTTGTCACCCAGGCCAAGGCCCACCTGGGTGGTCTTGGTCGGGTCTGCTTCATCAAGGATTACTGCCTTCGTGCCCGGCTCGGTGCGCCTGGCAGGCGGCTCGATTGGTGAGGCGTTGGCCGTCGACTCGCCAGCTGCTTGTGGCGGCGTCCCCCTGAGTGGGGTCTGATCCACCACAAGCTGCCCTTCAGTGGCACGGTTGTCAGCTCCCTGTCTCCCGATGATCTCCTGTTCCCCGATGAGCTCCTGTTCGGGAACTTCTTTCCCCTTGGCCCTTGGTCGGTTCTCAGCTGCTCGGGAGGTTTCAGCCAATGCACCCTTGGCGGCAGCCTTTGGCTGGCTTTTTGTCTTTTTCTTGGCAGGTTCGGCAGCCTTGGCTGGTTCCTGCTCGTCGCCCTTGATCATGTCCAGGGTCTTCATGTCGCACTGGACCGCGCCCTTGCGATCGCCACAGACGGTGATCGGACCCAACGGCCCCGGGACCTTGATCATGGAATACGCAAAATGAGCGACCGCCATGAATTTCTTCAGGAACGGTCGGCCCAAGATGCAGTTATAGGCTGACGTGATGTCAGCCACCTCGAAGGTGAGGAACTCTGATCGGATGTTTTTGCCCTCTACGAGGGTCACCTGCAGATCGATCCTCCCCAAGGGAAAGGCTTGAATGCCTGGTATGACCCCATAGAAAGGTTTCTCCACAGGGGACAAGGACCTTCTTGGGATCCCAAGTTCGTCAAAAGCGTTGACAAACAGGAGGTTGAGGGCGCTTCCACTGTCGATCAGGGTTCGCCCGATCTTGCGGGGCCCGATCCATGGCTTGATGCACAGTGGGAGTAGCGGCCCGTCGTAAAGCGTCTCGGGGTGATCCCTTTGATCGAATGTGATCGGGATTTCTGACCACCTCAAGAGTTGCTTGCAGGGCTCGGCGTTGTTTATCTGCCTCTCGACCATCTTGAGCTGGGACTTGGAGGTTCGGGTTGAACAGCCACCGAAAATTGTGGCGATCTCCAGATCTTCGGGGAGATCTGGCTCATCATCACAATCCATGTAGTTTGCCGCGCGAGGGTTGTGAGCTGCCTGGTCACGTGGAGCCCCCTGCTTCTGGCTCTCCTCCTCCTGCTTCTGCTTCTTGTACACCGTGCAGTCCACGAAGTGATGCTTCGTGGATCGGTGAATCGGGCAGTACATCGGGAGGTTCTCCGGTTTGCCTTGACGCCTGTACGGGGGCTTGTTGTCCACGGCCATGACTTCGTCACCCTCGGTCTTGCGCTTCTTGTTTTTGTGTTTATTTTTCTTCTTGCCTTCCCCGGCTGGCTGGCTTTGTTCGGGCTTTCCGTGAACCCGTGCTCGGGCGTCCGCCATCTTGGCGGTTTCTTCCAGGATCCCGTATAGCTCTGCCACTGTCTTCGGGTTCTTCTTGGCAAGTTCCTCCGCCGTTCGCTCGTCTTTGCAACCTTGATTGAAGGCCACAATCACCCGATCATCCACCATGTCGGGGATGGTGTTACGGGTGTCGCTGAACCTGCGGATGTAGTCCCGGAGGGATTCTCCAGGCTTCTGCACACAGTTGAGCAGATCTCCCTCATGCCCGGGGCGTTTATAGGTGCCTTGAAAATTGGCTTCAAACGTCTCCCGGAGATGAGTCCATGACTTGATGCTGGCTTCGGGCAGGTTCATGAGCCACGTACGGGCTGATCCCTACAGAGCAGTCGGCAAGTAGTTGGCTTTGACATAGTCGTCACCCCCGGTGGCATCGATGATCGTGGAATATATCTGAATCCACTCGCGGGGGTTGGTTGTTCTGTCATACTTTTCAATGTTAGTAGGACGAAACTTTTCGGGCCACCTGACCTTGCGCAGGGCTGGGGAGTACGCAAGGCATCCCCCCGTACCTGGTCGGGAGTCACGTGGCGGCGAATCTTGATGGGACCGATAGTAACCCTCACGTGCTCGGTAATCTCGGTTGTGATTGAGAGTTTCCCGGGCGTCGCGAGTGCGACGATTGCGCTCGAGTTGTGGCCTCATGTCGCGCCCCTCGTGTGGGCGATAGTATGGTCGTCCGTTAACAGATCGAGACCGAACCGGCTGTGGTTCACGTGGTCTGTTTGACGGAGCTGGTGGTGCGGCAGCGGCGGCTTCGATGCGCTCTTTGGCCTTGTCCGCTGCTTCCCGAGCCTTCTTGGCTATGGTGGCCATCGGAGTCCTTCGGCCATTGCTTCCATGGTCTCCAAGAGGGTTCGGATCTGCAGATTGTCCTGTTCGACGGCCCGGAAATCGTTGTTGAGATCGCGGGGAGCCAATGAGGATGCAACCTGCTGTGTACGGGTTCTAGCCGTTTGAAGTGTCGGTGCGTTGCTCAAACGTGGAGGAGGCACGGGTCGACGCGAGCTAGATGACTCGGCAACGGCCTCTGTCCCGTTTGCGTTTAGCACATGGATGCGGCGGTCTTCGGATTGTTCTGTCCCATTGCTAGATCCACTGTAGTCGAGATCCAACTGCGCAGTGCGATCTACAATGTCTTCAGGAGTTGGCTCCGTGAAGGTGGCGAAAACTTCCCGACCGGCGCATGTGAGATCGGGATCATGGATCCCTGTCATCTTGAGCTCGTAGTCGCCTTGGTGCTCGAACACGAGATCTCCGAAGCGGATCTCCCGTGCAGGCACTAGATGGCGGTGAGCGTATAGATCGGAAGCGGAAGTAGAGCTCCCGATCGCTTCCGACTTGACCGAACTGGGCACGTAGGGCATCGAGGAACTCGACGCATCGACGATCCAGACTCCGTTGATGATCGGCATGATCTTTCTTCACGCAAGGGCCCCTACCTGGCGCGCCTCTGTCGAGGTTGTACTCGTCAGATATTTGTCCGGCAGACACCCCGCTTTGTGCGAAGATTGATCACGGTGATGAACGGAAAGACACGGCATTTTTATACTGGTTCGGGCCCTCGAGATCGAGTAATAACCCTACGTCCAGTTGTTGCTTGTATTATTTCGTCGAGTACAGATTACAATGCGTAACAAGTACCCTCGGGTGGATTGTCTAAGATTGCAAATCAATGGAACATACCCTCTACGCACAGGACCCCCGCTATTTATATCCAGGGAGACGTGCCTTACAAGACAAAACAGACCTAAACCTAGTAGGACTCTAACTGTCTTCGGGCTTCCCTTCTGCGATCAGGCCATCGTGTCTTGTTCGGAGTCTTGGTCGTCTTGGAGTCGGTAGTCGGCAATCCTCGTGATCGGGTACCCTGATATTATGGCCTCAACAGTTTGGTTTTCTAGGCCCCCGTTTCCTCTGTGGCTTTGGCTCCGAGGTTGTGCCCTGAGGTTCTGGAGCAGAGCCGGCAACGTCCAACTCTGTGGTGTTTGCCTCTGCTCTGCGTTCCTCTGCTCTGTCTTGTCCGTCGAGATGTCGTGGACGTCGACGATTTCTTTTTGGACGAGGTGTGTCCGCAGGGGCCTATATATACAGGAGACCAAAGTGTTAGGTAATGTAACACCGATAAAGTGTTAGCGAACATTGCTTAGTAAGGCTTTATCTCTACCTCTTGAGTTGGGTCGTAATCCTTGTCCAGCTCGTCCTGTGTTGGCCTATGCCTGGGTTCAAATGGGAAAGGATCCTCAGGACTTACATATCCCCCGTCTTCATCCTCATCATCGTCATCGTCATCGTCATCATCATCATTGTCGTCATCATCCCCCTCTTCTCCTGCTCCTCCATCTTCTGCTTCTCTTCCCTCTTCTACTTCCTCCTCTAACGGATCCTGAGTAAGCATCTCATGTATATCGTTGTCTAACTCTTTGTTCATGTCTTCCTGACTCATGCCATGTGGTCTTCCTTCTTCAACGTTGTTCTCTTGGTTAGGGCTTGGAGTTGCAGTGTCTCTTGACGGTGACATGTTTCGATTCGTTCTAACATTGTAAAACAAAGGGTACTTTAGATGATATGCTAGGTCTCGCTTTAAGCATTTATGTTACTAAGGGTACTTGTTTCTGAAGGCACATATATATGAGTCTAAAAAATAGCAATTGCACAAAAAAAAGGAGTGGAGGCTAGTATCCATTGGCACTCCAATCGAGACGAGTAGAGAGTAGAAAGTAGAGGCCTCAGAAACATGTCAATCATCATCTGATCATGAACTTGGAGCATCAAGGCATCGGAACATGGAAGGTGGTGAAGATAATGTAGGGGCGGCTGCCAATGATGGACAAGTTGTTGATCATCAGCTCATCATATTCTAGTTAATTTCTAGAGTTGGACAATTTCATCATCGGCCAGAGAGGAGAGGAGAGGAGAGGAGAGGAGAGGAGAGGAGAGTGTATATATGCTCACTGTCTTTACAAATGCTCACTATCCTTACATATGCTCACTAAATGAGCAGTAGTGGTAGGGGCCTCAGAAACATGTCACTCATCATTTGATCAACAACTTGGAGCATAAAGGCATTATATATATAAACACAGTGAGCATTTATAAGCATAGTGAGCACATATAGAAGAACAGAGTAGGGGCGGCTGGTATTGATGCCAGGTTGCTCACAAGATCATGATCATCAGCTCATTCCAGATAATTATGGTAATCGACAATTTCATCATCGGCAAAGACAAAGCAGTTGCTGCTTCCCAAATATAGAGACAAGAGTTGGTAAAAAAAACAGCCATATATCACAAAATGAGCACTAATAGTATAAGTAGTGGTAGGGGCCTCAGAAACATGTCATTCATCATTTGATCATGAACTTGGAGCATAAAGGCATCATAAAGACAGTGAGCATATATAAAGACAGTGAGCATATAGAAAAAGATAGTAGGGGGGCTGATAATGATGCCTAGTTCCTCAACAAAATCATGATTATCAGGTCATGTTCCAGATAATTTCTAGAGTTAGACAATTTCATCATCGGCAAACAGAGAGGAGAGGAGAGGAGGACAAATAAAAATAGTGAGCATGTCAAAAAACATTGAGCTTTTCTAAAGAGAAAAGCATATGTAAAGTCAGTGAGCATATATAAAAACTGTGAGCATATAGCAGTCACTGTGACAAGAGTAGTAGTAAGAGATAGCAAATGAAAACAGTGAGCATGTAAAAAAACAGTGAGCATATCTTAAACAGGACAAGCAAAACTGAACCTATACTTGACATTAAGCATATATATGAGCATATATATGACAGTGTAGTAGGACAGGGCACAATTGAGTGATAGGCCCTAAAATGAGCATGTATATAGGACTTGTCATCAAAAAGACTTAATTCATGCTATATAGACAGTGAGCATTTAGGAAGACAGTAAGCATTTAGAAAGACAGTGAGCATTTTGTAAAGACAGTAAGCATTTAGAAAGACAGTGAGCATTTTGTAAAGACAGTCAGCATATATAGACAGTGAGCATGTGTCAAGACAGTGAGCATCTGTGAAGACAGTGAGCATTTGTAAAGACAGTCAGCATATATAGACAGTGAGCATTTAGGAAGACAGTAAGCATTTAGAAAGACAGTGAGCATTTTGTAAAGACAGTCAGCATATATAGACAGTGAGCATGTGTCAAAACTAGAAGATAGTGATCATATATAGGACAATGAGCATTTTTAGTGAGCATATATTAAATTTCTGCAAAACTAAGATCACTTGTCATCAATTACACTTAATTCATGCTTACGTAAGGCCACTGCAGTAAGATAGTGAGCATATATATAAGACAGTGAGCATTTCTATCATCCACTACAGGAAACACATCTCAGATCCCACTGCAGGAAGGCAAGGACAGCTGAAGGAAGATTTACCTCAAATCCCACTTCACCAAGGGGCAGCCAAGCTTAGGGTCGAGGTCGAGGTCGAGGTCCACGCAGGAGCGCGTGCACCGAGGTCGCCCAAGACCCCAGCCGTGGACGCCGAGGTCGAGTCGGAGGGGGCCGAAACCCTAGCCGCCGGGCGCACGCGCGGCTGCCGGTGACAAGGAGGAGGTCCGGTGATGGAGGGCGTTGGGAGGCAGCGGAGAGATCTCAGGGCGGAGCTAGGCCATGAGATGGCGGCGGCTCGGCGGTGGCAGCGGGGTCGAAACCCTAGCCGCCGTGCGCACGCGGCGGCCTGCGACACGGAGGGGTTTGGGGGGGAGCGGACGGATGTCAGGGCGGAGCTAGGGCACGAGATGACGGCGGCGTTGTCGTCGGTGGCGGTGGCGGAGGCGGCGGTGTAGTCGGGCAGCCTGCCGGCGTCGGAGAGGAGGAGGCGGCGCCCGGACTTAGCCAAATCTTAGCCAAATCGGGCTCCCGAGCGCCCTCAGGTATATATACCTGGGGGACTTAGTAGGGGCGGCTGGTGAATGCGCCGCCCCTACTAAAGCATTAGCAGGGGCGGTTCATGAATCAGCCGCCCCTACTAATGAATTTTCAATTTTTTTAAAAAAATCAAAAAACCAAGTTTTTGACACACTAAATGATTTTAAATTGGAAAGTGTTAAATACCAAGTTTGTTTAACTCAGTAGTGTCTACAATCTATATTTGGGTCATTTTTGCATTTGACAAAGTGTTGATAAACATTGTTCACAAATTGGCTTATCTCTCATATAGTTTAATAAACTATGTGAGAGTATATGAATTTGGTGACAATGTTTTTTTAATACTTTCTCAAATCAAAAAATGACCAATATAAAAAAGGTAGATCTTGGTGAGCCCTATAACTCCTATATTCATCACTTTTTCATCTAAGTCCATTTTATCCTTCAAATGATAGCTTTTAGTTGTATTTTGTTTAAAATTCAAAATTCATATTTTAAAATTGATAGATAAATATAGTCTCACACATACATAAAGGTAGTCTCGCACATACATAAAGGCAGTCTCACATACATACATAAATGTAGTCTCACACATACATAAAGGTAGTCTCACATACATAAATGTAGTCTCACACATACATAAAAGGTAGTCTCACATGCATAAAGCTAGCCATCCCTAACGACTTTCCCCTTGACACCTTTCCTTTCCCATGGCAATATGTCTTTGGGCAAGTTCTTTTCCACATCATTGATCTTCTTAGTAAAGTCTGTGAATAGATGCATTTCGGCGTATTTATTGTGCTCATCAGGATCGTCCACGCCATCAACTCCGATAATGTGCTGTTTCCCAGAGACAACCACGTGCTTTGTCCTCTTCTTTGGTGGAAGGTTTGAAATCGGATCAGGTAAATAAAAAACTTGTGCTACATTTGAAGCAACAACCCAGGGGTCATCTCGGTAGCCTAGATTTTCGAGGTCAACGGTCGTCAACCCGATCTCATTAAGTTCGTGCTGCTTGATCCACCGGCATCGGAACAGGGCCACTTGTATACCCATTCCATAGTCAAGTTCCCATATATCTTCAATGATGCCAAAGTAATTGATTCTTCGGTTCGTGTCATTGATGGCCTCTATTCGAACCCCGCTGTTTTGGTTCATACAAGTACTATCCTTTGCGTGGGTATAGTATGTGTACCCATTGATGTCGTAAGCTTGCCAAGATGTCACTTGTCTCGATGGCCCCGATGCTAACCTATGAATGGTAACATCATCTATGGTTTCTCCAGTCGGTATGTTTTTGTCCTTCAACCATGTACCCAATCGTTGTTTATGTTGTTTCATGACCCAGTCATTTGAGTGGCCATTTCTCTCTTCTTCAATGATAGCGAAGTGTTCATCAATGTATGGTTCCATCAGCTTTGTAGCCGCTAAGACACTGTAATGCGCTCGACTCACTTCTTTGTAATCTTCATCAATGAATACTTTTCTTCCCTTGGTGCCTTTTCCAGCCAACCTACCCTTGTGGTGAGAATCGGGTCTACCAATCCCTCTCTGTACTTTTAGATACTCTTGACAACACTCGACTACTTCTTCAGTACTATACCCCTCTATCATGGAGCCCTCTGGGTATGCTCGATTATGCACGTATCGGCTTAGAACCGACATGAACCGGTCATAGGACCACATTTCATGCAAGTAGCAAGGGCCCAGTGCCTCGATCTGATGAACCATGTGAATCATGAGATGTGGCATTATATCAAAAAATGCGGGAGGCAAACACATCTCTAGCTGGTTTTGGGTCTCCACCGCGAAATCATGTAGGTCACTCAGCTCTTTCTTGTCAATCACCTTCTGCGAAATCTTTGAAAAGAAATAGCACATGCGGGTGATAGCCATTTTCAAGAACCCTGGCTTTATAGCCCTGATAACAATAGGTAGGAACACTGTCAGCATTACATGACAATCGTGGGCCTTCAAGTGTGTTATTGACAGGTCCTTCATGGACACTAGCTTCTTGACGTTTGCTGAAAACCCAGTCGGAACTTTAACCCCCTTAGGTAAGTGCATATAGCCCTCCTCTCTTCTGGGGTCAAGTTCCAGCAAGCCGCAGGCAGAGTGCATTTTCCATTGTCCTCCTTTACCGGGTGAAGTTGAGGCTTCACTTTTAGCTGCACCATGTCTTTCCGTGAATTCAGACCATCCTTTGACTTGGCTGTGTCCATGAAGGTACCCGCGAGACTCTCAAAGACATTCTTCTTCAAGTGCATATCATCAATGGCATGGGGAACCTCCAAGTCTGGCCAATATTCAAGATACTGAAAGAAGATCGATTGTTTCTTAAAAGGTACGCCTTCGATAGGAGCTGTACTTCTATCTCTGATCGTCCCATCTTGTTTCTTCTTTCCATAGACGATGCGTATGTTTTTCACCATTCTGTACACATGTTGTCCATTTTGCCATCTCTCTGGAGGGGGTTCAGTCTCAAGAGTGTTGTCGTAATAATGTACAAACTTTATGCTGCGGTACTTGTGATTTTCCTTTAAGAAGCGCCGGTACCTCGGATAAACTGTCTTTTTGGATGCATTCAGATACACATATTTAGTACCGTCCAAGCAGACTACGCATGCAGTCTTCCCTTTGATCTGTCCAGACAAAGCGAAAAGCGCAGGATAATCATTGGTAGTAACAAAGATTATGGCTCGACATATAAAGTCCTGCTGTTGGAATGCATCAAACATCGGCACCCCATCTTTCCAAAGCCTCTCGAATTCTTGCATCACAGGCTCAAGAAACACGTCTATGTCAATGCCTGGTTGTTTTGGACCTGAAATGAGACAAGTAAGAAAAAGGTACTTTCTCTTCTGACACAGATACGTTGGGATGTTGTACATGGTCAAGATCACTGGCCAAGTGCTGTGGTCACTCATCCTCTCATTGAAGGGATTCATTCCATCAGTGCTCAAGCCAAACCGTACATTCCTTGGGTCAGCGCTGAAGCCTTTGTGCTTCTCATCAAAGCGTTGCCACTGAGTACCATCAGCCGGGTGTGCAATCTTATCACCGTCTACCTTGCGTTCATCATCCCACCATGTCATGAGTGCGGCTTCTTTCGGGTTTAGGAAGATACGCCTCAAGCGGTCGGTCACTGGCAGGTACCACATTACCAAGGCAGGAATTTTTCTTTGCTTTGAATCATGGCCTAATGGAGTGCCCTCTTGGACACTAGCTTCTTGTACCACCTTTTTCCCACCCTTTCTTCCTCTTGTTCCCTGTGGAGGCTTCCTCCCCGTTGTAAAGTTCATTGGTCTTGTACCGACTGGCCCCACACCTAGGACATTTATCTAGATCTTTAAACGTGTCACCACGAAAAAGGATACAATGGTTCGGGCATGCATGGATTTTTTCAACACTCATTGTCAATGGACTTACAACCTTCTTTGCTTGGTAGGTGTTGGCGGGAACTAAGTTTGGATTTGGTAGCAACCAGGATAGGAGACGCAGCAGATCATTGAAACTACAGTCCGACCACCCATACTTAGCCTTCAGGATGAGTAGCTCAAGCACAAAACATAGCAATGTCCAGTGTGTCGGACAACCCTTTTCTTTACCATAGACAGTCTCCTTTGATGCTGCTTTCACCCTTTCTAGGTTGTCAAGACCTTTTGCGCTCTTCAGGATTATTTCTGGTCCAATGGCCCGAAGCATTTCCTCCAAATGATCACCGTCATCTTCATCCCCAACACGTGCTCCGCCATCATTATGATCAACACCACCATCGCAACCGTAGTCACCGCCCGTGTCGTTACCATCCCAAACATCACCACCTCATAGTTTATTCTCAAACTCAGGGTTCATTCTTGCTTCAAACTCTTCCGAATATTTGGACATGCGATCTAGGACATCGGGGTCCTCACCATCAAGCAGATAATCATCGTCATTAACAACAACAGTTTCACCATGATGAATCCAATTTGTGTAATCCTTAACAAATCCTCGCATAATCAAATGTGATCTGATGACCGCCGTGTCTCTCCATGCTATCTTGTTCTTGCAATCATGACACGGGCATATTACTGCATCACTATTTTCCGTCAACGTTGCATGCTTCTGAGCAGCTTCAATGAATTTATCTACCTCTTCACGGTAACCTATCTTCCACCTTAACTCGCCATACATCCAAGCCTTCCTGTACTCCATCCTTTAGGAAAACAATTACAGAAATTACATTAAAAGACGCATTCATCGAATAAATACTAAAACATGGCATTTGGAATTCTGAAAAAGTAATTAATAGCAAAGATGAAACAACATATGAATACACTAATAGAGAATGATTTTAGAAAATTTATGCAACAAAAACCATAGCATTTGGAGTTCTGAGGAAGGAGATAAACTAGTTACAAATTCCCGTCAAGAATTAAAAAGAAAAAACACACATGTTCATAAGCCACCATGAACCCTAGCTACAAATGATTTTTTTTACTCCTACAAACTCATGCAAAATCGACTAATCAAAGAGTGTACTCCAATCCCTAACTAATCTACCCTAGTACCTCCAAAATAAGGGTCTAGTTTACTCAATTCATCACTCAAGCACCATATATGAGAGAGAGAAAAAAACTTCTAATTACTCACTATCCAACCATTAAAACTTGAATTAAAGGCATGGAATAGTATTTTCTTACCTTCCACAAGCTCTCCACCAAAGTATTTGAGCTCAAAACCTCCCCCTTAGTAGAGCAATTTTTGGGAGGAGCCCAAGGCCTCCCAACCTTTTTTTGCGAGTTGGAGTGAGTGAACCCGAGGAGGAAGAAGGGGGTGCTGCGCCTGTTATGGTACAGACCACTATAGGGGCGGCTGGAGAATGAGCCGCCCCTACAAATACAACAGTAGGGGCGGCTGGTTAACGAACCGCCCCTACAAATAAAATAGTAGAGACGGCTGGTAAATGAACCGCCCCTACAATACATAACAGTAGGGGCGGCTATCATGAGCCGCCCCTACTAAGCAGACCTCTTGTAAGGGCGGCTGGTAACACCAGCCGCCCTTACTAAGCTATTTGTAGGGGCGGCTGAACATCTGCCTGGCCGGTTTCGACACTGTAAGAGCGGTTTTCAATTTGAGCCGCCCCTAGTAAAAAAGGGGGGCGTTGCTGCAGTTGAATTCTGTAGTAGTGATAGCAAAAGGACATACATAGAAAGTAGTGACAGCGGTCGCAAGGCAATCTACGAATAATTGAATTGAGGGAAATTTTGGTAACTTTCAACCAGACAAGCATGGAATGAACGTTCCTGCAAGTTACCAAAATGACTTTTTTTTTTGCGGGTATTACCAAAATGACTTGGACATGTGCTGAATAAGTATTCTAATTTGAACACATGTTCAGAGTTGTATTCTAATTTCCTTTGTTCATGTTCCTTAGTCAGTCATCCAACCACCCTCCACTTGATTTCCCACGAAACTTTTGACCAATTGATGCCTGCTGGGAAATTATATACAGACACGTACTGAGGTCCAGTCACACATGTCAAAATGTAAGACTTGGACTAAAAGAAACCCTTCTTTAGCCAACGAATGTTTACTTGTGGAGATCAATTTCCTTTTCCTATTAAAACCTTGGGCAGCAATTTTTTCTTACCTGGGACCTCCAAGCTATCCCAGCCCTATTACTCAGGATATTCAGTACCTCCATGCAATTCCATCATCAAGTAAATTCTTAAAGACGGTATGCCGAATCTTTGCTCCTGATTCAAAGTTCTTTCGTGTTCCAAATTCAATTTGGCTGATAGAGATTTCTCTGAACTAATTACGCGTCGTTTTGTAGTCTGTTCTTGTAATTAGTTTCTTATTCATACTGGTCCATGTGACATTTCCTGAGCAGGGAAGGCTCCTAGTAGGCTACAAATACTTGAATCCTAATGGCAAAGATGGTCAGTTCTGTGGTTGTCCAGGAGACAGCTAGCAAAATCATATCTGATCTCGTTCACAAGTGCCAAGGGAAGGAGAAATCAAATTCAAAAGAAGACATGGAGAGGCTGGAGATGGCACACATCAAGCTGGAGGCTGCTCTTGAGATATCTAACAGGTGGCTCATCACTGATGCACCATTGTTACGTTGGCGCAAGAAGCTGAAGCTTACTGCTAAAGAGTGTGATGAAGCCTTAAGGAAATGCAGGCACAGAAGACTAGAAGAAGAACAAATTGAACAGGTGATGAGGAATTCAATCTTTCCTAAGCGGATGGCACATGCTACCACGTCATTTATTTTCTCTACCTTTAGCAGCAACAAGAATGAGTTGAGCAGATCCATTGTTCAAAGATTTGAGCGGTTGTCAGATGGAGCTAGTGAGTTTCTACGATTTGTGGAGCTTGGTGGCACACCACGCCGTCAGATGAATGTCAATTCCATGGTAGCGCACCTTTTTGCGGGCAATGAACTACATCATGAAATCGTTGGGGAAAACAACCCTTTGTTTCTACTATCAGTTGTGCCCTGCCGTAATGCAGGGCATGGGATAGAGGCTAGCCTAATGTTCATACGAAAAGATGGTAATGCACCGGAGAATGACTTTTTCCTTACAGTAATGCTACAGATTTCAGAAAGTACGGACATTATTGGTATCACAATCAAATGCTTGCAGTTATATACCCTTCATTTCAAGTCTACAGTTGAATCTATAAGGAACGAACTTACTCAACTTCCTACGCGGGACTTCACATGGGTGCCATATGCTGATTCATGCAAAAAAGAACACTGGGATAATCTTTATAGCTTTAGCACTCGATGGTTTCGCCCAAACCCATTATGCTGCAAGCAGCATGAACACCACAAGTTTTGTCATAGTAGCAAGGCAGACAGTTCAGGATTGCAAGATGTTTCTCTGGAGTCAGTTATTGAAGTGAATCTGCAGTGTCAAGTCTCATCTTCCGAGTATAACAAACAGAGGACCTCAATGTTTGAAGGGAAATGTTGTCTGCAAGATTCTCCCTATCTGAAAGTTGGACTCCTCTTTACACCCCATGACTCTTCGGAGGACCAACTGCCTGCAGATAGGAGTTCTGCTGTTGTTATGGTCAACGGTGATGAGCAGCATTGTCTTCACACAGATATGACCTTGGAACAAGTGGAAGAGATCATGCTGCCGGAGGCAATAGGTTACTTGAGCCAAAACACTGAAGCGACAGCGTACCAGATGCTTTGGAAGTCCAGATCCGGCACAGCGTACATTCAGGTTGAGAAGGGAAGCATCTTCATGCCTAGAACACGGAGAATATTCCTTGGAGGTAGGAAAAGAAAGGTATTTCGCCGAAGTGAGGAAGAGTTGGGGAATCTGACACACGTGATATCTCACTTTGTCGACTTATGGGGTAAGCATGCTCCCATCAAGCTGCAAGCCTCGATCATGGACTGGTTTCAGAAAGAAAAGGAAAAGCAGTTAGCGCCACAATCACTAGGGCTGAAATCTACACGGTGCACCATCGATCAATCGGGGGAACAGGCCGAAGTGAAAATGGAAAAGGAGTGTTCCAGGGAGGATCGCATGCATGTTGGAGTTAGGAGAATTAACAGATCTGTTAAAACATCGAGGTTCAAATCATTTTAGAGCTCGAATTTGGTTAGATGCTCCTGGTACAGGGTCAGGACCAATGAGTCCGTATCTTAGTCAACTCTTGTTTATTTTGGTCTTTGTTACGAGAAATGTTCTAAATTAGGAATCTATGTTAGTATATAGCATCCAAAAAATGGAGAACATGTGTTCTGTATATGGTTACATGAAGATGTTTATATGTCCAAGTATCCAACTGCATGCATCTCTTTTCTTAAAAAAAATAGTTGCACTGTAACATATCTGCTGTAAGTGTAAAGGTGCCCTTTTAGCCATTACAATTGATGGGAGGAAACTGCAAAATAGTGTGCATGTTGCTTTATCCAGTTGCTATCTTTTGATGGGAGGTGAAAGAATCGATGCTCGTGATAGCCTAAGAGGAGGCGGGGCTAAATTAGGCTTTTTAAAACCTTAACCTACACTTGTCTCTAATTGCACAAAATGAAACTAAGACATGCTATCTAGATGTGAAACTAAGATTTCTTCTAGTGTTTGCACCACCCAAAAGAGTTTTGCAACCTAGAGCCAATCCTATCAAGATCATACACTACACTAGAAAAGTTAAGGCACACAAGTTACAAAAATGGAATACAGAAGCTCAAAAGTGTTAGAGGATTGCAAACTCAGCACGTCGATTTATCCCGTTGTTCGGCTAACATCTAATGCACATTGGAGCTCCACAAAGGATATGCTCCCGGCCGCCAAGTCTGGTCAAGGTCTTGAGCACGTCACCAAAGCTCCTCAAGGTGGATGATGAGCACGTCGATTTATCCCGTTGTTCGGCTAACATCTAATGCACATTGGAGCTCCACAAAGGATATGCTCCCGGCCGCCAAGTCTGGTCAAGGTCTTGAGCACGTCACCAAAGCTCCTCAAGGTGGATGATGAGCAAGTCACTAAGACAATGCTCTCACCAACCTACTCTTACGGAGATCTTGACGGCGTCTTCACTATGGAGCTTCTCCATCAAGGAGGGAGTCTCCTCGTCCCCCACCCCCTCCTCCCACAAAACTGTCGACGCCGCTCCACACCAAGACGGAGGGTCAAAGCCATGCCAGTGAGTCACTAAGACTCCAAGGCACCGGCATACCAAGATTACAAGGGTGGTACACTCAAGAACCAAGCACAAGGCACTAAACCTTGTTATCTCTCTCACTAGGCCTATCCTGGCTCTCTTACTCACTAAGAATGATCAATGTAGCACAAAGGGTGCTTTGGATCTCTTGTGGTTGTGTATGAACTTCTTCTGGACTCCAGCGCCTTGAATTGGCCAAATGGGGGTGGTATATATAGCTGTTGACAGTCGTTAAGTACCACTTTTGACCGTCAAATCCTACAGAGAATATGTCAAATATAATCACCAAACATAGTGATAGGGTTTATATCTAATCAATTCCACAAGTTTTGGTGAACATGTGAATGCAGGGACTAATCGGCAAAAGAGAAGGAGATTTGGGCTCAGGGCCAGGTCGCCCGACCCCCCTAGGTCGGCCGACCTGGGCCCAAGCCCAATGGAGCCAATATTTGGCCATAGGAAAGAAGCACACTTCAGGACCATCATAGCTGTTGAATCCATGACGGTTGGATCCAAGAGATGGGAATGGTCCAAGGGGAGGTCACATGGATTGAAGGGCCCACCAACATATCTAAACGTACTCAAATTAAGCAAACCCACCTGGAACCGTCATTAGGACCCACTCCTCAGTCACTCAGCCGAAGATGGGCCCGATCGGTGTCGGTGGACGGTCGCCCGACCGAGCCCGGTCGCCTGACCTGGTCCGGAGGCCAAACCGCCTCATCCTTCTGGTGCGCGTTCCCACCGCCTCCAGGAGTCCATCTACGCCGTGCATCACTCAAGGCGGTGGATCAAACGTCGGCCGACCTCCCCGCGTCGCCCGACCTGTGACTGAGTCCGTTCGTCCTCATCTTCCACGTGTCCACTCCCAACCGTCCTACCAAGCTATAAATAGGTGGCCTTGGCTCCGGTTCAACACACACCAAGAAGGAAGAGCTCTCTTTGTCACACATTCTAGTCTTAGTTAGTAGTGAAGTAGTCTTAGGAGTTGAGCTTCTACGGGTTTCCGACAGAGTCTTGGTAAGCCTAGAGCTCAGTTATCTTTTATCCTTTGCTTATTTATAAGACTCAGAGCCTTAATGAATATGCTATCTTGCTTATGTTACTTGACTTATAGTCTTGTGTGTTCATCATATGAGATGTATGTCTTGCACCTTAGTCTAGGTGATGCATGTTATGGCAATGGCCCAGTGTACCGCAAGGTTGCTCTGTCTAGGTGGACAATAGATAGAGTTGTATTTCATATGGTAAACGTGGTGTTTGGTATATGGAATAACATTGAGGATACCCTTCTCCATGTATTTAGAGGTAGGCGGCAGGTGGTGATAGCCCTGTCCATCCCTTGTAATCCTCGCTGTTCGGGTCTCGGCGTTTGCAGGCCTTCGTGATAAACATCGTGACAATACCCTTGGATGAGGGGATCCCACGACTCCTCGATTTGCCCTCTAACATGTGTCCTTTACTAAGCTTGTATAGTATACCCTTGTAGGAGTGTAACCCATATGCAAGAAGTAGATAGAACCCCTAGTTCTCTGTTAGGACCTTCATATTAACTAGACTTATCTAATGAGCAATGAAACCTTCTGTGTGTCATACTACCCATCTATCAATATGTACCACTTGCTAGACTTTGGTGTGTTAATAATGTTATGATTGAATACAATGGATAACTACTCTAGTCAACCACTGCCTTCCCTATGGATTCGACACCCTGAATACTTCCGGGTGAAAGCTACAACGGTATCCGTGCGCTTGCGGATTTATCTGCGACGTAAGAAATACCAAGAATAGCCAAAGCGGCTAAACTAGCCGTTGCTCAAAAGCTGCACAAAAACTGTGAACGCCATACCTTCCTCCATGCACCTCACCCCCAACGCCATACTATACGCCGTATTGCTTTTCTAACGGTCATTTCACTTTTCCAACGGTATCATACGCTGTATAACTTTCTACACTGGACTTCGATTATGATGATCATGGACATTGTGGAAAGCTTGTTAAATTCTATACATGTCTGTGTAGATATTCCTCACATTAGATCTTATGATAATTAATGGGTCAAGTCCAATTCATCAATCTCTTTGACCCATCTCAATAATTTCTTTCTTGTTATTACTATGACGTAGATGCAATAACTTGTAATCATCATTGGGACCTAAAATCATATGAATAGCAATAAACAAACTTGTTAGTCCCAATGACTATATTGTCATTCATTCACCAAAATCACAATACAATGGCACATGGAGCAATTGTCCTTACAATCTCACCCTTTTTGGTGATTGATGACCATACAATCAAAACAAGTATGAAATTTGCGAAAATTTGATCAAGTTGAATCACTTACTCTTGCTTGGATGCTTACCAACTTCCTCATTGAAATAGGGAGCCAACTTCCTTACAATCTCCCCATCTAATTTGAAGTAGCATCATGGGTGTATTCTCCCCTAAGTCCAATATCTCCTCCATAACTTCTCCCCCTTTCTACTGAGGTATTCACATATTTTCCTTGCTTTGATCCAAACTTCTACCCTTTTGGAATCAAATCACCTAAAAGGACCTATCAAAAACTTTATAGCTCATAGAGAGGATTAGTATCCTAGGGAGTTAGTCAAATATCACTTGAAAGTTGATACCAAATGAAGAACATGAGTGATACTTAACCATATGGACATGTATGAGCACATTTGCTATGAACTTAGATATGAAGATCATAAACTCGATAGGGCATGGCTCAATATGCATGAGAGCACCAAGTTTTCTATAATCATCCATATAGAGTTGTAAGATCGCATTGGAAGTGATGCACATTCTCTAAGTATTATATTACACAGCACAAGGAGACAATAAGGATAAGCTTGAAAAATAAGTTAGTCTCCAAAATCACAATCCATAGGATAAACTCCCGCTAAATGTGTGCATTTAGTGTTTGAATCACTAGCAAAGGTATGCACAATGTTTTGAACAACAATTGGGAAGCTAAGCCTATATCTTGTGCCCATGGTGCTCAAATCATACCTTGTGATGTTCTTGTACCATAAAAGTAACCAAGTGTAGAAAACTTACACAAACTTAGCAAACCATGTAAGTTGCTTATGGGTTAGAGTGTATGGCATAAACAACTTACCATAAGATAGAAATATTATATATTGCAAGAGATACCACATGAAATTAGAAACACATGAAATGTAGCACATGCAAATCTAGCAAGGTAAATAGGAAAAGAATTTGAATTGCATCACCATTACCTCAATTACATTTGTGTGGGGGATTTGGCCAAATGATGTCCAATGTTGCAAGCTTGGCTGCATGATGTGATCTTCCTCTACTTCTTGTGAACCAAGCCTCCAAATCCCCCAAAGCCGATTCTTGGGTTTCACGTATCTTTTGGAACCTAAACCTTTTAGGGGCCCTTCATATTGGTGATTACCTCCTTGGGCACCCAAATGAGTTTGTTCCATCCCCACTCCTTCATCTTGGGCTTCCCAATGGTGCTTGCAACAACCTTTCCATTAGTATTATTTTTAAAGACTTAGGTGTTGGATTTTACCTTGTTCTTACGATTGGGTTTGGTTAGATGAGTGAGCTCTTGATTGTGGTTTTGGCCTTCTTCTTCTCAACCTCGGGCGTCCCCTTGACTTGAGGGCATTGATAGAACTTCTGGCCCTCTTCATGGCACTTGAAGTAAGTCACAGTTGCTCCCTTTTCAAGCTTGTTCACCATGTCATCATGGTTATCTTGAGAAGTTTGACATTTCTCTTCGTGCTCTTGCCCTTCAACTTTGCCAAGTTCTGCCTTAGCATCTCTTCTTCTTTCTTGAGCTCTTCAGTCTCCTTGGCAATGATATCATCTTGTGTGTCTACATCACAATTCTCAAAGCTTTTCTCATTGCAAGGGGGTAAGCAAGATTCATCAATCAAATCAATGCAAGAAGTAGATGCATCAACCTTAGAGATAGGAGTAACACAAGGAATAGCTTGCTCCAAGTTCAACAAAGAGTCCTTAGATTGATTATTAAGGCTCTCAATTTTAAGTTCTTCATGCTCCTTGCTTAACAATTAGAATTTACATAACAATTTTTCATAATTTGTAGCAAGGAGTTCATTAAGTTCATTGAGAACCTATATCATTGGTTTGTTTCAGAAGGGCTTTTTGTTGCTCATAGATCAAGGAGATTCACCATCGGAGTCAACCGAGTCATCACCTATATCGCTTTCCATACCTTTGGCCATTAGGCATAAGTGTGGTGGAAGAGGATGAGCTCTTGTTGTTGAGTGTGTCATCACTCATCCACTCTCCAAATGTGGTAAAGGCTTGATGCTTGGGCTCCTTCTCCTTCTCTTTCTTCATCTTCTCATACTCGATCTTCTTGACCATAATGTGTTGGTGATGCCATCCATCCTTGATGTGGACGGTGTACCCCATCAAGTTGATCTTCTCCATGTTCTTGATCAACTTCTTCTCATGTTTGTTGAGCTCGGGGGACATCACCTCTTGTTCATCATCCATTGAGGAGGCTTGCTCTTCTTATTCTTCTTCACTTGAGCTCTCCTCTTTCTTCTTGTTCTTTTTCTTCTCTTGTTTGCTCACAAGAGCAATGCTTGGACTAGGTGAAGACCGATCTTGTGTAGGGTTGGACTTGATCTCCATGCACAGCTCATGTGCCATCACCTTATTGAGAACTTGATTTGACGTCATCTTCTCAATGTCTTTGTCGAAGAGGATTGCCCACACTAAATCATAGTCCGGCTTGCGAAGCTTGTGGATGTGAGTACATGGCTTGTGCATCCTCATGCTCAAGCTGCATAAAACTATCAAGCCTATGTTTGAGAACATGGTATTTTTCATTGGACAGGTCCTTTGTGCCTTCATGGTTCTCAACAATAGTCTTCCATAGCTCATTTGCACTTTTGCATGCGAATACACGATTGAAAACTTCATCACTAAGAGAAGACAATAAAATGCTCCTAGCAATAGAATCAAATTGTGCTTCTCCTTTGGTACCATTTTTCTTGCCTTCACTAGTCACACGCCAAATATCAAGCCCATTTGTTTGAAAGAAAGCTTCCATAAGCACTTTCCATCTTTGAAACCCCATACAATCAAAACATGGAGGTATACCTAGGTTATCCATCCCTTCTCCAATGAGCTAACTCACTAGCTGGTGAAGCCAAACCAATTCAATGAGCCAGTTTTACAATTTGCCAATTGAATAAGTGATTCTTTGTGAAAGATGTCAGTGGCTCTGATACCACTTGAAATACATCGATGCTCGTGATAGCCTAAGAGCGGGAGGGGGTGAATTAGGCTTCCTAAAATCTTAACCTACACTTGCCTCTAATTGCACAAAATGAAAATAAGACATGCTATCTAGATGTGCAACTAAGGTTTCTTCTAGTTTGTGCACCCATGCAAAAGTGTTTTGCAACCTAGAGCCAATCCTTTCAAAAGACTACACTAAAAAAGGTAAAGGTACACACAAGTTGCAAGAATGAAATGCGGAAGCTCAAAAGTGTTAGAGGAATACAAACTCGGCACATCGATTTATTCCATGGTTCGGCAAACACCTACTCCACGTTGGAGCTCCACAAAGGATGTGCTCCCGGTCGCCAAGTCTTGCTTCCCGGTCAAGGTCTTGATCTTGCCACCAAGGCTACTCAAGGTGGATGATGAGGACAAAGCCACCAAGACTGCGCTCTCAAAATACTACTCTTCCGGACATCTTGACGTCGTCTTCACTACAGAGCTTCTCCACCAAGGAGGGGGTCTACTCATCCCCTGCACAAAGCCGTCAACGCCGTTCCACACCAAGCCGGAGGGTCGAAGACATGCCGGTGAGTCACTAAGACTCCAAGACACTGGCACACCAAGATTACAAGGGTGGTTCACTCAAGAACCAAGCACAAGGCACTAAAGCTTGCTATCTCTCTCACTAGGCCTATCCTAGCTCTCTCACTCACTAAGGATGATCAATGTAGCACAAAGGGTGGTTTGGATATCTTGTTGTTGTGTATGAACTTGTTCTGGTTTTCAGCACCTTGAAATGGCCAAATGGGTGTGGTATATAGCCCAAGGGGCTAAGCTAGCCGTTACTCAAAAGCTGCACAAAAACTGTGAACGTCGTGCCTTCCTCTGTGCACTTCATCCCCAACACCGTACTATATGCCATATAGCTTTTCCAATGGTCATTTCACTTTTCTAACGGTTTGATATACTTTATTATACGCCGTTCATATAAATAGTAACAACGGATAATACGACGTACCTTCTGAACATAGACGGTTTTCCTCGGAGCCCTGAAATTCGACACGTCGTACTATCCTCCGTAGTACGGTGTACATTTCACCATACCTTTTGTGCAGAGATGGTTTTCCTCAGAGTTCTGTGGTTCTACGAGCTCCATTATGGCGGATTATACTCCATATAGAAAATTCGGTATTCATATTTTGGCTATATCTTTTTGCTCTGCAGTTCGATTTCGTCCACCCATTTGAGAACCTCTTCACTTCGGCACATACGTCGTACCATACTACGCTCTTGTCGGCATATCTTCCTCCATGTAGAAATCAGGGTCTTCGTATTTTCACCATAACTTTCTACACCGGACTTTGATTATGATGATCGCCACATGCTGATGATGCAACTGCTTCCAGTTGCACCGAGGGGTATTCTACTAGAGAATGTAAGGTTGGCAATCGTAAAGGTGCCTTCCTCAATGCAATTTCACAAAAATTAATTTATCCAGACACTCTAACAAAGCTACAAAAGGACGTGACCCAATGCCTTGTCAGTTTCGAGTTGGTCTTTCCACTTTCCATCTTTAACATTATGACCCACCTCCTGGTTCACCTAGACGAAGAGATCATGATTCTAGGTCCTGTTTTTCTGCACAACATGTTCCCTTTTGAGAGGTTCATGGCAATCATCAGGAAGTATGTCCGCAATCGTGCCTGTCCACAAGGATGTATCGCAAAGGGATATGGAACAGAGTAGGTCATTGAGTATTGTGCTGACTTTATTGAGGAACTAAAACCGATAGGGTGTCCGAATCACACCATGAGGGGAGACTAAAGGGGAAGGGCACTCTAGGGAGCAAAGCAGATATAAAAAAAAGAATTAGACACATGAAGCTCGAAGAAAAAAATGGGCACATGATGGTCCAATATACAAATACCATGACTATGAGCAAGTTAAAAGAGGGGATGGGGACACATTATAAACAAAAATAGGAGTTGCTCCACAACTATCACACATTTGCAACTCTTGATCCGATTGTATGACTTGTTTCTCCTTAGATCCGGATTTTGAGTTAACAATATATACAGGCAAGTATGCCTCACTACAGTCTACCCTGAGCCCCACCAAAAATCTGTGTGAGGTAATTGAGAGGAAGGCAACAACTCTGCCTTGGAAACGAGCAAAAACAATAAGAGTGATTTGAGAGAAAAAGTAATCCGAGCAGCAAAGTTATCTTTTCTTTTAGAAACCTCTCAAAAACCCAAATCACCCAGCAGAAGAGCAAGGAACCTGACATCTGTATCATTTTATTCATCAAATGCCCAAGAACATGGTAGATAATCCAAAGCCCACAAGATTGGGTAAGTCTTGGAATAAATTGTGTGTAGGATTTGATCTAAAGGACGAGCAAAGGGCTAACTATGGGGAGTTGTTGACGGTGCTTACACGCATTTTGTAACGGTCAACTCTCTTAATAAACCACCTCATGATAATCACCAACTTAGGGATAGGACTTTATTAACGCTTTTCACAAGTTTTGGTGAATTGTCATAGTAAGATAGGAACATGCACATGAAGGGAGAAAACATGATTGACACATCAAGGAACACACTATACCTAAGCGCAAAGGATCAAAGAGGCCCACATGGCATACCGAAAGCCTCAACTCCACAGGAATTAATCGGGAATATGCCGTGGACCAACCTGTCTGCCAACCCCCATGTTCGGCCAAACCTGGATGGCCTCCGCGAGTGTCAAGTTTTGGTTGGTGGCTCTCCCATGTTCTCCCCTTCGCGCCAAGGCATGTTTCCTTGTGAGACCCTCCCAGGAACCGCGCCTACAACCTATAAAAGGAGTGGACACCATTCACAACACACTACACAAGAAGAAGAGAAGGAGGATTCACTAGTAGAAATGCGCAGACCAATGACGTTTCATTTTTGTCACAGCAGAGCAAAAATTCATCATAGAAGGTTTTCTATGACGAATTTATGACAAAATTGGATTCGCCATAGTATACGCGTCGCTAAAGATGTACGGTGACGAATCATCGTGTTCATCATAGAAGACCTCTCTTTAATGACAAAATGTTTTTGCATCACAGAACTGATTTGTGTTTTATGACGCCACAGAAAAACGTCATTGATGATGCTGCATGCCACCATGGTGATGACATGGCAAGTCTATGTTGCATTGGCCACACTGTCACATGACGTGGCTTGTCCATGTGGCTGCACACGTGTCGAGATCGTATCCATGCACGTGTCATCTTACCAGTGAGCCACTTGTCTACTCCATGGGTCGCCATGCGTTGCGCTCAGGCGCAGCCACGTGTCATCACGGTTTTGTGACACGTGCCGCTTCGCTAAAGTGCCACGTGTCCATTTCTGATTGGGCCACGTGCTACGCTTAGGCTAAGCCACGTGTCATGACCAGGCTTGTACATGTGTCGCATTCGCAAAGTGCCACGTGGTGTCACCAGGCTGTTACACGTGTCCCATTCCCGAGGTGCCATGTGTCCTTTTTTTTAATTGTGCCACGTGGTGCGCTCTGGTGTAACCATGTGTCGTGATGGGGTTTTGGCACGTGTCAGTTCGTGATTGCGCCACGTGTCTGCACGGGACCTCGCCATGTGCCACTTTTTTTGTCTTGACACGTGTCGGCTCGGGACGTTTCCACGTGTCACTTACTCGTCGTTCCACGTGTCACTTTTTTTTGTTGCGCCACATGTTTGGCGGTGAATGCACCACGTGTTTTTTCTGGTTTGCCGTGTGTTTCATCGTGAAGCCGCCACATGTCCAGTTGCAACTGGACCTCGTGTGCATTTCCACGAGGGCCACGTTTTAGCTCTCAAATTGACAGAAACAGCCCCATTTGATGCATGAACAAAATCACAGAAAGAAACATCAATAGAATGACATTAGCACCATTTGATGCATCAGAAACAGCATCAACATAATCACATACACATTGGATGCATCAGAGTTCACCCATCACAGAATCACAAGTTCACCCATCACTGAACCACATACACATTTGATGTATCAGAATGCATCAGAGTTCAGGCATCATAGATCACCACAGAACACATGTTTTTGGTACAAACAGCAATCCAATACATGATCACAGAGCAACAGCAGGTTGAGAGGAGTTACCAGCAGCATTCAAGTTGAGGATTTGCCGAAGGAGGGAATTGTTTTCTTCCACTCTCTTCTTGTACTCCTCGAACTCCTGTTGGGCCTTCTCCAGCTTTTCATCAGCAGCTTCGGTCTTCTTCGTCAGGGCATTCACCACCATAGCGAGGGCAGCTGCACCATCTTTTTCAGCGGCAAGTTGTTCGCTAAGTACCTGCTCAGACTCTGTCTCTTGGTTCAGTGGTATACCAACATTCTTTGGAAAAGTGCTGGTGCAGCTGCTCTGGGACAAAACCTTGGAGACAACCTCAGTAGCAGCCTCCGCCTGCATGGTCTCCATAGAAGACTGCATATTGGAGCGGAAAATAGTTTACCGACTGTGTGAAAGACTGAAAATCAAATGAGAGAGAGACAATTGCAATGGACATCTTTGACAACGCTCATAGAGAAGCCGGTTGTAACGAGGCTTACCACTGCATCTCTTACCACCTCACTAATGCCCTTTTTCTTCCTGGTATGGTAGACCTTGAACAGTTCGACCGCATTGAGCCCCTCTTCATGATCAGCTTCTTCTTCTTCTTTTCCTCCTTCATGTAGTCCAATCCTGACCTTCTTCGCACTGCCGTGCTGCCTATGCATCCTTCTGCTGAATCTGTAAAAAAAAAGTGCTTGTCAGACTGACAGCAAATGAAGCACTGACTTATGCCTAAGACATGGGCAGCATAGACAATGGCTCAAAGTAAGACTTACATATTCATGAATTTGTGCAACATAATAGTGAGATCCAGTAGCCTGATGATACTTCACTTTGGAACGATTTATCTTGTTCTTTTCAGCAGTTAAATAAAACAAAACGGCAAGAAAGACCACGTCACCAGTCGAAAATAGAATACAATGTAAAAAGAGACTTTACGAAGAACAACAATACCTAGTTCTTTGCATTGGAACACTTCTCAACATGCTTAGACCACTGTGCATCAGTCATAGAATCAACAGGAGAGGTGGTTCTGATCTGATCAGCAGGGACGTTGTTGAAGTACATTTGCTTTAACTTGTAGCGCGTCTGATGTATCCCAGATTTGAACACACTAGAACAGGCATTATCTGTTGCCCTGTCCTTGTTGATCGCCAGCCTCCCCTGGTCATGTCAATTGAAATTATTTGTGAGTTACACCCATTGGTACCATAGTTAAATTTAAAACTACAGGGTGTAATATAGGCACTTACAAAAAGCCTCATGACAAAACCATCAAAGTTCTCAATATTCTTGTAATCTTTCAAATGGGGCAAGATAGGAACTTGACTCCTAACAATAACTCCAGCCTCCGATGCAAACTTGGCAGCTTGTGTAGGTTGAAGGGACCTTGGCACGCCCTCAGGTACAGAGATGCATAGTCTTCTCTCCATAGAACTGGTTATGTTGTCCAGCAGTAGTCCCATGGTTGGGCCCCTCGGCCGCTTAGGATTCCTTGAGGTTGCGAAGTTCACGTTCAATTGTTATATTTCTGCTTACAGAAATCAAAGATTGAGAATACTGATGATATTTACGAACCTTGAATTTCTGAATCAGGATTGTGCTCTTCACCAACAACATCATGATGCTCTCGAGGTGTCCAATCATGAAAAGGGCTACCAGGACTTGGCTCATCATCGTGTCTATGAGATTGTTAAGTCTCTATACCTTCAGCACTAGGCTCCTCTGTTACTGTAGGTAGCTCTTCAGTATGCAGTCTTTTCGATGATTTTGTTCTGACAGCACCAACGGGTTCTGATGGTCCATATGGCCTCACTCTTTTGATTCGATTTCCTCCAGGACCAGCCATGTCAGTGTTTGCCTCTCGACCATGTTGCACAGACATTGCGACGCCTAGTTTGTGCAGGAGGAGCCTGCTGTAGGAAAAATATATTTGTTACCATGTCATACAAGTGTATCATAGAACAGTAATGCATGCTAATGATATTGAAATATTCTACTTTTCCTGCCACCATAAGAAAAAGCAAAACATCTACCTCAATTGCAAGGGTTTGGGGCTCCTCCTCCTCTAAGTCCGTATCAGCATCCCCCTGAACATTTTCTTCAGCTTCAGGGAGATAATCTGATGAATCAGATCCTTCGATAGGACTAGAAGTGCTGCCGCGATCCAATAATGGATTCGAGGCTGATCTAAGATATGCTGTTGTATCACGAACCCCCCAATTCAGCCATTCTTCTAAGATTATCCTTGACAGTGGCCTCACGCTCCCGCTCATAATCAGTTATTGGAGGTTCTTAAAGTTGGCAACAAATTTTATGTGTTAGATTGTACTACACTAAACTGCCGACACTACTAATCCTCAGCAATCTATAACCCAACAATATCCTCAGCCTTACTCATCGTACCTTGGGCTACGTGTGTCCGTGGTGTCCTGGGCGTCCGCATCCGTGTCTTCCCATCCGGCGAGGCGAGGCAAGGTTGCAGTTGAGGTGCCGAACTGGTGCGGGGCGATGGGGTGGACGAGGTTGACGACGACGACGACGACGACGAGATCCAGTGCGAGGCGACGGCGTGGACGAGGTCGAGGACGACGACGAGATCCGGTACGGGGCGATGGCGTCGACGAGATCTGGGGCGACGGCGTGGACGAGGCCGAGGAGGAGGAGGAGATCCGGTACGGGGCGACGGCGTGGAGGAGATCTGGGGCGACGCCGTGGACGAGGCCGAGGAGGACGAGGAGATCCGGTAGGGGGCGACATCGTGGAGGAGGAGGAGAAATGAGTTGATTGTTTGAGAGCGGAACGAAGACGACGGCGGAAGGAAATATATTGGACCGAGGCGCCCAGCGTGAGTTCGCAAAAATGCCCTTGAATACTCAGTGCCACCCGACGTTTGGACTCAGGGGTATTACTGTCCTTTCAAGGTCAAAATTTCGGTGTCTGAAATTTTCAGTCCCGGTTTGGCGCCCGACGTTTGTTGGACCCACATGTCAGGCAGTGTCCGAGTTCATCTCCAGTTCTTGATAGACAGTACATTTCTGTTTTTGATTCACAATTAACAACTCAAACAAGTATAGATTGGTCATATAAGGTCCAAAAGAGTTGATTTTTGTTTCTAAATTTTTCTAAAGTCATCGTGTTTCTTTTTCGTTATGATAAGGTAGTTAAAATCTGTCAACTAGTTAATGTTAATATCTTATGCACATCTTCTAATTTTTGTACAAATTTGAATAAATCACACCAAAATGATTTTGGTTACCAAATTTTGTGAACATGCACATCTTATGCACATGAACATGTTAGAATATTGCTGAGATATTTTCAATAATTCAAACTTAAACTTACATGTGTTCAGTTTAGTGTGAAGTTGCTTTCAAACTCCATGTCATATGAAGATCACTCTTAGGTTTGAAAAGACATGAGATGTTAAAAGTTTCCAAAAAATGTTACAAAATTTGTACATGATTATTGGGTCATGGAAAAGACCTGTGCCAAATTTGAACCCGCAATTCATCGTACTTTGGAAGATAAAAATATGAAAAATATTAGAAAATCATCCTTTTTTTTGTATGTTACAAAAAAACATGAGTCTATAGCTATAACTTGATGTAGAGGTGCACATTGTGTACCCCAAGCTACAATAATATTTTAGACATTTTTAGGATATTTATGTCCATGGGCACTTCATATAATACTCATCGTATGAATACAAATTCAATACACCCACATGAGATGAAATTTTTCAAAAAAACAACAAATATATTGAACGTGGAGGAGTACATCGTGCACATGCTCACAAAATTGTAGTGCATGAATCGACATATTCTTTGAGATAGAAAATAATTCATAATTAGGAAGCACGAAAACGTATTATCTGAAAGACTCCTTCTTGGAGACAAAGCGTATTCCATTGGCACGGTTTCACTAGGACATAGCGATAATGTAGTTCGAAAAGACGCCTTCACTGGGACAAAGTGAAACAAAAATTGGAAAGATGTTGGAGCTGCATCCGGTTGGCATGACCCTCTCCCCCCCACCCGACAACGGCGGAGGAGGGATCAGCGTCGATCCCGTTGGCCTGACCCTTTCCCCCCCAACTGGCGGCGGCGGAGGAGGGAGAACAGTCGATCCCGTTGGCCTGACCCCCTCTAACCCACCCGGCGGTGGAAGTGCAGCGCATCGTCAACGACCCGGCCTTCCTTCAGGCGTTCATCTGCTACTCGGACAATGCCGGTAACTTTCAGTCCCCATATACGTTGTTTGTTTCAATGTTAGGTGTCTTGGGGCATGGGGCACTGGAACTGACTCAATGATAGAAGTTAATACATTTTTTTGTGTTCATCACACTTGAATTTTAGGTGGACAGAAGTTGGGTCCTTGGGCCAAAATTTACTCAGACGCACAGAGATAGGGTTGTGGAATTTATGCATTTTGTTGGGTAGAAGTTTGAAAAGGATGACCTGATAAAATGTCCATGCCGCCGTTGTGTCAACCTGCATGATTTATCACAGATTGAAGTCAATATCCACCTACTTTATTATGGGATGTTAGCTACATACACAAGGTGGTCTTTGCATGGTGAAGCAGATGATGTAGATGTTGTTTAGGATGCACAGGGCTTGGGGATGCACCTGGATGATGCGGATGATGCACAAGGTGCTGCTAGGATGGAACTGGATGAGGAAGAGGACAGTGATGATGTAGTTCCAGATATGGAATTGTTGGCAGATTTGTACATAGTCGCAAAGGAGGACGATGAAACAGAGCCAATGCAGTTCCATAAATTGGTGAATGACTTGACAACATCACTGTCCCCAAGATCTAGTTACAGCAGATTTTCATTTATTGCAATGTTGCTCTGGATCAAGTCCCACCATAAAATCAGCACTACAGGATTTGATGCAATACTGGGTCTGTTGTGTTCATCATTCCCTAAGAGCAAGTTACCCAAAACATACATTGAAGCAAAGAAATATCTTCATGACTTGGGCCTTGGGTATGACACCATCCATGTGTGCAAGAATAACTGTATGTATTTCGGGGAGTACATGCTAACGATAAGGAGTGCCACATATGCAAAGAATCAAAATGGCAAGAGAACGATAGTGGCAGACGTGTTCCTCATAAGGTTTTTGAGGCACTTCCCACTTATAGCGAGGTTGAAGAGGATGTTTGCTTCAAGCCGAACATCTACGGATGCTCAATGGAACAAGAAGGTCTACAAGCTAGTGGACAGTGTGATGTGCCATTCATGAGATGGAGAGGCTTGGAAGCACTTTGATAAAGTGTATCCAGGATTTGCAGGTGAGGCAAGGAACTTGAGACTTGCAGTTGCTTCGGATGAGTTCAATCCTTTTGGCAACTTGAGCACAACCTATAGCATGTGGTCGGTGCTTGTGACACCATTGAACCTTCCACCATGGGAATTTGTGAACCCGATGCATTGTTTCATGTCTCTGCTGATACCCGGTCCAGCATCTCCAGGAAAAGATTTTGATGTTTTCTTGCAGCCGCTCATCGATGAGCTGTTGGAACTATGGAAGGGTGTCAGTACCTATAACGTAGCCAGCCGTGCAAAGTTCAACAACGAAGGGCTATTATGCTTGTACTCATTGCGACAAAAATCCTTTGCCATGGCCACTACGGAATAAGTTAGGATACATTGGGCATCGCCATTTCCTTGAAAGCGTGGCAGACCGTCCCAATTAATCTGGCTTAAATGCATGGGCCCACTTACACAGCGGTGCTCCACACACTTAAACCGAGCTAATCGTGCAATCCGTCGAATACCTCCCTGATTAAACCACCATTTATCATGACCGAAACGAAATAGCAGCAGTCCCACTCGAAGATGGGCTCAGGCAATACAACTCATCACAAATTTTACATCAAACGGTTCATATGGATAATTATATAAACACAGTGCATAAGTTTTAGTTATTACAAACCAGAGTATAATACAGCGGAAGTCTAAACGTCGACACCCATAACATTATACGGAGCCCACGCATAACATTCAATCACCGCGGCCTGAGTCAGACTCAGGCGGCACCTGCTCAACCAGCCAACCTTCAGGCAACATGCATGGCCAAGTCAACGCAGCAACTGGATCATTACTCACCACATCCAAATCTGAAAAACAAGCCACAAGCAAGGCTGAGTATACTAATACTCAGCAAGACTTACCCGACAAGGTTAAATTCTAGACATGCAAGGCTTTTTTTGACTGTGGGGTTTGTTTTGCCAAAAGCATCTACACGTTGATCCCTAATTTCAATATTTTAGCCAAGTTAAAGTGAGACTACCCATTACTAAATTTGCCAAGCTATCCAACAACATTCAGTGTCAAAAAATAATTGATTAACAAATCATCAATATTTCTCCACAAACACCCTTTCTCATCATGGCCCAAGCACACTGATGTGCGACAAGCGATCAAGCAGCTTCATATAACCGCGAAGGATGGACAACTCGAGTTGATTTTTAACCATGCATGGGACAACCTAATCGTACGACCCGTGAGAGACACCCAGGACCTCACGAGGCAACCGTTCCCATCTCTCCGTGCCATCTGCCATCGGGGACCACTCCACCTGAGTGCACGCCCCAACGAACCCCAGGCGCCCCAGGCAAACCTGTGCCGCGGCCACCGCTACACTCGCCATTAACCCCTCGCCCAATGGAGTGGATATGTCTGTCAGACGTCATTTGAATCAAGTACTAGGTTTACCAGTTTACCACATTTCTCGGCATACGATTAGTACCTTCAAAAGCTTGACCAACAACGCCACACAAGCAATGCCTTAGCCAACATTCCTTTGTGCAAGCGGGGTGTTCAACCAAACATAAATACCACACAAGCCCCGCTTGCCGAACCTTATCAATTGATATAAAGTAAAAAAAAACCTATAACTCACGAGTGACAAGGCAATCACTCAACTTCTACCGGTCCTAATTAAGCATGGCATTCTATACGAATTACACATACTAGTATTAGGAAATAGGTACCTAGGGATCATGCAACTAAGGTTTCATTCTACTCCTTGAAACTTAAATGCACAAAGTAAGGCATGAAGTAAAGAGGGTTAGTTGTAACAGTGGGTTATGCTCCGGGGCTTGCCTTCTTGATCACCGGCCTTGGGCCCTTCCGGACTTTGGTCCGGGTCTGGAGCAGCAGTGTAGTTCACCTCAGCAGTGACCGGATCACCCTCGTGCTCGACCTCGATCTCGTACACTCCGTCAACAATGGGATTATCTACATGAAATGCAGATACATGAGATGCAGTAATGCACAAGCAATCCATCAAAGGAATAACTGCAACAACTCACTAATACATCACTGGGCAATCACTTACGGAGTATAAACAATTAAGAAGCTCACAAAGAAAGCTGAATGGGTTGTTTTTTAGTTGCTGATTAGGCCTAGTTTAGATCTAAATTAATGTATTAAGAAGTTTTATTAAACCTTTTTAATAAGTTAAAAACACTTAAACTACTACATAAATTAAACAAAACATCTATAAATGACCACTAGTAGTACAATGGAGTTTCAATGGCTGAATCTGACTTTTAGCATTCTAGGTTCAAATCATATTTTTAGGATTAATTTTCCAACAAGAAAACTAATTTTTAATTAAGAATTTCCTAGCTAGTTCTTAACAAATAAAGCCTAGAAAATATGTTTTCATAAACAAAAATTAAGGTAAACATGTTTCTATGTTCCTGACAGCCAAATATATTCTTTAGGAATTTTCCAGTATTTTACCTATTTGTTTTCTATTTCTTTTAACAGCCAACATTTACCACTAGTTAGAAAATCATAATAAATTCTACAAATACTTTCTACAGCTGAAATTTTTACTGTAACTACTATTCTACCAGATACATTTTCTGTGAATTGTTCCTATTTTTCTAATCCATACAGAATATTTGGTGATTTATCTACACTTATCTAGCTAGAACCAAATTTAATCCATAACTTAAAAAGTATATACTTTCTGGAGCTGATTCTTTTTGTGAGGGTTTCTATACTCCAAAGAAGATCTAACAAAATTTGCCAAATTTTATTGAGTAGTTTATATATTTATTACCTTTTCTGCACCATTAACTTAACTAATTCCAAACCTACCAAAATCATGAATAAACTCTGGCCAACAGATGCTCAATCAACTCTACTAATCATAACAGAACCATCAAATGTGGTTTTGTATTTTTAGCACATTCATATGATTTATAAAGCAATAAACAATCTCTCAAGCACTCATTCATACATACAGCAATACATTAGGAATTACACTGTTTACATATGCATATGATACACCACTGGAAAGATAATTTCACAAGAATTCCAGAAAGTCCAAGTTTGTGATTTTACGATTTTTGTGTGATTTTTGGTGATTAACCAAATTTTAGCCATTAATAAAGGAAAAGAAAACAATCAAAAGGAAAAACGTCTTTACATAGAGGCCCCTGCAAACTTTAAACTAATTGCAGAACAATCCTTTCTTCCCGAACAGGTCCTGGAATCTTGCAAAACACCCCCTATAATATTCTCACCTTTAATCATAAATCCAAAACATTGATGGAACACCCCCTAACTTTTTCCAAAATCTCACCTTGGAGTCCTTTCTTCAACCTTCGGTTGTTTCACGAGCACGCAGAGCTCTGAGGGGGCGGCCCTGCTTGGCCGAGAGTCCCGTGTAGCCGGCCCGAGGGCGTCCGGCGCGGCCAGGCCGCAAGCTCCCCTGGCGAGGCGCGAGCAGGGGCTGTTGCCCGCGGCGCCCCACCACCGGCGGCCGGAATGGGGCCGGCCCGGCTCCTGTGATGGCTGGGGAAGAGAGGAAAAGGGCCAGGGAGGTTCAAGGTGTCATGGGGAATCCATCTTGATGCTTGGATTGGGTGGAGGACGAGCGAAGAGGTACGACCACGGTGGAGGTCGAGTTCGAACCGAGCTACGCAATGGCGGTCGGCGAACTCAAAATTCGCCGAGTCTAGGCCATGGCGGAGAGAGCGGAGTGGTCGAGGGCGGAGAGGGCGAGGTGGAGAAGCTATGGGGGCAGTGAATTGAGGAATGGCTAGGCAGGGGGAATGAATTCGGCCGGTGAAACCTCCGGTCCTTTACTGTCCTTGGGCGACAAGCATCCTTATCCCGGCCAGCGCGACGAACAGCTCAGCACGCTTGCTTGGCACGTCCAGGGGGCGCGAGGGAACAAGGACGCGTGGCCGGACAGCTGGAGGATGATGGTTGGCGTCGACGGCGTCGAGGTTGGGCCTGCCGGAGATAACAACCGGTGTGACCGGTTATCTGATCCGATCAGACCGGATTCGGCCACCGGACTGAGTGATGCAGCCGACTTCCCTCTGATTTTTCTCACAATTTCGCGTAGAAACTCAATGAGCAACCAATACAAAAGTTGTAGATGATAGTTCAGGCTACAACTCTTACAAAGGAAGTTATAGTGTTTGATCAATGGTTTGGGAGATAAATCGTGGGGAAAACTGGCCAAATTCGGTCAAAATTGACGAATCTGAATATTTAATTGGTTTTGACCTGACTTTAATTGCCTTTTTCTCGAATATTTACCTATAAATATTGAGATCACCCAATACAAAAGTTGTAGCTGGTACATTAGGCTACAACTTCTACAAAGGGTGTCACACCTTTTGAGCAGTGGTTTGAAAGTTACGGGGCTGAGAAAATGGGCAAAAATCACGTTTTTCAGACTTAGACGATTCAGTTGAATGCTGAATTTTCAGCATTTCGACTTGAATTTGACCAAGAATTCGAGCAGTCAAACAAAGTTTTCATTGATCCACATCACCACCATTGTAAAGAGGGTACTTTGTACTCCAACTTTTACATTGGTGGAATTTCAAGTGTTTAGGCAAAATCTAAAGATATTAGGCTCTCGAGAAGGGTAAAAAGTAAAACTCGCAACACATGAAATGACGGTCAAATGAGTTCAAAAATTGAATTTTGAATTTTTGTTTGAACTTTCCATACTCATTTGAGTTCATAAACATGTAGTTGACATTATTTGTGATATTTTAGGTATAATTTTTGTATTTTGACTATTTTGGTTGGCTAAGTCAACACATACACACAATTATACACAATCAACATGATTATGAAATGATGCATGTCATTATTGGTTTAATTAAGTTCATTAAGGATCTTAATTACACTAGTGAGACCAGGGGTGTCACAACCCTCCCCCCTTAAAAGAATCTCGCCCCGAGATTCCGGTGCAGAAATTTAGTGCGGAAATGAAATTACCTAGAATAGAGCTCATAAAATCCGGATATTTAGATTTAAGATATGATTCCTCTTCCCAAGTAGCTTCATCCTCAGTATGATTACTCCACCGAACTTTACAGAATTTTATAGCCTTTCTCCTTGTGGTTCTATCCTTTTGATCAAGAATCTTGATAGGACGAACTTCATAAGTGAGATCGGGTTCAAGAGGAATTTCTTCATAAGGGATGGACTCTTCTGGAACTCGAAGACATTTCTTGAGTTGGGAGACATGAAACACGTTGTGTATGGCTGAGAGATTATTTGGAAGCTGAACCTTATATGCCACGGGTCCACAAATTTCCAAGATTGGGAAAGGTCCAATATAGCGAGGAGCTAATTTTCCCTTTACACCAAATCTTTGAACGCCTTTTGTTGGTGAAACCCGAATATAAACATGATCACTCACTTCAAAGGCTAAAGGCTTTCTTCTTTTGTCATAATAACTCTCTTGGCGAGATTGTGCAGTCTGAAGATTTTTCTAGATTACTTTCACCTTATCTTCAGCCTCTTGGACTAAATCTGGTCCAAAGAAATTTCGTTCACCGGATTCGGACCAATTCAAAGGGTATGACACCGCCGCCCATACAAGGCTTCAAATGGTGCCATTTTTATCCTTGCTTGATGGCTATTGTTGTATGAAAATTCAGCCAAAGACAAGCATTGATCCCAAGTTTTGTCATAATGTATGACGCAAGCTCCAAGCATATCCTCCACTATTTGATTCACCCTTTCAGTTTGCCCATCAGTTTGAGGATGATAAGTCGAGCTACGGATCAATTTGGTGCCTAGGGAAGCATGTTATTGTTCCCAAAAGCGAGCAACAAACTGAGTGCCTCGATCAGAAATGATTGTCCTTGGAATTCCATGAAGACAAACAATTCGATCGATGTAAATTTCAGCATACTTCTTGGCATTATAATTTGTATTGACCGGAATAAGATGAGCGGTTTTTGTGAGCCTATCAACAATCACCCAAATAGAATCATGTCTTTGAGAGGTGTTGGGTAAACCCACAATAAAATCCATGGATATGTCATCCCATTTCCATGATAGAATAGGCAGAGGTTGCAATGTTCCAGCTACCTTGAGATGGCTTGCTTTCACCCTTTGACATGTATCACATTCGGACACATATTTAGCAATCTCTCTTTTCATTTTTGTCCACCAGAAATTCTCCTTCAAATATTGCTACCCGAATGAATAGAGACTTTTGATAGATGAGCCTCATCAAGAATTTGTTTTCTTAACTCATGGTCTTTAGGTACCACGAGCCGTTGTTGAAACCAAAGAATTCCCTTCCAATCTTGCCGAAAGCATTTATATTTGGGCAACCCTTGAGCTAGCCCTTGCTTTATATGAGCAATGCCCTTATCTTTGGATTGTGCCATATTAATTCTTTCCCTCAATGTGGATTCTACCACCATGTGGCTTAATGAGCCTTGAGGAACAATTTCTAAATTCAACTTGGACATCTCATGGCAAAGAGTTTCGTTGAAAGATGTCGCAGTGAGACAATTGCATTGAACTTTGCGGCTTAATGCATCAGCCACCACATTGGCTTTTCCAGGATGGTAATGCACCTCAAGATCATAATCCTTGATTAGCTCTAACCATCTTTTTTGGCGCATATTAAGATCAGCTTGGGTGAAGATATATTTGAGACTCTTATGGTCAGTGTAAATATTGCAATGAGTACCCATAAGATAATGCCTCCAAATCTTTAAGGCATGAACCACAGCAGCTAAATCCAAATCATGTGTGGGATAATTCAATTCATGAGGCCTAAGAGCTTGAGAAGCATAAGCAATAACTCGATCTTCTTGCATCAGCACACAACCAAGACCAGTGCCAGATGCATCACAATATACATCAAAAGGCTTGGATGTGTCCGTTTGAGCTAGAATCGGTGCTGAGGTTAAGAGCTTCCTCAAGGTGTGGAAGGCTTGCTCACATTTTTCACTCCACACAAATTTCTCCCCTTTCTTCAGAAGTTCCGTCATAGGCTTGGCAATTTTGAAGAAATCCGGAATAAAGCGGCGATAATATCCTGCTAAACCCAGAAAACTCCAAATTTGGTGGACTGATTTCGGAAGCTTCCAATCCAGTACTTCTTGCACTTTTTCTGGATCTACAGCAATCCCCTCGGCTGAAATTGTGTGCCCAAAAAATTTTACACTTGACAGCCAAAACTCACGCTTGCTGAATTTTGCGTAGAGCTGATGATCTCGGAGGAGTTGGAGAACAATGCGGAGGTGCTGAGCATGTTCTGCCTCATTTTTGGAATATATCAGAATATCATCAATAAACACAACCACAAATTTGTCCAGCTCGGGCATAAAGACTGAATTCATGAGATACATGAAATATGCCAGAGCATTTGTGAGACCAAAAGACATCACTAAGTACTCATAGAGCCCATAGCGAGTTGAGAAAGCCGTCTTCGGTATATCACTTGGCCGAATTTTTATTTGATTATATCCGGAGCGAAGATCAATCTTTGAGAATACCTTTGCTCCAGACAACTGATCAAAAAGGGTAGCAATGCGGGGAAGTGGATATTTATTTTTGATAGTCACCGCATTGAGAGGTCAATAATCAACACATAACCTCAACATTTTATCCTTTTTCTTCACAAACAGAGCGGAACAGCCCCATGGTGAGGAGCTAGGATGGATATAGCCTTTATCTAACAACTCTTGAAGTTGAACCTTCAGTTCAACCAATTCTTTGGGCGCCATTTTATAAGACCTTTTGGAGATGGGAGCTGTACCAGGTTGCAGTTCAATCACAAACTCTATTTCCCGGTCAGGAGGCATTCCCGATAAATCATCAGGAAATACATCCAAATATTCACCTACCACCGAAATCTTCTCCAAAGGGGTTTCTATGGCAGAGAATGCACAAGAATTCCTGATGTCTTGGCGAGGTAGATATAAGGTTGAAGCACCATGGGTTGGAGAATTGATTTCCACACAATGGGAAGGAATATCTAAATTGACCCCATGATTTTCCATCCAATTCATACCCAAGATAATATCTATCCCTTGATTCTCCAAGAGAATAAAATTAGTCTCATATACTTTGCTACCCAACTTGAGAGGTACCTTTTTCACAATTTGATGAGACCCTATTCTACCACCAGGTGTAGATATGATATATTGTTGAGTAGTATGCGTAAAAGTAAAAATGTGTTTGGCCATAAGTCTATTGCTCATGAAACTATGTGATGCTCCAGAATCAAACAAAACATATGTAGGCATATTGCGGATAGAGAAAATACCCGACATCACTGGAGCACCAACAGGGAGTTCATCCATAGTAGCGAAGTTCAGTCTGCCCTGCCTGACAACTGCCACTCATTTCTTGCCTGGATTATTTGCCGACCTTTGGGCATTATTTCCACCTTGCTTGGGCAATTTGCAATCTCTAGCAAAGTGACCTGGCCTACCACAGTTATAGCAGGGAGCATTAATGGGATGAGGCGGCTGCTGTCCCTGAGCCGGAGCACGATAACCCTGATTTTGCTGCTGTGGAGGCCTGATAACCCACAATCCTGGCTAAGGGGCCCTCTGAAAGGACTGAGAAGGATTCTTTTGCACTAAACGAAACTTGGACGGTGGAGAGCTAGATTGGCCAACTGGGGCCTTCCTCTTCTTTTCAGCCTTATGAGCATTCATACTATCTTCCTTGGTAATAGCCATGTTTACCAAAACATTATAGCTGTCCACCTTGATAAGGGAAAGCTCATCCCTCAACTTTGAGCTAAGGCCCCCGGCGGAAGCGATCTTGCCTTTTTACATCAGTACCAACGTGATAGCCCGCATATCATGCCAACTGATTGAAAGCCTGGGCGTACTGCAGCACATTGCGGGTTCCTTGAGTAAGAGCTAGAAATTCATTCAACTTACGGTCCATCAGACCAGCAGAAATATGGTGAGCACGAAAAGCCATCTTGAATTCATCCCAAGTAACCACATGATCTGCAAGGAGTATGCCATTATGAGTGTCCCACCATAAGCACGTAGAAACGTGTAACTGCTAAGCAGCAAAGCGGGCCTTGTTGGCATCCGAGCAAGGAGACACCAATAGGGAGAACTTGGACTCAATGCTGCTGAGCCAGGCGTCAGCAGTCCAGAGGATCCTCAGTCTTGGTGAACAGAGGCGGCTGGGTACTAGTGAAATCCGAGTACGTCGCCTCTTGAGGATGCTGATTGTGACATCCACCATTGGGCTGTGGATTCAATTGCCCCTCGGTCAAGCGCCGAAGGAGCTCCGTCTGCATAGCCAATACCTCAGCGAGGTTGGTGTGCAGAGGTGGTGGAAGAGGTAGACCACCATCTCGAGTTTTCGACATCTGCATTATTTCAAAACTCCCAATTAGTAATGCCATTCTTAGAATTACTAAAATAAAAGGATGACAAAAATTACTAACAACCATAAGAATGATTCTTTGCAAGGTTAGTATAAATCATCACCCATTCTGTTGGTACTCGCATCCCTAACTTGCTAAAGGGTAATGAGGAAGCTACCAAATATTGGATTCATTGCTAATGGCAATTCTGGGGTGTTAACAGATTTCTGAAGTGAGATTCAAAAATTCATATTTGCAGTTTTGTTAACCCAAAAATTCTCATCTTTTGCCAGAAGAGAGCTTATATAATTGTCTAAATCTTTGGTATTTGGTGGTCAGACTGTTTCCAATTGGAAGAATGTGAAATTTGCAATTTTCTAGCTGTCTGTCATTCTGGAATTTTTAGCAAGCAGGGTCAGAGTAAATTGAGCATAACTTCTGTTGCCTTGCTCCAAAGGAGCTGAATTTTTGACACAAGCTAGATCATGAAATATTGCACAAGTTTGGTATTCATGACTCATTCGAAAAACATCATTTACTAAGAGCAAAACTGAGGACAAGCTTATTGCAACAAACCTGAAAACAGCACATACACATAGATTGTTCTTCCCTAGTAGTGGCATATCTTACAAAATCCATGAAATAAATTTACATCATCCTTCCGGCAGATCAAAAGTCTACCATAAGTTCAAGGATTACATTCATGGATACAAAATAGAGTCATTCCCTAAAAACATCATCTAGTCGGAGTCAACAAGATAGATCATCTCTGGATCTTCCTCATCATCGGATCCGTCATTTCCACCATTAGGAGGTGGTGCCTGGTTTACTGAGCCTTCCCCATCTAACATGGCAGGATCATTAAGCTCGACCGACTGGCCTGAAACGGTATCCAGGCCTGACTCACTCTGCACGAGCAACTCTAGAGCCACAGGCACTGGCGGAGGATGTTGCAACTCTGCAATCACTTCCTGAGCTTCATTCAAGTCATCCTCCAAGTGGGCCACTAACTCGTGCTGCCCAACTAGCTCTTCGTTAAGATGGTGGACTTGGTGATCCAAGCCCCTGACCTGATCAGCAAGAGCCTGAGCTGCGGCTGCCATCGAATGGTTCTGGTGGGTGAGTGTTTCTATGAGATCAGCAGATGCCCTCGCATAGTCAATCAGAGCGTTCATGGTAGGGTCCTGAACTTGGGCCCTGCTGTCCCACCACAATATGGCATTTCCAAGCCGTGGTGGAAACAAGGCTGCAGGAGTGTGGTGGAGCTGCATCTGATGTTGCTGCCCAAATGGCAGCAAGGCATGTTGTGCCGCAAGCTCACAACCGGACAAGAAAGCATGGGCCCGTGTAGCCACCACCAAGTCTTCTGGCCTCATTTCGGGTGGGCTCGGAATGGTGACGGTGACCTTAAACTGCATCACGTTCCATTCGAGGCGGTGCACCCCAACATAGCGCGGCGGCTCTGTGTAATCGCAGCGCTGCACTGTCTCCCACAAAAGCGTGGGAAAACCCCCCAATTGGAGGCAAATAGAGTGGTAATGCCCCTGCTCATCAATGTACATGGTACGGTTGCTAGGACCGGCCATCTGAAAGAAAACACAACCAAAACAATTTTTAATCAGAAGTTCACCCAACCTAGCGATTAATTAACACTGGACAAATTTCTGGAATGGAATTCAAAAATTCATAACTCAAAATTGAGCAATCCAAAAATCACCAAATTTCATCAGAATATTAAAGACATATTTCTCTACAACTTTGGTATTGAGTGCCAGTGCTAAATATAGCTGCAACTCATCCAAATCCTTAGGGACAAAAACTGATGTATGCAGGAAATATATAGCAGGCAGAGAGGTAGTAAAAAGACTATATCTCCCTATCCGCTGGGCCAAATGACCTGAATTTTTGGCAGTGGATAGGCACACAAATTTGGAACAATTTTCTATTCATGAGTTTCAAAGAAAACATCATTCATGCAGGTCAATCTCAGCCTTGAACAGAGTGGTTCAGAATTGGGCAGAAACCAACTTAATGGTAAAACAACCATAACTCTCAATTGGCCAGGCCAAAATTATCGAAATTTTTACAGCAGCTAAATAAGAAAATTTGGAACAACTTTTCCAATTTGAGCTTTTGCAGTTGAGGTGGTTTTGCTGGTCGAAAATTTACAACCAGCTGACAGGGTCAAAAAGATTCTAGATTACCCTTAGGTGCTTGACATGAACTCCCTTAGTGGTCCTCCTTTAAGAACTTTCTAGCGGCTTGTTAACCCATATATTAATGGTTACATGATTTATATGTCATTCATGATATGATGCATGCATGAATCGACCTATTCGTCCTCACAAAAGAAGCAATTGCCAAGTATTCTTGGACTTACGGAGCTAGTCATCGGTGGCACATATATACGTCTCTCCTTATAATATTTAGCCGAATTTCTAGCGAGCACACAACCTATGGCCTCATAGTTAGCGTACCTGCAGAAGATATTCATCACTGAACCGTTTGTGCCAGCACTCACAAACAGTTCCCATGTACCTCACGCCACATGGGTGACGCATATGCGGTTACCCACATATGATGACCACACCCTGTTGCTCACTATAGAAGCAACAGTTCAACCAGTAAAGTAAAAACACTACAGTCATTATAACACCATGAAGATGTTATATTGACTGCACCCCAAGTAAGCCACTGCATAGAGAACAGCGTCCAGTAATCACACCCTCTGGCGATGGGTGACCATTTACTCACCTGACGTCTGTTTGCGTCGTTACAGAATTTAAATTGCAGAAAATAAAGGTGCTGGAAGTTAGCAAGATATATACTGTATAAGCCACCTGAAGTACACCCACTTAAACCCTAGGGCTCACGTTCTAGTCTTTTCAACCCTAGCGCAACCAACAAATTCCTAAGTCAATATTAAGTTTTGCAAATCAAGAAAACATTTTTAAGACTTGTCATACCACCCGCTGTCTATTTTTCGACTCTGATACCAGCTGTGGCAGACCGCCCCAAATAATTCGGCTTAAACGCATGGGCCCACTTACACAGCGGTGCTCCACACACTTAAACCGAGCTAATCGTGCAATCCGTCGGATACTTTCCCGATTAAACCACCATTTATCATGACCGAAACGAAATAGCAGCAGTCCCACTCGAAGATGGGCTCAGGCAATACAACTCTTCACAAATTTTACATCACACGGTTCACATGGATAATTATACAAACACAGTGCATAAGTTTTAGTTATTACAAACCAGAGTATAATACAGTGGAAGTCTAAACGTCGATACCCATAACATTATGCGGAGCCCACGCATAACATTCAATCACAGCGGCCTGAGTCAGACTCAGGCGGCACCTGCTCAACCACCCAACCTTCAGGCAACATGCACGGCCAAGTCAACGCAGCAACTGGATCATAACTCACCACATCCAAATCTGAAAAACAAGCCACAAGCAAGGCTGAGTATATTAATACTCAACAAGACTTACCCAACAAGGTTAAATTCTAGACATGCAAGGCTTTTTTTGGTTGTGGGGTTTGTTTTGCCAAAAGCATCTACACGTTGATCCCTAATTTCAATATTTTAGCCAAGTTAAAGTGAGACTACCCAATTTTGACTATTTTGGTTGACTAAGTCAACACATACACACAATTATACACAATCAACATGATTACGAAATGATGCATGTCATTATTGGTTTAATTAAGTTCATTAAGGATCTTAATTACACTAGTGACACCAAGGGTGTCACAGAAAGGGATCATCATTTGCGGCGGAGCCTGGCTTTTGATGGGCGCCGTGAAGAGCAGGAGGCGCCAGGGAAGTTCACTAAAGAGGAGGTTCTGAGGGAACTACAGAAGGTGGAACATATCAGGCCGGGCAAGAATGTTGAAAGTAGAAAAAGAAAGCGTGGAGACGATGATGAGCGAGTGATTTATAGCCAAAAATCTGCGTGGTGGCAGCTGCCCTATTGGGGTGACTTGTTGCTGCCACACAACTTTGATGTGATGCATATAGAGAAAAACATATGTGACAACATTGTTTCCAATATATTGATGTTGAAAGGAAAGACAAAGGACACAGTCAAAGCTAGGATGGATTTGTATGGTATGGGCATAAGGCATGAATTGCACTGCCAGTAGGATAGATCCAAGGTTAAAGCTCCGCCAGCTTGGTTTGTCTTGACACCAGAGCACAGAACAGAGTTTTGTAAGTTCCTCAAGGGTGTCAATTTTCAGATGGATTCGCAGCCAACATAGTAGGATGTGTAAGCGCAGATGGTTCCAAATTCTTAGGCCGGCTTAAAACTCACTCTTGCCATGTCCTTTTGCAAAGACTTCTTCCTGTTGGGCTAAGAAAAATTACACACTCAGATGTATACAACACAGTTGCCCAACTTGGCATCTTTTAGGGAGTTGTGTAGCAAAACTCTTAGGAAAGATGTTGTCCAATGCCTGAAAAGCCAGATCCCAGTCATCCTATGCAATCTTAAGAAAATATTCCCTCGGGCCTTTTTTACTATTATGGTTCACTTAGCTATCCATCTTCCTGATGAGGCTATGCTTAGAGGTCCTGTGCAGTATGGGTGGATGTACCCAATAGAGCGGCGATTAGGCACATTGAAAAACTTTGTAAGCAACAGGGCTAGGCCTAAAGGATCGATTGCTGAGGCTTACATAGCAAGTGAAACTTTAACACTCTGTTCTAGGTATATTGATGATTTCAACTCGAACGGCATGGTTCATGAAAACAATGGGCCAGAAGACGATGAAATCTCTGTTTTCAAGCATGAGGTTGAGCTACAACGCAAGGCAAAGGTTGAAACCATCGATCACCAAGCATTTCAGAAGATAGTTTGGTATGTCCTAAATAATTGTGAAGAAGTTGAACCATATGTCGAGTAAGTATCAATTGTACCTATTGAATGCCTACTTAATGCATTACACATGAAGTGTTTATCACCTTTGTACTTTATTTCTTTGCAGCTTATACAAAGTGGAGTTAACGAAAGAAGGGGTACATGCTGATGATATGGACAAAAGGCTTGCAAAAGAATTTGCAAAATGGTTTCAGACACATGTAAGTGACCTACTATTTCGTTCCCCAATTAAAACTAACTTGAACAACATCTTTGATTAGTACTCATCATCGTCTTATATGTCGCTGCAGATTGCGAAGCAGCGTAAAATCAATCCAAATGAAGTCAGTGAAGGATTGTATGTACTACCATGTGGTTCTGACACTCGAGTCAAGTAGTGTGTAGCTTGCAAGGTCAATGAAGTCCGCTATAACACCCTTTATCGTGAGAAACATCTTTGGATACAGAATAGTGGAGTCATGACACAGGGCATGCACGAAGGACAAGAGATTGAATTACTACGGTGTGCTTAGGGAGGTTATCCAGTTGTAATATGCCTCAAGCCTCAACTTCAACCAGACAGTGGTTATTTTCAAATGTGATTGGTACAATCAAGTCGGCAAGACTGTCAGCATTAGAAGTGATCCCTATTTCAAGTCCATTAACATTCATTCATATTGGTAAAAGTCCGATCCTTACATCCTAGCCGACCAGTCAGTGAAGATATTTTACTTGCATGACAATTATAATGGCAAAGTGGACAAAGGATGGCAAGTTGTCCAAAAATTTGAGCATAGGTCCACATATAATGTGTCTGAAAATGAAGTTGGTGTGCAACAAGATGAATACTTTTCTGATTCAGAGCATGTTGTGCATCTACTTGAGGATCATGTTGAGGTGATGCACCATCAGAGTGGAGATGAGACTGTCATTGAAGCTAATTTGGAAGACCTTATAAGAAGCAAGAGCCCAGTGCACGTGCCTGAAGATGTTGAGGACAATGAAACCATGGAGCAGTATTATAGTGACAGCGATAATGGGTATTTCTCTATAAATGACAACACATGCGATGATGATGATGATGACCTATGATGCTGCTGCTTTGCTTGGTTCTTGTGATTCTGTGTTCTGTGTATGAAACTGCATTTGATGTGGTCTGATGTATAACTCGATCAATCCGGCTTGGTTCTTTCATTTGATGTGAAACTGCATTTGACTGTGTGCATGATTTGTTTGCTGGATGAATGTTGCTGTTTGCGGTTTGCTATTTGGTGTTTGCTATTTGCTCCAACAGACAAAAGAGACAAAAGATGGGAGGGGGAGAGACCCATTTGCTACAAAGATGGGAGGGGTGAGATACCCAGACACCAGTTTCACTCGTGGGTGAGTGTATGACGGATGGGCCCCAATGCCAATAGGGCCCGCCCGTCAGTGTGTCACTGTGAACTGAAGAACCGCTACACCAAAAGTCAAAACTCTCTGACCCCTATGTCCTGTCGTTTCTGCCTCACGCTTGTCGGTTCCCATGGTCCCTGTCGTTTCTGCCTCACGCTTGTCGGTTCCCATGGTCCCGTCCCATCAGCTCCCACGCTCGTCCCAAGGTCCCATCAGTATTAGTCCATGACGGATGGGCCCTAATGCCAAGAGGGCCCGGCTGTCAGTGAGTTTGGGATGGACGAGAGTCCGTTGGTCTTCAGTTCATAGGAGGTTATAAACTGGTGCGCAGGGCGCATTCATCCTTATTCCTTCCACATGCCTTCTCGCCGCCTTCTCTCCTCCTCGCCGCGCTCCGCCTTCTCGCCGCGCTCCGTCAAGAGCATGGATCCCACCGGCGCTTCGGTAAGTCCATACGTCTTCGGTAAGAATGGTGCTGCGCGCTGTGCCTGGCAGGGTCGTCTGGTTCATTAGGTTTTTTTGAGTTCACTATTCATTAGGGTTTTTTGTACTGTTCTCATCGCTTCCAGGGTGCTGCTGGCAGGTTGTCGAGGGTGCACCGCCGTGGCTGCTCTCCCGCCTCATCGCCGCCGTCTCCCGTCACGCGCTCGCCGTCTCCCAAGCGGGCTCGGGGTGCAGCCGACCCGGTCCAGGAGTCGTCGGGCGCGGCATTGCCGCCGCCGCACCCGGCGCACCCGGAGTTGCCGCCAGCGCGCCCGGAGTTGCCGCCGCCGTAGCCGGCGCTCATGGAGGTGCCGCCGTTGTCCTCCAAGGCTCCGTAGGAGGACAGCGCCGACGACTATGACCACCATCCTTCGGAGCTCGACGACGATGCGTTCGTCGAGGGCGATCCAGCGGGGGCGGTCGAGGACGACGACGATCCTGACCAGATGCACATCCGCGTCAGGTACACCGACTCTAGCAAGTGCTGGTTCCACTGCCCCATCTGCCCGTTCGAGGCCGACAGCAACCCCAAGGTGAAGCTCCATGTCATGTACTTCGCCATGAATGGACGGAGCCTGACGTCGACGAGCAGGTGGACCTGCACCGGCAGTTTGCTAGTCAGGAGGGGTGGATCTAATTAGTTTGTTTCTGTGGATCAATTAGGTTGTCTATGAACAATGTGCTTATCATTCATCATTCTGTTCTGCACTTCACCATGATCTTTGTTTCTGTGTTCATCGTTCTGTTTCTGTGATGACAAAACCCATCGAACGATTGCGGGAACGCATGAACCGAACGGTTGCGGGAACGCACGAATCGAACGGTTGCGGGAACGCGAACACGAACCAGCGACGGGAAGCTTCGTGTGGAAGCGAACTTGAAATTAGTGGTCAAACCACCCTTCACCGGCAACGGGACGTGCGATGGGACGCGAACAATTGAACATCAATTAATGCGCCTGCCCACATCCGTCAGCCTGTGCACGTGCTCATCTCCCTAGCATTTTTGAGCTGCGTTTGTGGCCCAATGACAGATACATTTGTTTTCTGGCTTGCCCCACATTTCTGGCCCAAATGAGTTCAAGGCCAACCTTGACTCAGCCGAAATCACCCTCATACATAAATTCCAGCCCAAATGATTAAGCTTGAGTTCAAGGTCAACAACCTCATACACAAATTCCAAACACAAATTAAACATACAACCACAAATTCCACATTATATCAACAAATTAAACATACTAACTGTCTATGCTGAACGCATAAACACCACTGCAGCAGCAGTACAACCCACAAACAGACCAAAGAGCCAATGCTTCTTCTCTGACTTCTTCTTGCTCACCCAGTGCCTGCCCTCTTCCAAGGCGGAGCTCAAACCTACATTCTCCTTCTTCAGCATCTCAAGCTTAATCACAATATCACTGAGAGCAGCCTTAAGCTCTACCCTTTCACGCTTCAGTGCCTTCACAGCATCCCGAAGATCCACCAGCAAGCCTTTCACGAACTCATCCACCTCACCTTCATACCAACCCAAGAAGTCACACCCTCCATACTGGAAACAACCAAGAAATCAAATTAAATCATACAACACCTCCAAACAAAACCCACGACACCAGATCTACAAACACTTACCCGAGCATTGTAGCACTTGAAGTAACTCCACCCTAGATTGTGGTCGCTCCATGAGATCTACAACGCCGCCTTCTTGCCGCAATGACACAGAACATCAGGAGAGTAGTCTAGGGGCCCGCGCCGGTAAGGGATTGGCGACCTCTGCTCTCTCACCTCGCCGTACCATGTCCCGCGCGAACGGCTAGAGCTCCACGAGGTCGACATTGCTCGGGATCGCCAGAGGAGAAGATGGGAACAAAGGGGCTAGGGTTTCGCACCAAGGAAGAAAGGGGATGGATGCCGCAGGAAGCCGACGCCTCCGCTTCTTAACAGTCAACAAAAAATGTCTTCGCTGATATGTGGGCCTAGCCACGTCGGATAGGATGTGTGGTGCTGACATGTGCGCGTCCGACGGTTTTCGAATCCAAGAAGAAATTGCAGATTTGACCAACAGTTCGAGGAGGTCAAATGGCCCAGTCCAGTAAGGAAACGCACGCCTGCACATGGGCTTCATTCATAACCTACAAATGGCCCAGTCCAGTAAGGGCGAACATCTACATAGAAAAGAAACATTTATGGCCCTGCAACCAAGCAGGCGTCGTAGTGCGGTGGTAAGTCTTTCGGTTTGCAGGGGCAAGTCGCGGGTTCGAGATCTGGCACCCGCGGTTTGTTTTTTAACTTACAAAAACTTGGACGAGCGTGCTTACATGTGGACCTAGTGCCACGATGGACCGTTACATGTGGACACAGCAGACCCGTCACATGCCACGTTGAAATGTTGGACCCACATATGGCACACGTGTCGTTAGGTGTAGTTCTATGATGAATCGAAACTGTCACAACTCTTTGGTGCGGATGGGCTGGGGTTCTATGACGATTTGGGTTTTCTGTTCTATGACATTATTTGATGCTCCGTCATAATTTTCATCATTAAAATTTTGTCACTTGTCTACCGTGACGATCCATTATTTTTCGTTATAGTAACACCATCTACTGTGATGCTATTTCAGAACGTCACTACCAAAATGTCATAAATGTTTGGATTTCTACTAGTGATTCCACTCTTAGGCTAGAGCTACTCCAGTAGCGTAGTTGTAGAGAGTGCATGAGCAGAAGTCTCAGAGAAGTGCCTAGGTTGTCAGCCTTCTTCCAACTTGTACCTCTTCAAAATGAGCCTCTTTTGAATAAGTGTCCAAGTTCATCCACGGTGGTGAGCTTTTGAGTTATGTTAAGCTTTCATTGCTAGCTTTAGCGAGTTCATTGTCCATCCTCGTAGTGGATGCCCTAGTTCTAGCCAGAAATTAGAGTAGTGATCAATGGTGTATACATGGTGTCTAAGCTATAGATCACCCTTGTTTGCCTTGTGCCCCATAGTATTTAGAGGTAGGCGGTACGTGGTGATAGCCCTATCCGTCCTTTGTACTCCTCCCTATTTGGGTTCGGCGTAGAGACGTAGGCCGAAGTCGCCTGATAGACCAAGTGTGAGCCAGTGCCCGAAGCACATGCCTAGCAGCCGAGTTTATCTTCTCGTAGCTCTATCTGGTTGATGTTCGCGCTACCTAAGGCACCCTAGCTTTCTCTTTTCATCTTTGGGTGGAATTAGTTAAGAAAACTTGTACACATTCGTTCCCTGTGAAAATACGATACTCTTGAATACTCACGGGTGAAGTGATAGAATGGTAATGAATTCCGTGCGCTTGCGGATTTATTCGTAATCGTAAGAAATACCAATAGTGACCACAAGCAAAATTTAATAGTTACTAATTGCTACCTAGCAGCTTTTCTTGCCTACCTTTAGCTATTCCAACATCCTTTAGTGGGAACATTTTTATAACATCAATAGTTTCTAAAAATGGGCATATAATTTCTGCCTAGCTGATTGTCAACATCATTGCTTAGCTGAAGGTAGGTGAGAAAATATTCATAGTTATGTTTTCATAGGAGTTACATTTTCCTATGAATATTTTGATGTAACTATTGCAATACGCAATAGTTACATCAATATTCATAGGAGTTACATCAAAACATAACACATAAAACTCGATATCTGCATACAATGTCATCCTTTCAGCTAACAAAAGAAAACTTTTTTCTTTGGAAGGGAACAAAATTCCTGGGTTAAACTCTGTTTCTAAAAACACTATACCACAGCACTACTATACCGTTGGATGTCTGAAGCAATAAGTAGGAGCATACCGATAAACGGTCGGTCAGTAAAAGTGTGTTAAACCATCAGTCGCTATATCTGGTTATGCGGAGGGTATATCTGTTGGTATAAAAATTTGCATATAGTGTCCAACCATCTGTTGGTATTACATTATATTTGCATCGAACCATCGGTTGCTATATCTGGTTGGCCCATTCCCGTGTTTAGCCCAAACTTGCGCGCGCAATATTTAGAAAGAGGCCCACTAGTCAGTAACCCTAGCCTTTTCTCCCGCCGCCGCCACCGCCTCCGGTTTCCTCTCCCAAATCCCATCCATCTCTCCTCCAAATCGACCCAGCACGTTGACCCCGCTCCAAAATCACGCCGCGCCCCTCCAAAATCATCGCGCCGCGCTGCCCGCTCTCGTTCCCCGTCCAAGCACCGTGTCCCCTCTCCAATCACGCGGTGCCCCACCCCCTCCCCAGCTCGCTAATATTCTGGTGCGCACGCGCGTCCGTGCGCACCCTATCCAGAGCCGCTGGATAGGCTTTAAGATTCGTGCAGATCGAATCCAACGGTGTTTGATTAGCGTCTGTCATTAACATTAGAGGTTAGTGTTTAGTGTTTTTAGGGTTTAAAATTTAGAGTTTAGGGTTTAGATTTTAGGTATTAGTGTTTAGGGTTTAGTGTTACAGTGTTTAGGGTTTGGGGTTTTAGTGTTTGGGGTTTTAGGATTTAAGATTCTCGTGTTTTAAGGTACAGGGTGCGTACCTACCGGTGTGCGCACCAAATTCGCGTTCCTCCCCAGCTCTCGTCCCCATCGACGCAGAGCAGCCAGCCCGACACCCACCGGCCCCGTCGCCTGCCACCGCAGCCACCCCATCGCCTGCCACCGCCGCGGCCGCCCCGACACCGATACCGCCGGCTTCTGTGCCCAAGCAAGAGTAGGACGTCGCCGGCTTTGCCGTCCCAGAGGACATCACTGACTTCTGTGCTGGGACCTTCTCCATCTTCTACTGCCCCCTCCCCCTCTATTGCGCCCCAAGGGCTCTGCTCTACTGCTGCCCCTCCCCTCGTGCTCTACTGCTGTCCCACAAAAAGGATCTAACAGGTACCAGGAGCAAGCACCTGTATGTTTCAATCATGCATTTATCTCCTTGTGATGTTGGATTCGACAATGGAATTTGGGTGGTTTAAGGTCAATGACTCCCTGGTTGATGTTATGGAATTTTACATCAAAATACAAAGCTTTATATGCGCACTGCAATGTGCTTAGCTAGTCTGGTTAATTATTGGCACTCATTGTTTTGTGATGGCTATAGGCCTTTTGTGATCTGTGACCTATCATTATTGATTGATGAATTTACTTGCTAGGTAAATCTTTGACATGCTGCTATCTTCTGATTAGGTTCTCACATTGCAGTACTGAAAGAACAGTTGGCACTTGTAGAGTTCAGATAAAAAGTGTCTTCTCTTCTGATAGATTAGGTAATATATGTGGTTCTTTTTTAATATAACCATTTGTCAATAATGACTAGGATGTAGTGCTAAACAAAACTAAATGGCATTTCCTTTCTATCTCTCTCAATAGAGTGCACCTCAGTTTACATGATTTCAGTTGCAATATAATAATGAGTTAACTAAATTGATGTCTTCTCCATTTGTAGAGCCGCTTGTACCTTGGCACAGAGCCCCAATGAACATCTTGCTTGGAAGCATTCGTAGAATACCTGCCTTGTATACAGTATGATTCTTTCTCTAGCTATTCAGATGATAATCTGTGTCAAATCAGAGTCAATCTATGGATGAGCGGTACATGGGATTTGAGAAAGCATGCATCTGTTTGATTGCTTATGATACACTTTGTATTTGTTTGTTCATTTTGAAATTAGAGCTGGTTGACTGCATATATAAAGTTTAATGGATAAAGCGTGGATTGATATTGATGCTAGGTACAGAACAATTATTACACAAATTCAAACATTGCTCTCTACAAGTTAAAACATGATTTAACCTACAAATTGCATGTAGGCACAACAGGGTTTATTTGCGAGGGGTGAATGGTTTCTTGGCTTTTGCGTTTAGAAATTCAGCGGGTGGCAACAATATATGATGACCTTATGTAAAGTGTGTTAACTCATTTTGGAAAGAGGCAAGTGAAGTAAGGGAACACTTGATATGTGATGGGTTTCTAAAAGGGTACAAAGTATGGAACTTGCATGGAGAAGCTAGTTCTTCTGTGAATCATTGCAACCCCAATAGTGTAGCCCAACCAAAGGAATGATGAGGCCTCTCGCTCTCCATATAATGAACTCGTAATCTTCTTATCCATCATACAAAGTTTTGATTTTAATTTCGCATGGATTCAATTTTCAGAAATGCATCGTTTGCTGTAGGTTGGAAAGGAGGTCATAATATATGCCATGATGAGATCTGATCTACCAGTGGCTAAGGGGACAATTATTTCTAGTAATCCTATCATCGTTCTAGGAGGTGAGGTTCTTGGAAAAATACTGTGAAGTTGTTCTGAATGCTGTGATGAAAAAGGATATTGTCCTGCCTCGGCCATATGGTGACATGGAAGACGTTGGCTCATGCTCATATGATGTCGATTGCGTGGCCCTACAAGAGAGTAATACACTTGTCTTTGTTTCTTTCTTTTCATATGATGATAGTGTAACACCCTAATTTTCATCACAAGAAATTTTAGAAACATTTCTTGAATCTTCTAGGATTTATTTAAGGCATGAATAAATTTCTAGAATTTAATTGGAATTATCTAGGATCTTATCAATTTTAATATCAATTCAAATAATTATAGTCATAAAAAGTGTATTGCTGCATCATGCTGGTTGCATTGTTTATTATGTTGACATTTCAAATTTGGATGGAGTCTATCAAAATTCAAATTTGAATTTGCTATATATGAGTGTTTAGTTTCCTAGGAACGTTTAGGCATCAAATAGGTTTCTCTGGAAATTTTTCAGAATTTTTTGGAATTTATTCCTATTTTTTCTAGAGCTAAATCTTTTTCTCAAAGCTTCTAGAAAGTCTTTCCACGAGCTTCAAATATTTTATTTGGGTTCCTCGAGTCCTTACCTGTCTCCAAGAATTTTCTTGGTATTTTTGGGATTTTCTGGATATTTTTCGTGTATTAAATACGAATCCATCCTTTTTCTGGATTTATTTTTGCGCAGAAAATGTTTTCCAGGAATTCCGAAAATAGAAAAATAATCTCGAAAATATCTTTGTCCCGAACCTATATATATATATAGGGTAAGTATACTCCGTGGCCGGCCATAGAATAGCTTATTTTGTAGCCAGGCCATCCGACCGTCCATCGTGGGAAAACAGCTCCCGTGCAACCGTTTGCTGCCTCCCGCGCGGGTGCACATTCAATTCTCCGCTAATTACGTTAACGAAGCAGGCTACATCAGCCGATTATGGGAGGCAACAGCCAAGCCGACCACGTGAGCCGAGCCGTTGAGCCAGGTAGCCAGTGTCATTTATGGAAAATGAACCGTAATTAGTGCACGTTTGGTCAGCTCACGGCGATTTCGAAAAAATCGAATTCACACCGCCAGTGCCAGGGAGCGTACATGCTTAATTGCCTCGTGCAGACTGCTTACGAGAATACATGAACTCGGTTCTGAACACGTGCTTGCAGGTTAGGAGAATGAAAGGAGTTGCCAGGGTAGTTGTACAGGCTAGTTACGAGAATAAATCAACAGGGCTTGCTGTCCATACCTAAACAAGAAATCGTTGTGCGTGTGCACATTTACGAAAGTTTGACTATTACTCCATGTAGGATAAGTGCCTGCACACATCATCGTTGTGCATTTGATTTACTACAATGGTTTTTATGTCATTACCAGAACTATGCCTCTAATTCAACCTTGATTTACAAGAATTTTGTTAACATTTTACTAGCCTGTGCCCCTTGTATCCCATTTAATCTTAGTGGTTATTTCTGTAAATGGCTACTACATTCAGTCCCTTGTATGTAAATTACTACCCATGTAGATCTGACACAGCTTCTGTTCACGAGAATATCGTTAACGATTTACTAGAGTCCTATGCCCACCTTTTTTGGTATATTCTGTTGATGATTTACTACAGTATGTGTCCCTTATATATGAGTTACTAGAATTAATATTTCTCTTGTAATTCTGTGAACTGTAATGTACATGGATTTTGTAGATGATTTACTAGGTTCTGTCCCTTACATGTGATTTATCACAATATAATTTTGTATCTAATTTCAAAATGTGTAGCAAAAAGAGAACTCTATTTATATGAATATCGTCATAAAATGTTGCTTTTTTTACCACACTGATAGTCCACCAAAATTGAACAAAAGCAAAAGTACACAGGACAGTAAATACTAGGCCTCAATATAGTTTTGACACGGACAATCAGCTGCCAAGATCAAGATCCATCTCTGTGTGCCTCATGATTGATGGAAAGCTTATTGACCAGGGGTTGTAAAATATGCAGGAGACCAGCTCTGAATCTCTGATCTAAACCGAGGTATTTTCCCCTGTATTTTAATGAGATAAATTTAGATGGAACAAAATAGCTTTGGATCTACCAGTGAACAGAATGGAAGGAACTTGCTTTCTATCCTGTTCGGTTGGCTGGCGGCTGGTGGCTGTTGCTGATTTGTTAGGAGAGAAAAGTACTGCTGGCTGGCTGGTGGCTGCTGGCTGGTGCTGATTTGTTGTGAGAGAAAAGTACCGCTGGCTGGTGGCTGATAAGCCAAGCGAACAGGCTAGCAATGACAGAAACAAACAGAACAGACACATACTAGACTTACCAGAGCACGACCTGGTCTCCCGTGCGCAGACCTATTTGGGGCCGTGGCCTGCGGCCGGGATTTGACACAATCGCCGGCCGGCGGCTCCAGTTCTCCGGTTCTGCAGGGGGCTGCTATCGCGAGAGGGAAAGGGCTGCCAGGCCGTCGTCGAGCCGCCATTGATCCCACTGCCGCCGCCGCACGTAGAGGTACCTGGTTGTAGACAGGGATATAGGGCCAGATGTCCGGCGCCGTGGCAGATTGTTCGTCGTGGAAGCCATTCGAGAGGATGTGGATGGGGCAGCGGAGGTTGCCGGACCAGCACGCCGCGCCGCCATCACCGGGAGCTGGGAGCAGCGCCTGCTTTCTGAGACGGAAGAGGAGAAACGGGAGAAATTTTAGGGAGTCGCTTGTTTGCCTAATTAATTGGTGGGCTTGGCTCGGCCGATTCGAGCCGTGAGATGCATGGAGCCGAGCTGAGATAGGGGCGCGGCCTGCTTAAATGCGTGGAAGAGGCCTGGCTACAGGATTAGTTATTCTATGGCCGGCTACAAATAAAGACTTCTATATATATATATATATATAGTCGCGTTCGTCTCGACGCGCTGTTTCCGGATCTAAAATCTGTTTCTCGAGTTAACTCTCCAAATTCCGTAGATCTGAAAGTCAATGTTGGTCTCCGTCAAACTCCGGCGAGACCGTGGACTTCCGGCGAAAACCGACACCACCACGGAGTTCCTCTCGTCGAGCTCTACGCCGTAGTATGGTGGATTGTGCGAATCGAACATCGCCCTGATCGTCTTCCCCAACTCCGGCGACTCTCTCCAACTCCGACGAGGTTTTGTGTCGCCGTCGATCATCTTCGGCCGTTTGTGAGCGCACCAACGCGATACTTGTCCCGTTTCCTATCCGTTTTGCTATTCATCTTTAAGTTTCGTCTACCGTGGCTCTGCCGGCCATTACATCCTCTTGCTCATGGGATGTATAAGATACTCTATGCTGCGACACTGACCCTACATCCTCTTGCAGCCGCTCGCCCCAGCTCGTTCCTGTTGCTCACCGCCGCGCTGCTGCAGGCCACGCGCGCCGGCACTCAGCAGGGGCACGACCGAGCTTTCTGCCCCGGCAGGAACCGACGCCGCCGAGTGCTTCCGTGAATCCTCCCGTGACCGAATCACAATCGTTTGGTACGTGAGTTTTCTGTTACGTGAAGGAAGAAGTAAAGGTGGTTTTGCATTCTAGCCCCTATGGAAACAAGTAAATGAGTTAGAAAGTTATGTGTCTTGTGAATCTTATAGAGAACCCATTATAAAATCCCTCCTTTTACATATAAATCCCACCCATGACTCTTTTCAGAGCTAACCCTGATCTTTCATCTATTCGTGGCTGTGTCTCGGGAATCTTAGGGGGTGTTCAATTCCCCCAAAAAAATTTCACCAAAATTTTTCCCAAGGGAATCTTACACGCATGGAGTAGTAAACGTGTGTTAATGATAAAACCCATTCCATAACCCCTAGGTAACTTTTCGAGACGAATCTAATGAGCCTAATTAGGCCATGATTTGCAACAGTGATGCTACAGTAACCATCCGCTAAACATCCACTAATCATGGATTAATTACCATCATTAGATTCGTCTCGCGATTTCCAAGCGAGATCTATAATTAGTTTTATTATTAGTCTACATTTAGTACTTCTAAATGGTAAGATTCTCTTGCAAAAATTTTCACCAAAATTTTTTCACCCAATTGAACACCCCCTTAGGCCTTGTTTAGTTAGCCTCAACTTTTCAAACTTGGAGCATTGGAAAGCGTGTGCCAAAGTTTGTAAAGTAAGTTGAAGGAGGTGTTTAGTTGAAAGTTGCATTGGGAGGCGTAAAAGTAGAGAGGGGGCACGTTTTCCAATGCGTTACTTTTGTAACTTTTCAAACTAGTTGAAGGAGGTGCTTAGTTGAAAAGTTGTAACTTTTCAAACTAGTTGGAGATGTTTGGGGAACTAAACACGGCCTTATTTGCTAGTCCTTCTCGGCTTTATTTAATTATGACTAGATCCCTGCAACCTTGTTTTAACCATATCTCATCCGTTTTAACTCCGTTTCAAGTGATTTTTTTGCTCACGTGACCCTAAGGACATGATCTACAGCTTTAGACTGTTCTTTTGTACTATTTTAATGTTTGGTGTATTGTTTCTTATTTTGTTGCATTGTTTTCTTGTATGTGCCCCTGTGATGCGTATAGACGGTGCAACATTTGTGGTGTTCAAGGATTGTTCGTGGAATTCGAGGAGCAATATTTGAAGACCTGAGCAGTACCCTTTATTATTTGGATTTAAGGCAAGTGTATTCTTGATCATGATTTTTAGTCCTAATAACCAAATGACATGCCCACATTTTATAGTAATGCTATGCTTGCATGCTCTTAAAATGACGGGTCCTTTGTTAAGGATTGACTAGTTTTACTTATCATATCTTGTCAAACCTTGGGTTTATATTTAAATGTTGGGTAGTTGATGCTTAGTTGCTTTAAATTGTGAGAGGTTACACTAAGACCCAAGATAATGAATTTGTGCCCTCATTTATTCACGTTCCTATGCATTTTGATAATAAGACCACTTGTGTTAATTGGAACATGGAGTGACCACCCAGGAAAATAGTACAACCACAAGGACTAACGGGCTATGGTCTTGGCTAAGTAACGAGAGGATCTCAATGTTGTGTGGAGGCACTGCTTGTTTTGGATGGGGCTGGTTGCTACCGACAAGGTTTGTGTGCAGAGGAGCGGGAGAGGAAGGTTTTCCTTCTAGAGACCTGCATGGTAAGGGAGCACACACACATTGAGAGATTCATTGGAAAGGCCTCGCTGTGAAACCCAGTACTTTATTCACGTGGTGCGAGAGGAGTACATGTCTTTGGCAATGGGAATCACGACTTGTGGTGAAAGTGTACAACCTCTGCATAGTGTTAAAAACTGATATATCAGTCGTGCTCACGGTCAAGAGCAGCCTGGACCCTCGCATGATAATTGAACTTGAGGATGAATAAATTGGATCATTCATGCATTGGATATGGTTATGGTTTATGGTATATATTTATGCTTAATTGGGTTGGTATATACTTACACTTAGTAATTATGCTGCTAATTAAAATCTGATCAACTAAAGTGCTTAAGCTAAATTAAATAGCCAGCTATTCCTTGTTAAGCCTTTGAGTGTCATTTGCTTTTGCTCTACACTTGCTGAGTACCAACCATAAGTGTACTCAACCTTGCTTTATCTGCGGCTCAGGCTTAGACAGAAGGTTTCAGTGGAGTATTTTAAAGATTTCTAGACGAACGTGTTTCCCCAGTCAGCTGCCTGTGGTGAAGTGTTCAAGATCCACTGCTAGTTATTCGCTTCACGTGAGTGTAATAATGTTATTTAATACTATTTACATTTTGCACTGTCTTTTGATTCACTGATGAAGTCTCATATGTGTGTAAACTTGATCCTGGCGTACATATGATAGTCATTCGGTTTTATTCTTAAAACCGGGTGTGACAGATAGTGAGCAAATTTTCTAACTATTGATATTTCTGGTAGTTAAAGTTTACCAAAGCATCACAGTCTTCACAAGGAACTGCAGGTATGATTCTGAATTTATGTTTCAGCACACAACTATACTTGATCAAGAGACATGTTGCTGCCATTTTCTATACAATGTACAAGTGGTTGTGCTCAGCATATAAATATAATGCTTCATCCCGCTAGTGTTATCTCATATCTAGCTATTTTCAGCTACCTCAACCCTGCATTACTTTTTACCTTGAATTCATGTTCCTGAGAACCAAACATGTCTTAGTAATGTTACAACATTGATCTATGTGTTCTTTTGTGGTCTGATACAGTTCCAAGTTTTCAGCTTATGTCTTCAAACAATATTGTACAACCAGAATTACTGCATGCTACAATTTTTTGATTATGATGCATGCTTGACTTTGCAGGTGTCCCAAGCAAGAGGAGAAATTTCGCACCAAGTAGGGCTGGATAGGTGCTGCTGCATGTACAAGTGTTGCACATACACATGGAAGCTCAATCATGTTGACACCAGGAAGATTATTGTGGTCTTGGATGCTTTTTGTTTTGATCTAATCCAAGAGATGAACCATTTTTCGAGCCAAACATGTGATTTGTGCACTAGTGTTAGCTACTTAGTGGCTGGGAAAGCTAATAGTTGAACTTGTAACCTGTGCAGCAAGACAATTTGCTGAATTTTGTCAACATGTAACCTGTGCAAGGCAAACTGTGATCTAGCAATAGCTGGCTATTGGTGTATTTTGTCAAAACTGTGCACGTACAATTCTCTTTGATGGCTTGAATGGAAATTGTGAGCAGGTCCTGCCATGTCAATCTGTGTTTGATGTTGAATGGGTTTATGGTTAATGATTTAGATAATATATTAATTGTAATTGGGCATATGAATACTGTGTTGGATAGTTAGTTGGAAAAAATAACATTGTCTTCAGATTGTCCGTCGGTACAGCTCAATAATAGGGTATATGTGTGTTGGTCGGTATATTGTAATAAGCGACTGAAGATTCGACGGTATAAACCTGTCCGTCGGTATAGCTTTATTCCCATGCCACTTATAACGTCAAATATGTGGTATCGGTATAACTCTATACCGACGGATGGTATGTAGGTATATAGGCTTATACCGACTGATCAGCTGTTGGTATCTAGGGCTGCGGCATAGTGAAATTAGTCCTACCTCTTGAAGGATGGCAATGCCTAGAAAATATCCTGAGGAGCCCTACATCCATGCTGCCTGTCACCAGCAACTCCTATAGAACCCCATGTCTACACAATTCACACCAGTTAGATTAAATCCGAACCAAGCAGATTTGGGCAAAAGCACCTTGCCAGAGAAAGTAGTAAGGTCAGGAAGGGGAACAAATACCTAGCATGATTCAATCAGTTTCTGGAACCAACTGGATTCTATGATAGATATATAACCAAATACGCTGTATATATCACAAAGTAATCACAAGTTATATTTGTTTGACGTTCAATTCCATGAGTTGTGTCCTTGGGCTCCCAAATATGAGTCAAATGCTTAGCGTAGATTATTATTTATGCCAACTTGCAACCCGCGAGTCCATGTTGGCACGGCTGACGCAAGTCAAATTGGTTTCAGTTACCATAGGAGAGGTTCCAAACAGGGGATGCTAGGATGCACCTGGACCAAGAAATCCAATTAAATTTATATTATATAATTGGAAGCTTTGATCCAATGTACTCTATCCTGTTGAATAATGCCCCAACGTTCACGAAATTCCATTGCTCTCACGGCATTTTTTATGTTTGTACTACAGAGATGCAGCCTTTGCCTCCCNAACAATGGATCGATGGCGAGCGCATGCATATATCTGGATTCTGGAACCTGCACGACAGCATCTTGGTGATACAAAGGATTCTCTCATAGTCGTAGGGGCAACACGTGGGTCAAGCATGGGCGTTGTCTCAAAGCCCATGCACCCGATGGTGCGGAGCGCATGCACAACCACGCTAGTGCGAAGATCCGGTATTGAGGATGGACTCGATGCAGTTGGGGGTGCCTCAGCATCTCACCAATCAATGAACAGCATTGCCTGCAAAATTTATGGATTATTTCATGATTACTGCTGCATAATCCTCAAATAATAAAAAGAGCTGCTCATTCTGCGGTTTTGATGATTTGATTGAGACAAAATTTTACACAAAGCAACTATGAAAATATGAAAGAATAAATGATTTTTACCATATATAGATAATTTGCAACACCTCAATTACAGAAACTATAACCTGTGCATTACAAGCAAGGAAATCTTGAGAGAAGTAGTGGGAGTAATCCACTTTTTATTTGCAAAGAAAATATTAATTTATTAAACCACATTCTAGACATTGTACCTTCAATAAGAGATAATTCAGAAGTACACATACAGCTAGCCGTCTAAAATCTATACTAAAAAACTGTGACCCTTTACAAATACAACAATATGCTTGCTTTATACACCACCAAATTGGGTATACATGTATTGTTGCTGAGCCTCTGCAAGATTATAATTCACTGGACTAAAGAGACAGTGTAACCATTGATTGAAGAATAAAGTAGAGGCAGTGTACAAATTGCTCAAGTGTGGAGGGACTCGCCACCTCTGCCGGTTCTAGAAGGATCCACACATTGTGAAATCCTAAACAGGAACAAGAACAACACCCATTCATGACTCATCAAGTAACTGCATCAGGTGCAGATCAGATTATTCAAGGGGCATTTGGTCGAACATATCACGTGCACTGGACAACATAAACATTGGAGTGCACTAAGGAGAGGAAGCATAGCGTGTAGGCACGGGGCAGAGAAAGAGGATGGATTATTTACCATGGTTTGATATGTGTTGCTGCACTGCCCAAGCTTGTGGCTTCTCTGTTGAAGGTTGCTTTTTCTTGGTGGCGGCGGCAAGCGTTGGACCAATTCCTCGCAGCCATGCCACTCCCCGACTCCGAACCAAAGAAATCCGAGGGTGATCTCTTCCTTCTTGTTGGATGGAAATTCAGCAGGTGGCACTGAACAGTTCAGCAGGTCAAGAAACAAGAATATACAACAGATAGGAGATGACAATAGCGACAAGAATGGATAAGCAATTCAGACATCAAAACCATCAAACAACACTGACTCATGGACATGGGATTCACGCATCAGCAAGCAAACATGGATATCAGTTAAAGAGTACATACGTTAGACAGATCAGGACACGAAGCCGCCGCTCAGTTCCGCTGGTTGCGCCGCCGCCCAGTCCCGCCCGCCGGACGCCGCTAGGTGCCTTGGCCGCTGGTTCCATGCGCCCACATCCACCAAGCTCCGTCACGGGATGCCGAGCTCCGCCACGGGGGGCCGACCGCCGAGTTCCGCCGTGCCAGTCCTGTCCTGGGGGCTGGGGGACTGAGGGCGCGGGCAGGGCAGAGCAGAGCCGCCGCAGATGCCGATGCCGATGTGGAGCCGCCGCCGCGCCGCCCACGCCGCAGGTCAGGGAGGAGAGGGAAGAGATGGCGGCAGCGCGGATGGATATGGGCGCAGTCGTGTGGCAGTCTGGCAGAGAAGGAAAGAAACAGGAGGCGACACGATTGACAAGCGGGATTGGAGTTGGGTACGTGCGGCCAGGTCACCGCCGCAGGCGGAGCACATCATAGTCCCGCCCCTGGATCCACCCCGCGGCGCTCGAGAGCTGCTCACGTAGAGGGAGCGTCGGAGGAGGGCCCTCGCCGGCGTTGCCATGCCAGCAGAGAAGACGGCCGCCACTCGGCGTGGAGGAGAGGCTGCGTGCGTGGAGAGGAGGAGCGACGAAGAGAAAGGAAGGAGATTTGTGGACTGATGAGGCGCGAGATCGAAGGCGCAAATATCACGGGCGCGTGAGGAGCAGTGGGCAGCTGGCGTGATTGACGGGCGAGATTGGGTGGGTACAGGCGGGCGGGTAAACGGATTCGCCGGTGAAAAAAATGAGGAAAAGCGTGGAAAACATTTTAGAAAGCGCTCTTTTTTAAGATCTCAAAACTTTTATCTCCTAATTGCCTCCTCGGTCTGACATGCGGGTCCGGTGTGAGGGGTGGAGGGATTTTTTGAGTAAAAAGTGTTTCAAAAGAACTCGTTCTTATAGATTAGGATGACATAGTTGAAAGAGCAACAATTTTTTATATTTTGATAGGATGAGGAAAACTAAACTTATAGTATATCATAGTTGACTGGAGTCAAATGAAGTTTCCCCTATATGCTAATGTTGAGGGCCCAACTCATAATTCAGACTTTTCTCGAGAAAAAGAACTTATAATTCAGGCTGGTACAGTTATCTTACTTGGGGCGTTGCCGACGACTCGACGTTGGAAGAGCTGATGGTCTACGTCGTCCGTCCGCACATGGCTTGACGCCGTGTTTAGATGAGGAATTTTTTCACCCTCCTTTGACCATTAATTAGAGGTATTAAATAAAATCAGTTTACAAAACTACCTCCACAACCCCCTAGTAAATTCGCGAGACGAATCTAATGAGGCCTTTGACCGCACGATTCGAGGATGATTACTGTAGCATTACTGTAGCAAATCATGGATTAATTAGGCTCATTAGATTCGTCTCGAAAAGTTACGCTCATCCGTGAAGAGGTTTTGCAAATAGACTTCGTTTAGTACTCCATGCAAGAAAGATTTATTTTTGCAAAATTTTTTGAAGTCCCCACGAAACACGGAGAAAATCCAGTGCACCCTGCCCACGACACCGACACCACTGCCCAAGGAGGCCGTCAAGACAAAGTCCAAACGTACGGCCGGTCTCTCGAAAACTTTCGTTGGCTGTTGCTTGGACTTGTAACGATTCTCCACCTATACGTGTACGTGATGAAACACGCAGCTCTTAGCGAGCCAGCGACCTAATTAAAGGCGGAAAACGAAACCAATGAATGGTTCAAGCAGGGTGCCTCTATGGCTACATAGACTTGTCTGCCGATCAGTTCAGTTCTACATACATATAACATATCTCCCCTGTTACGAACAAATACCTCAAAAAAGAAAAAAAATCCAAGAACAAGAGCAAAGCTAGCTATCAAAATGAGTGCTTGCTTGCTCCGTCCCCAAGGAGCTGCTGATGCAATCGTCTCGATCCTTGTGGTAGCACTGTCCCTGTCCTTGTCCTTTGTTCCTGCAAGGGCGACCTCATCAGGCTGGGGCTGCGTCGCAGTCGAGCGGGCGGCGCTCATCTCCTTCAAGCAAAGCTTCGACGACCACGGTGGCCGTCTCTCGTCATGGCGAGGCGGCGACTGCTGCCAGTGGAAGGGAGTCCGGTGCGACAACCGGACCGGCCATGTCATCAAGCTGGACCTCGGCGGTAGCGAGGGCTCAGGATGGTTCACGCTGCGAGGTGACGTGATGATGAGCTCCTGCTCCTCCATCGCCGCCTTACACCATCTCAGGTACTTGGATCTTAGCTTCAGTGACTTCAAGTACACAAGGATGCCTCCATTTCTGGGTACCCTCAACAATCTGAGGTATCTCAACCTCTCAAACACGAATTTCCGGGACGTAACTTTGCAGCTGGGTAACCTTTCTCAGTTGCAGTACCTTGATCTCAGCTATGGATATTATTCGAATGTGTCAGATCTTTCATGGCTTGGTCGTCTCTCTTCCTTGAAGAGTCTCCATATGAGCTACACCGACCTCAGTAATGTAAGGGATTGGTTTCGCCAGGTCAACATGCTGCCTAATCTCAAAAACCTCTTCCTCAGTAACTGTTTCCTTGACAGCACAGTCTCTACAATATCCCATTGGAACCTCACACATCTTGAGGTCCTAGATTTATCCTACAATTCATTATTTGACTCTTTGCTTCAACACAACTGGTTTTGGAAGGTTACTACCCTCAAGGAGCTTTATCTCAGTGGTTGTGACTGGTCTGGGCCCATCCCTAATGCACTGGGAAACATGTCATCCCTTGAGGTCTTATACTTGGATTACAATGGACTGTCAGGTATCATGCCGATGGCCTTGAAAAATCTATGTAATTTACGGCTACTGAGTTTAGTCTTCAACAATATCAATGGGGATATGCTGGAGAGATTGCCAGAGTGCTCGTGGAGCAAGTTGCGTAAGCTAGACTTGAGTCGTGCAAATTTGACCGGGCAACTGCCGGTTTGGATAGGAAATCTAACCAATCTGAGCTACCTTGACATCTCTCAGAACATGCTAGTGGGTCATGTACCTCTTGGGATAGGTAACACGAGGAGGCTAAGTTATCTTGACCTCTCACAGAACAAGTTGGTTGGTTCTCTGCCTTCTAGCATAGGAAACATGACGAGTCTAAGTTATCTTGACCTCTCTCAGAACATGCTGGATGGTGCTGTACCGGACGGGATTGGAGCACTCAGTAATTTGACTTACTTCAGCCTGGGGATGAATAACTTCAGCGGTGTGCTTTCAAAAGACTTTTTTGAAGGTCTGGTGAACCTTCAATATCTAAACCTTTCACATAACACGCTGAAATTGGACTTTGCCGAGGATTGGGTGCCTCCATTTTTTTAGAAAAAGGAAATTTCATTCCGGCCTCTGCATGAGTTTTGCACTCAACCATTCATTATTACAGTTACAGCCTCCGGCTGATTAAAGCAAGCTTTGAAAAAGCAACAAAAAGTATGGAGATAAAAGCATATCAAAAGGCCAACTAAGCACTAAGCCTATTAAATGACAGCCATCCATGCTTGGCGAAAATCTCCATAGCCGTCGTCTCCAACATGCGACAAGCCCACTTCATTGTTGGTTTTGTGCTCTTCTTTTGAAGAATCGACCAGTAGCGTGCCCAGTAAGTGGCCCTGAAAATGACCTGCATATCCCCATTGATTAACCGGAGGACATCTTGGGTCATGTGACCTGGGGCCTCGATTTCCTGCGTGGCTGAGGTGGCAAACCGACATAAACAGCCTTGATATATCAAATGCAAAGATCAATGATGTGTTGCCACACTGGTTTTGGGATGTGGTTTCTAATGCTTGGAGCTTGGACTTGTCAAGGAATCAACTTAGTGGTGATTTACCAGCAAAGTTGGAGCTGCCAATCATAGAAGAAATGGATCTCTCTAGAAATTCTTTGTCGGGACAGCTACCGGCAAATCTCACAGTTCCCAACCTATGGAGTTTGCTTCTTTACAACAACAATTTCACAGGCGCCATTCCGGCATACGTTTGTTATGATTTCTACGAAATAAACCTGTCAAACAATCAGCTAACAGGGGATTCTCCTCAATGTTCAGATAGATTCTCATTATTGGAAATGGTAGACTTGAAAAATAACAAACTCTCTGGTGAATTCCCTCATTTCCTTCAAAATGCTACAAATTTAAGCTTCCTTGACCTTTCACATAACAAGTTCTTTGGAGATGTGCCAACATGGATCGCAGATAAAATGCCAAGCCTAGAGGTGTTGATTCTGAGATCGAATATGTTTGACGGTCACCTTCCCAAACAATTAACTAGGCTTTCTAGACTTCATTATCTGGACTTAGCACACAACAACTTATCAGGAAGTATACCTTCGTCTCTAGGAAGGTTGAGAGGCATGACACATTCGCATAGCGCAGACATATACAATTATACCACCGACAGCATATCACCATTCATAAAAGATCGAGAGCTTAACTACACTCATGAACAAATTCTGCATATAGTGTTGATTGACTTGTCAAGTAATGGTTTCACCGGATACATTCCGAAGGAACTATCTTCACTCAAGGGGCTGCGGAGTTTGAATCTCTCTAGCAACCAGATAAGCGGACCGATTCCTGACGGCATTGGTGATTTGAGTGAATTGGAGTCCCTGGACCTATCTTTTAATAATTTCACTGGCCACATCCCCCTAACTCTATCCGATCTCACCTTCCTGAGTTGCCTTAACTTGTCCTACAATGATTTATCCGGAAGGATCCCCTCTGGACGACAGCTGGAAACACTCAATAATCAGTACATGTACATCGGCAATCCTGGACTTTGTGGGCCTCCACTTCCAAACAATTGCTCAATGAATCGCACAAACCCAAATATCAATCAAGAGCATGAAGGTGGTCGATCCTCTTTGTATCTCAGCATGAGCACTGGTTTTGTGATGGGTCTTTGGACTGTATTCTGTGCCATGTTGTTCATGAAAACATGGAGGATTGCTTACTTTCAGATTTTGGACCAGCTATATGATAAGGTTTATGTGCAAGTGGCTATCACTATCAGCAAGGCTGCTTTTATAAGGAAATGTGGAAACCAAGAGAGATGAAGGTTTTCTTCCCTTTTTGCACCTTTATTCTTGAACCCTTTCGTATTGTTTTTGCTTCTGTTTCCTTTTTATTGTGGGTCTCTATCGTGTAACAATAAACTGAATTATGACAGCTTTGTAAGCAGTTATCAGTAAGCAGGAAGTTGCTCTGTTAAAATATTAGATGCGTGTGTGTGTGCGCCAATATCTACAATCACAAGGTCGGTCAGCCCACCACCATTCCTCCATTGCCCACGGCTGTCGGCCGGCGTCGCCATTGGCTGCCTTGGTCCTGGCCCCCCGCTGCCGCGGCCTCTGCCTCTGCCTAGCTTCCCTTGATCCCCCGCTTTTTTTCATGAAAATGGAAATGTTTATGTAAACCAAACAAAATGTTTCAGAGCACACCAAAATATCCTGTCCCTTGAGCGCTTTTCACGCATAGAACTGGCTTTCTACTCTTCAAACTAGTGCAGACTGAAACTAGACTTCTCCATGAGCTCTCTTACCAACACACAGAGAGACGACCGCAAAACTGGCCGAGGACTCCTCTCCGGAGCGTTCATTCAGAGAATTTCCTATATGACATTAGAAAATATAGTCCATCTTCTATGTGTCATTGAAAATATAGCCATTCTTTCATTGTCATTGGTAAAAGAGCTCATGGCCGCAAAACCGGCCGCAAATTTATTACTTGTACAATCCGCAAATCGGAGCACTAGAAAACAAACTACTCTATTAATATGCAACAATATGTGGAGTATTCAGCTAGTTTACCTATCGCTACGGGTGTTAAAGGACCTAAAAATTCAGCCTACTAGTTTTAAGGATAGGACTGAATAAGAGTCGGGCTAAAATACTATATATTTTTGAACTAAAATTAATTAGGACCAAGTTAGATTATGAAGAAGGCATAAGGGCCATGATAAATTACCACTCCTACCTACAGTAGACTCCACACTGTGTGCCATCGTAGGTCGTAGGCACCGCGGGGGCCTCACACGATGCGCCGCCCAGCTGCCCCCGCTAGGGGTGGGCGTTCGGTCTATTCGGTTCGATCTATATGGTTTTAATGAATTTCGGATTTTAAAACATGAGGACCAAAGTTTTGGAAAAAATAATAGAAACCGAACCCGAATAGACCGACTATTTTGGTTCGGTCTACTGACTAACCGAATTGTTGTGGATACATTTGTCACCCATCAAAACTCTATGGTAGTAATTCAAATTCGCAACTCATTTAATGTCTGAGTTTGAGGACCACAAGATGAAGCCAAATAACTAACAAGTTCATTAAAGATAAATTTAAGATAGCCAATAACACAAAGTTGCAACCTTCATAGTATAAATATGCAACTACGTTGAATTTCAGGTTATTAGATCTATTCGGGTTTTGAAGCACAGGAACTGAAACCGAACCCAAACCCCGAATTACATTTGGTCTCTAGACCGAATCCGAACTCCGAAACCTAAATTGACCGATAATTCGGGTAATTTGGGTTCGGTTCGGATCGGTGTTCGGGTCTCAGGTTCAAAGTGCCCACCCCTAGCCCCCGCCGCGGGTCCTGAGCTGCTCGCACCCGCAGGCTGCTGCCACCGCCGCGGGATCATGCGCTGCTCACGCCCGACGCGCCCTCGCGAGCAGCCCTGCACGTCAGGCCGCCGTAGGTGCCCCGGCTTGCCGCACCGTCTCCTGTCCGCTGCAAGACGCATCTGCTCGCCGTGCGGCCGTGGGCGGTCCATGGCCCCACGCACGCCGCGGCGCCGAGGACCTAGTGACCTGCCCGGAACAGAAGGTGAAAGTAAATAAGAAGAGTTTTCTATTTCTCCCGCTCACACACAGGATCTATAAACAGAGTCCGTAAAACTAACAGTTAAATTTGACAGAATGACATAAAAGGGATAGAAAATTAGAATCCAGTGATAATGAAGAGATGACTAAATTTTTAATGCCATATGGAAGATAAACTATATTTTCCAATGACATAAAAAAATTTCTCTGTTCGTTCTATCCGTCTGCCAGCGAGCCAGGGCCTGGCGCTTCGCGCCGGCCATCGGTCGTTGGAGAAATAGGAAACACGAGTAAGACCCTGTTTAGATTAGCAAGTTTTAAATATTCATGAGTCACATCGAATGTGGTGCCATTAATTAGGAGTATTAAACATAGATTATTGACAAAACCCATTCCATAACCCAGGAGTAAATTCGCGAGACGAATCCATTGAGCCTAATTAGGTCATGATTAGACAACATGGTGTTACAGTAAACAATCTCTAATGATGAATTAATTAGGTTTAATAGATTCATCTCGTGATTTTTCGTCCATATGTGTAATTAGTTTTATAATTAGATCATATTTAATCTTTCTAATTAGTAT
>CM014277.1:30089244-30121746 GCA_004135705.1 Alloteropsis semialata | reverse complement strand
TTCGGTCACATTTTCTCTTAATACCAAAGGACTTGATTGACCGATGTTTGCATCTTTTAGCCATGTAATTGGATTAATGATCTGCATTATTAATAATTTCTATTCTCAGTGACATAGTGATTACATTCAAATGCAACTTGCAGAGGAATATCATAACCCTACCATATTGTAGCGAAGTTGCTGAGGTGTGGGAATTGGGACATGATCAACTTGTTGAGTTGTCGACCATCCAGGCTCGTGAGCATCTCGAATCGGGATGGTAGGTGGCATATTAGTAACATAGCCACCACGTCTAGCTGCCTGACGCTGTCTCGGCATGATACTAACCAAAATAAACCGTAATATATTACAAGTCAATTTAACAAAACTAGTAAATACTTATAAAGAAGCATAAGACAAAATCAAATTTGGCCAACATTACATACCATAATGCTTCAACATAATTAGAATTACATAGCATCATCATGCTTCAACATAAGTACAACATTATGCTTGAACAGCAATAAATGTTTTCTTTACAAGAGTGCCTTCGTTATGATCGTTGCGAGCGTAAGGAGCATCTTCATTGGCCAACAGGATGCTTGTGTCATTCTCCACACTGAACGGAGACACCTCGTCACACCTATTATAATCATCTTCATCGGTGACGTCCTCGACACCCACGATTTTTCTTTTTCCCGTGAGAACTATGTGCCGTTTTGGATAAAGTTCGGAGTTGTTTGTTTGCAGAGTCCCCGTCTTGGGTTTGGTAGACATGTCCTTCACATAAAACACTTGATGCACATCCTTGGCGAGCACGAATGGTTCGTCTACATACCCAATTTTGTTGAGATCCACAGTTGTCATGCCGTAGCGGTCTATAGTAACACCTCCACTTGTAAGTTTCACCCATTTGCACCGAAAAAGTGGTATTTTCAAAGGTCCATAATCTAGTTCCCAGATCTCCTCTACCTGGCCATAATATGAGTCCCTGTTCCCTTTGTTGTCATAGGCATCTATACAGACACCACTATTTTGGTTGGTGCTTTTGTCGTCTTGGGCTCTCGTGTAAAATGTATACCCATTTATGTCATAGCCTTGGAACGTCAAGAATGAGGATGATGGTCCCCTTGCCAAATACGCCAGCTGTGTATGTATTGTCTCGTTACCCATGAGCTTTTGTCGCAACCAACCAGCGAAAGTTTCTATGTGATGACGTGTAATCCACTTCTCAGACTTTCTTGGATTTTGGTAGCATATTATAGTCTTGTGCTCCTCGATGTAAGGAGCCACCATGGTTGACGACTGCAATACAGTGTAATGGGCTTTCATGAATAAATCGTAGTCGCTACACCTTGTTTGTTTCCTTCCTAACGTGCCCTTTCCAAGTAGTCTCTCCTTCATGGCGTGACTCAGGTAGCCCAATCGGTTTCAGTTCGGGGATATAGTCAACACAGAACTCAATGACCTCCTCTGTTCTGTATCCCTTGGCGATGCATCCTTCTGGAAGAGAACGATTACGAACATATTTCTTTAGAATAGCCATGAGCCTCTCAAAAGGATACATATTGTGTAGGAATACAGGACCAAGAATACCAATCTCTTTGACAACATGGACCAGGAGATGCGTCATAATATTAAAGAAAGACGGACGAAATATCATCTCAAGGCTGACAAGGCTTTGGGCCACATCATCCTGCAGCTTTGCTAGATTAGTGGGATCGATTGCCTTCTGGTCGATTGCACTGAGAAAGGCGCATAGCTTCACAATAGTTGTTCGGACATTAACGGGTAGAATTCCCCTCAGCGCCACCGGAAGCAATTGTGTGAGCAGCACATGGCAGTCATGGGACTTGAGGTGTACGAATTTCTTCTCTTTCATATTTATCAGACTCTTTACATTCGATGAGTAGCCGGACGGGACCTTAATACTGTTCAAGCAATCAAACATGCTGGTCTTCTCCTCCTTGCTTAGAGTGTAGCTAGCAGGACGCAAGTTCCAACGCCCTTTCTCTCTTTTCTCAGGATGCAGGGGATCTCGTTGTTTCATACGTTTCAGGTCCTGTCGTGCTTCAAGCGTATCTTTTGACTTTCCGTAAGTACCAAGGAACCCTAGCACGTTTACGCAAAGATTTTCGTCAGGTGCATCACATCAATTGCGTGGCGTACATCTAAGACCTCCCAATATGGTAGGTCCCAGAATATTGACCTTTTCTTCCACATGGGCGCCTTTCCATTTTCACTTGCCGCTGGCTGGCTGCCAGGTCCCTTCCCAAAGACCACCTTCACATCTTTTACCATAGCAAATACATATTTTCCATCCTGATGCCTTGGTTTGCTACGACCTTCCGCCTCAAAATGCTTTCCTTTCTTTCTCAGCGGATGTTTCTCAGAAAGGAATCGACGATGGCCCATATACACACACTTTCTACAATGTTTCAGATAAATGCAGTTGGTGTGTTCTAGGCAATGTGTGCATGCTTTGTATCCCTTGTTTGACTGTCCCGACAGGTTACTAAGTGCAGGCCAATCATTGATGGTCACAAACAGTAATGCTCTTAGGTTAAATTCCTCTTGCTTGTGCTCATCCCACGCCTTTACACCATCTTTGCCCCACAACAACAAAAGTTCCTCAATCAGTGGCCTTAGATACACATCAATGTCGTTGCCAGGCTGCTTTGGCCCTTGGATTAGCACTGGCATCATAATGAACTTCCGCTTCATGCACATCCACGGAGGAAGGTTGTACATACAAAGAGTCACGGCTAAGTGCTGTGGCTACTGCTCATATCACCGAAAGGATTCATGCCATCCGTACTCAAACCAAATCTTATGTTCCTTGCATCTTCTGCGAAGTCTGGGAATGCTCTGTCGATTTTTCTCCATTGCGACCCATCAGCGGGGTGTCTCAACATATTGTCTTCCCTCCGATCCTCTTTGTGCCACCGCAGCAATTTAGCATGCTCTTTGTTTCTGAACAAGCGCTTCAGACATTGTATTATAGGAAAATACCACATCACCTTGGCAGGGACTCTTTTCTTGGGGGCCTCTCCCTCAACATCACCAGGGTCGTCTCGCCTGATTTTATACCGCGAGCAATTGCAAACCGGACAGGCGTCCAAAGATTCGTACGACTTGCCCCGATAAAGGATACAATCAATGGGACATGCGTGTATCTTTTGTACTTCCAGTCCTAGAGGGCAAACGATTTTTCTTGCTTCGTATGTTGTTTCGGGCAATGTGTTGCCCTCTGGAAGCATCTTCTTTATCATTTTCAATATCTCTCCAAAACCTTTGTCAGACAAGCCATTAGTTGCCTTCCATTGCAACAGTTCCAGTGTGGTACCCAATTTTTTCTGGTCCTATTTGCAATCTGGGTACAACAATGTTTTGTGGTCCTCCAACAAACGGTTCATCTTCTCCCGCTCTTTCGCACTTTCGCAGTCTTTCTCTTCATCACGGATCATGCCACCTAAGGCGTCATCATCCTCATCTTCTGCAACTGCTTCACCCTCGCCCATTGCTGTATCATCTGCAAAGGCACCGTATTGTGCAAAGTCCGGGATGTTGTCGTCACCTTCTTCATCACCTTCTTCAAAGAATATCCCCGCTTCGCCGTGTTTGGTCTAACAGATATAGTTAGACATGAAACCACTCATAAGCAAGTGTGTGTGGACCACCTTCTTCGAGATGTGATAATCCTTCTTATTCTCACAGACCTTGCATGGACAGCATATAAAACCCGAGGTCGAGTTAGCCTCTGCCGCGTCGAGGAATTGATGAACGCCATTAATGAAGTCAGATGAGCGTCTATCCGCGTTGTACATCCATTGCCGATTTATCAACATCATTTGATGCCACCAAAAAGATGTATTTCTAAAGTTCGTAGTAAGCCTTAACAAGAATATCTTTTATAATCTCTAAAAATTTCGACAGCACCTCCCCTGCATCGGGAGGTTTCCAAAACCTGCGACAAACCAAGGGCACGATGGCCGACAACCACATTCCAAAATCATCAACGTCTTACTTTTGCTCATCTCAAAAAAAGTTTGAAGGAGTGATTTGCCTCAGATATGTTGTCTTTCATTTGACCTTGAACTTGGAGCATAAGAAACATTACAGGTGGTAAAAAACAATTGGTTCATGGTAGGCATGGAACCATGGGACACACCCAGCCCAACCATCACAACCGATTCGTTGCTTGGGCATGGATGTATCCCATGGTTTGATGACAACCATGAGAAGCATAACTATACAATACAAGCTCAAGCTCAAGGTCATCATATGTTACCCAGCTAGAAAACTAGGTAAAATTTGATATCATCATAGGCATGCCAAGAGTTGGATTGTTTTAGTTCAAGATATTGACAACCATGAGAAGTAAAATTGAATTTAAAATCTAACTAAATAAGAATATCATTTATAATCTCAAAAAATCCTAATAACCCTAAATATCAACGTCATTTGAAGCCTCTAAAAAGATGTAATTCTAAATTTCGTAATAAGCCTAAATATGAATTTCATTTATAATCTCTAAAAATCCTAATAACCCTAAATATGAATATCATTTCTAATATCTAAAAATCATAATAAGCATAAATATGAAAATCATTTAAAGTTTCTACAAATAATACAAAAATCTAAACAATGTCTAAAAATTTGTGCATCATCTCCACACATGCAACAACTAACTATATATTGATTCTCTATTACAAATTCATAATAAAAATGAAGATTCAATCTAAAATCTCTTATTTCAATCCATTCCACAAAACATAAATTACTCAAAACATAGAGCATGAAATAGACCATACTAAACGTCAAAAGAGAGAGGATGAAGTTGCTAACCTTCTAGCGGACTTGGTTTGCAAAATCTCCAAAAGTTATGGAAAAATCGGCATGAGCTCCCCCAACCCGAGCTCAATGGAGGATGAAGAAATGAGCCATGGCTCGGGCTGGGGGAGGAAGAAGGGGCCTTATACGCAGAGCCCCTTTGGTACCGGGTGGTGGCACCACCCGGTACCAAAGGGGCTCACATTGGTACCGGTTGGTGTCACCAACCAGTACCAAAGGCCCCGAGGCTCATTGGTACCGGGTGGTGACACCAGCCGGTACCAATGTTGCCTCATAGGTACCGGGTGGTGCCACCACCCGGTACCAATGAGCGCGCAGAATTATTGGGGATTGGACCCGGTACCAATGCTTCCATTGGTACCGGGTCCAATCCAACCGTGACCGATTAGGGAGGATGGATAGAGAGTTCTCTGGTAGTGCCAGCTACCCAGGCTGAATTGCTGCGAGGGCAGGTCCTCCAGTGGGTTGTTGGGGCCATGGCCTGCCTCACTTGCACCCCTCTCTTCATTTGCCGTTAACGATTCAAATTCTCTTGACAGATCATGGATGGAACTGTATACAAAAAAGAAAGAAAATTAGCAGGCATACGTGGCATTTTGATGCTACGACGAAATTCTTTACCTTTGCTGCTTTGACGACTCAAGCTTATATTTTCTCTCTTCATCCTTGGTCGTATGGATGCTAATTGCATCACTGGCCTTGATCGCTTCAGGATCCTCCATCTCACTGGTCAGTGAACCTGCTTTGTTCTGAAAAAAAGAAGCGAAGTATGGATGGATGTAGCCTATGTTCTGAAGCGTTATCATAGTTATGTCTGTGAGCTCTTTTATGGTACTCCATACTACCAACGAGTGGTATATAGTATAGACCCCCCACAAGTAAGGGGTAGTTTAGTAATTTTACTTAGATGAAAATGAAATTAGAGATTGAAAATGCAAAAATATATATCAAGGATCAAAGTGATTTTTTTAAAATCAATTATGCCATTAATTTTTTCCTAAAATATCCATATACTACTATACTACCCACTGTATACTACTATACTACCGTTAAAGTTTTCAGTAGTAGACAATTAATCTGAACCGTACGATATTTTCATACTAGTCCTTCTTAGACACTAATATAGAGTAGTATGGAGTACTGTACAAGAGCTATCTGTCTCATGTGTCCTATATGGATGAACTGGACGGAAGACAGCGAGACCAATTTTCGAAAATTGTTTTGGCAGCATACCTTTAGTTTCTCTTCCCCCCACTTCGCGTACCATTTACGTTTCCTGGTCAACCGTTCATCATCTAATATCTAAAATGCCAATCTTTGAGAGCAAATAAGCTGATAAGACGTGCCATAGTTATGTCTCAGTTGCTTCTTAATGATTTTATTTTCAATGCTAGAGTTTCCATTTTAATAGTAAAACACCTACTGTATTGAAATTGACAGATAAATAAATCTTTATAAACTAGAATGAAAACTCATTTGTTGTCTATACTATTGAAAAGAGATATTTGAAAGCAATAAGATATATATACTAAGATAGCAAAAGGAGCAGCCAGAGCAAATAAAGAACTTTACAATAATGGATATAGATTTGCAGGGCACTTACTATTTTTTTTGGTGTTAGTGAGCTTCATGTCGTTCTTCCATGATTTGCACCACTGAACTAGTCCAGGGCAGCCTCTAATGTTTACCAGTTGGAGGCATGTGAGTTGTTGTATGCTCTCTGGTAGGGTCATGATGCCATGGCAATGGAATATCTCGAGTTTCTTGAGAGAGGTGAGGTCACCCAACCTCTCTGGTAGCTTTTATCAGAAAAACCTCTCTGGTAGCTCCATAGTGGCGTTTTTACGATCTCGACCTATCACAGTTAGAGTCTTGAGGGAGGAGATACAGTGGAGCAAATCTGTTGAGCGGCATGTGAGATCACTGCAGTCAGTAATGTGTATGTGTCTGAGACAAGGGAGGTGGCGAAGCAAGCTCCACTGATGCAGGGGTGCCACACAGCATGTCAGCGTAGGTACCACTGACGTGGCCTGTGTTCTCCCATGACGACAATAATACTTGGTCACTATTACTTACGAACAACCTGCCCTTACCTGGAGGCGAGCATGCTTTGAACCTCAGCAAGGGGCAGTGATGTATACTCATCACACGGAGTTTGGGGAACACGAGCTCATTCAAACCGTCCTCATCACAGGAATATGCCACGTTCCACTCTTCCGTGCATTTCATATCAATTAGGTGAAACCACTTAAGTTTAGGAAATGCTCTTCTGCCACCATAAAAGTCTCGATCAATCTTCCTAATACTATCCATTCTTCTGATATCCAGCGACTCGAGGTTTGGTAACTGACCAAGTGGTGGTAGGACGTTGCAACTGGGCATGTCCGTTATGACCAACTTCCCAAGATAAGGAAGATAAGTAACAATGCTCATAAGCCAGGATGGAAAGCAAACACTATTATAACCTTTTAGCGATAATCTTTCTAGTGTGACTGGTGGCTCCAGTTTTCCCAAAACTTCCCTATCATCCACAAATCTCTTAGCATCTCTAGTCCATTCCAATTCTAAATCTTCAATACTCTGCTTTTCCACCAGTTTTATTCTCTTCGCCTCTTCTGCAGACTTCACATTTTCAAGCCTGATTATGTGCAAGAAAGTCGGATGTTTATCCTTGAGCTCAGAAATATTGCTACTGGATTCATCATCACCAGCACGTACCACAAAATGTGGTAACAAGGCTGGCATAGTGGACATATCTAACCCCCAGCAACCATTTACATGTAGAAATTTCAGACTATTAATTGAAGATATGCTAGCTGGCAGACTCCGTAACTTCCTCCAATACGAGAGATCTAGTGTATTTAGTTTTCGGAGGTTCCCAATAGATTCAGGTATACTAGTACACAGATCATTGGAGCGTAAATTAAGATACTCGAGATTGGAAAGGCTACTGATGCACTCAAGTAAACAGTCATACTCAGCTTCAACTGGTTGGTCATCACAGCTAGCTTCTAAATTTAAATACCTGAGTTTAGTGAGATTAATCAGTGCTTGTTGTAATCCAGAATAGAAGGAATGTGATAAATTCGAATATTTCAGTTCTGTGAGGTGTGACAAATTCAAATATTGCAGTTCTGTGAGGCCGCCCATTGCTCTTGGCAGATCTCTAATCCATACACAATTTGATAAGTTCAAATGTTCTAATCGGCTCAAGCTCTGCAACGATTCTGATAGACACGAAATATTAGAGGAGGACAAATCCAGATGCACCAAGCTTTCCAGATTCCAGAATGAGTCTGGTAACTGTCGGATTGAGCTGCCTGACAAATCAAGATACATCAGGCTTCCCAATTCTCCAATTGACTCCGGTAATTTTCGGATACCTGAATGGTATATGTTGCGAAGATTGAGATAAATCAGATTAGAGAGCTTCGTGATACATTCTGGAACCATTACATCTTCGATATCTGGAGCTTCAAGATATCTCAACTGTTTCAGATGGCCAATGGGCCGTGTTCGGCAGCCGGGACAATTTTTTGTCCCGGATTACTGTCGCCCGCATGAAGCCCTAAACGAAGTTTATTTGCAAAACCTTTTCACAGATGAGTGCAACTTTGCGCGACGAATCTACTGCACCTAATTAATCCATGATTTGCTACAGTAATGCTACAGTAATCATCCTCTAATCGTGCGGTCAAAGGCCTCATTAGATTCGTCTCGCGAATTTGATAGGGGGTTGTGGAGGTAATTTTGTAAACTGGCTTTATTTAATACCCTTAATTAATGGTCAAAGGTGCATTTAATGGGGGATCAATTTTTTGATCCCCCAAACGAACACGGCCAAGCTCTGTATTATGCACTCACTTAAATCCAATACTCGCAGGGACCTAACAGGTGCAAATGCAGCGCCGCTTAGGCCAGGCCCAACGCGGTGGCCTCGGTAGTGGCCTGAGCAGCCAGCTTGGCTCGGTCTCCACGGTGGAGCGCATGCAGCTGCCCCGCAGGGTGTCAGAGGCGCCTGCAGAAGTCGCACTGCCTGAGGAGAGAGAGGGACAGGAGTGCTGCTTGGAAAGGAGAAAAAGTGACGTAAAGTGTGGGTGCTTGGGTTGGGTGGTAAAATTTTTTGCTAGTATCCTCACTACTTTTTGCTGACATGGACAATGAAGCCATTACTTGTGGGTGCTTGGGTTGGGCTTGCCCTTAGTTTGCTTCTGCAACCGTCCAAAAAACGCACTGCTATTAGCCTTGCACGAGAAGTCAAGCATAAGTCCAGTGGCTTGCTACAGTCACTGAGTAATGCATATTGGCAGCTGCTTCCCCGACTATTGCCCTGTCTGCTCTGATCAAGAATTTGATTGCCAAGGAGAGTAACAGCCAAGTCATGTACCAGATCATGCATGACGAAAAATGTGCGTTGTTCATAGTACCCTTCAGAAGTCTGCAGCAAAAGTACAACCGGCCGTGTTTAGATGGCTCCTGAAAAATTTTTCAGGGTAATAAATGCATCTTTGACCACTAATTAGGGGTATTAAATAATGTCAGTTTACAAAACTACCTCCACAACCTCTAGTAAATTTCCGAGAAGAATCTAATGAGGCCTTTGACCGCATGATTAGAGGATGATTAGAAGATGGTTACTGTAGCATCACTGTAGCAAATCATGGATTAATTAGGCTCATTAGATTCGTCTCGGAAAGTTACGCTCATCCGTGGCTGGGTTTTGCAAATAGACTTCATTTAGTACTCCATGCAAAAAAGATTCCCTTTTGCAAAATTTTGCAAAGAGCATCTAAACACGGCCGCGTCAGGATTTTTTCGATCCCATGAATATACTGACCACAATCCATATGGTCTAATTAGCATGAATAGGCACTGCTGCAGAAAACGTTTATAGGGGCGGTTTAGCGGGCGTTTTCAGGGGCGGCGCCGAAATCCGCTCCTGCTCTTGGCTGCTAAAAATGGTCATTTGCAGGGGCGGGTTAGTAGCCCGCCCCTGAAGATGGTGTTTCTAGGGGCGGGTGATGGCATGGGCCACCCCTGGACCCGCCCCTAGAAATGCTAAGGCACACGGCAAAGTTCATTTTTACTAACCAAAAATAAATCAAAAAAATAGCAAAAAAAATTATTCCAAATGTGGGAAGGCCCCCAACCGTAAAATTCGCGTCATTTTTTCGCCTAATCTCCTCTACCAAAATTTTTTCGCGTAAAATTCGCGCGCTCCGTGGCTGGTGGGATTCGAACTCACGACCTCTCCCTCGCGCGTAACCTCCTCTACCACTGCACCACACTCTCACCTATGCCTAAATTCTATTTTGACTCCTCCCATATTATACTAAACTGAGTGTAATGCTAGTTTGAGGCCCTAAACAAATTCAAATTAAAAAGTTGTCAACTACAAAGTTTTATAACTTTTTAAAATCTACATTTTTCATTTTGGTGGTTTCTCCATCCGAGGTCGTTTACAAAATTTGAATTTCAAATTTGAGAAAATTCACACTTAGTTTTCGTTGACAAGATGATTTCAAATAAAAAAGTTGTCAACTACAAAGTTTCATAACTCATTGTGATCTACAACTCTCATTTTTACTGTTTCTCCATCCAAGGTCTTTTGAAAAATCTCAAATTTCAAATTTGAGAACTACAAACATACTTTTCCAGGGGCGGGTCATGGCATGAGCCGCCTCTGATAATGCGCTTCCAGGTGCGGGTCATGGCATGTGCCGTCCCTAGAAAGAGCAGCATTTGCATGACCCGTCCCTGGAAATTGTTCTATAGGGGTGGCCCTTAGCTACAGTAGCGCACGTGCATTTGTAGGGGCGCGTCGCGTTTTAGTCCGCCCCTAAAAAAAACATGGTTCTTACAAATGTTTTCTGTAGTAGCAAGGAACAGCCATTATATCTATTAGATTTTCTAATATTAACCCCTAGACGTCAAACACAAATGTCCTGTCCACAAGAAGGTCGATGTCACCAATAAGGCTTAACAAGCAGCATTGGACGCTTTTCCAATTATGGGCTGGCTCATGAATAAACTAAAAATTCTTACAAATCTCGAAAGCAAATGTAGGGCAAGAGGATGATGCAATGGTGGAAACATTTAGTGCCACCTTACTAGTAGAGGTGGAGCATGACAAATTGAAATAATGAGGTTGTCTTCCCTCCAATTTAAAGACTGTGTGTGTGAGGAGAGAAGTGAAACACCACATATGATCACTCACTACGCCAACAAGGGTCAACACAAACAAGATGTTGAGACAGTAGGCCAAAATCTGTGGGCCAGTTAGTTAAGGCAGATGGATCGTTTTTTCACTGTCAGGGTATGAACAACAGTTTAGACAGCTGCTGTCTATTTTATTGTCTTTATGATATTTAATGTCTCCTCTAGCTAGTGTCGTTTTACATAGGAGCACGAGCTGGAGCAGTAGATGAGATAGTAGACAACAACATACTCTTTCCTCATTTAATATTGGCTATGTCATCTCATTTTGCTGATGTGGACTCAAATAGATAGCTGCTGTCTGACCGTTGTACATGCCCTTAGGAACATGTCAATTCAAGCAAAAAAAAAAGCAGCGTGTTTTCCACCCCGAAATTGGACGGTTTTATTTATCACCGTCTGATAATTTGACTCTCACGAGATTTCTGATTTGCCCTCTGAACTTCATTGTGCGATAGATTTAGGTTTTTTGAAGGGTTCCATTTGATAAATGTTCACAAAACATTGAGCACTCAAACATCGGAATTTGGATGGTTGGCATTTATGTGAATGCATTGGAACCGTCTGGTTTTTAATTAACTCTGGCACTACTCCTCGTTCGCACATATCCCCATCACCTAGGGATGAAAACGGTAGGGATAATTTCCGTCCGTCCGTCCGACCGAGGGGGTTTAGACATTAAATAAATAGTCCGATATTCGGATTCGGAGATTCAATATCCGATTGGTATCCGAATCCGGGTACCCAAAGTTGGATATTTCTTATAGATAGGTAACATATATCATTATCTGTTCCATATCCGATACATTTTACACTATCCGTATCTGAATCTGATCCGAGAAAAAAAATAAATATCTGTATTCGTATCCGATCCGTTTTCATCCCTACCCATCACTATGTAAGAAACTGATAAAAAAGATACCATCATAGGAGACGTGGTTTTAACACGCGTCTCTAATACATCAAAGGAGATGCTTGTTAATGACCAGCATCTCCTTTGAATCTGCAAAAAACCGGCACGATTTGCCCGCGTCTCCTTTGTACTCTCAAAGGAGACGCGTGTTTTAAGCCCGCGTCTCAATTGAGGTCGGACACATTGGAGACACTGATTTACTAAGATGCGTCTCATTTGTGGGCCCAAAAGGAGACGCGTCTTAAGCAACAAACGTCTCTACTGAGTGAGAGCTTATTAGAGTCGCGTTTGTTGAACCCGCGTCTCCTATGGCTTGGTTATAGGAGACGCTTGTTGAAATCAGACGCGTCTCCCTAGATACTATACCGGTTCCGACAATAAATCAACACATTGTCCTAGATACTCTGCACGCCACACACTGGCCTAAACACTATCTCCTTCGCTCGGCCTACCTACCGCGCCGCCGCCAGCCTCTCCTTCTCGCTCGGCCGGCCTGCTAACAGTTGCGCGCTCTCTGCCGATCAGTAGGCCGGCGCTAGCTAGCTACAGCAAGCCGGCCGACCGGCGTGCCACACTGCGCGCCGCCAAAGCGCGAGTGAGCGCTGCCTCCGGGCGCGCGCGCACTCTGCCTCCAGTTGCGCAGGCTGATGCGCGCCCCGCGTGTGCATATGTCGTCGTGGCTCTCTCGCCGCCGCTGCACACGTACCCTAGCTGGCCGCTGGCCGCTTCCTCATCGCGGTGACATCTCGCGTCGCCACTGCAGCGTGGAGCTGTTGCAAAATTTGCATCTCGAAGAGACTTTGCCTAGCTAGCTAGATTGTGTGTGTGCATTGTGTGCAATTATTGAATCTTTGGTGATCTTATGAATGTGCAGCAGCTAGCACCACAACTGCATCCTGTCGTCGCCATCCACTTCCCTCTACAGCTCCACTGTCTATGGCGTCACTCCCCCCTCATGGTATGTATAGTCAGTACCCTCCCCCTTTCAAAATGCTATTTGATTAGCCTCTTGTAAAATCCATGTGCCATGAATATGTACATGTTAGTTTGTGTATAGCTTGTTTTTATGTAAAAATGTATGTTTCAGTGATGTCATAAGTATTTTCTTGGATATTTAGCAATTTTCTTGCATCGCTATGTAGATGGAGGACCGGAGCTGGATGTATCTTAAGAACCGGACATGTGGAGAGTAATTAAATGGTCTAAAGTCATTCATGTTCGTGGCAGAGGCGGACAAGTCAAATAAGGGCAAGTCAACCATGTGTTGTCCATGTGTGGATTGTGAGAATGTCACAAAGTTCTCTAGTTCTTTGCATGTGCATGCTCATCTCATCATCTGGGGGTTCATGGATGACTACTATTGCTGGAACCAACATGGCGAGGCTGGAGTTAATGACCGAGACCTATAGGCTGGTTGTATGGGTCAATATAGCTCTGAAGACCACACCTCTGAAAATCAGCAAAACACTGGTGAGGATGTTGATGAAGGACATCCTCACTTTTATAGCTCTCAGACTGGTGGTGAATCAAACTATGACAGTCAAACTGCAGGCCAAGATCTTTCTGAAGATGACCTAGTTGCTATCGGTGATAACTATGTCACTATAGCAGACAAATTGGAGGAGATGGTGCGTGACGCCCTAGGGTATGGTGGGTATGATAGTTCAGAACTGAAGAAATTAAAAAAGCTGGTGGCAGATATGAATACCCCACTCTATTCTGGCTGCAAGGGAAAATGGACAAAGCTATTCATATCACTTAAGCTCCTCCAGCTAAAGGCCACACATCATATGACTGACCATGGTTTCAAGGCATTGTTGGATCTGTTTAGAGACATGCTTCCAAAGAATAATAAGATACCCATGACCACCTATGAGGCTAAGCAGAATGTTTGTCCTTTGGGATTGGAGGTGGAGAAAATACATGCCTGTAAGAATGACTGTGTCCTATTCCGTGGCGATCATGCAGCGGCAACCGAATGTCCAGAGTGTGAAGCTCCTCGATACAAATGAAGGAATGATGGAGGAGATGAGAAGAGGGTCCATGGGGCTCCTCAGAAGGTGGCGTGGTATTTTCTATTAATATCATGCCTAAGACGTCTGTTTGCAACAAGAAAGGATGCTGGACTAATGCGCTGGCACAAGGAGGGGCGCAAGAAGGATGATTTCATAAGGCACCCAGCAGATGGGGCTTTTATTTCTCACTGCAGCAGCAATAACAAGTTGGACAATACCAACTTGGAACATGTCATAAAGTTTGCGGTATGGTACCTACCTGTGAAAGCTAATACTGAAACTTCTCTTAGTACTTTTTGTCTTTATATATTTTTCAGTGCCACCAGCAAGAACCTGGGAGCGCTTGCGGCTTCCATGCTGCCTATCGCATGTTGAAACAAATGGCATTACTGGATTTTGAAGCTGATCCTGAGGTACTTTATTTTTATTTCCATTACCATTCTTGATCTGAGATGTGAAGTGGTTTGGGCACTGCACTTGATAGAATTTTTGAGATGTATGTTGACCTTGTCAGATAAGGCTATGTACACATTTTGAGTCAGTTCATGGCTATTCTTGGTAGTTTTCAGTACTTGATAATTTCTCAGCAGATCACAATCAAGGTTGATTGACAATTTCAGTCCTTGTTCTTACTCATAGGGATGAGTAGGGTTTCAAGGTTATTGAATTCTTGTCCACCTGGATTGCATCAGTCATGGGTCTTGCCTGTTTTAGAATTTTTTCCTGTAAGATTTCTAGTACTTTACCAATGCACATGTTCGGTTATCATGTACGTGTGCTAGCTTTTGTAATATTTTTCCTCCAATTAGGAATTTGAGGTGATGACAAACTCTCTCCCTAATGTTGACCAAGAACACATTCCTGCGAAATAATTTCCTCATTCATCATCACGCAGGTGATCCCCAAGAAAGGAGAATTTCACTACTCGAACACCTAGCTAACCAAATTTATCAATGATGTTGTGACATGATGAACAATGTGTTCATGTCAATTTTTGAGATGATGAACAATGCTTTAGGTAGTCTTTGTACTTGTGAGATGTTGGGTAGTCTTCATTAACTTGTGAGATGCTGAATGTTCCTGTGAATTTTGGGACAGGCCAGTGATGTGCACTATGAATTCTTCTTAACTTTGTTGAGCTTGCTGATGTGTTCATAACTAAATTTGTTGAGCTATAGCCAGTGATGTGATTTCTTGTGAGAATTTTGTGAGATGCCAGTGATGTGAGCTTGCTGATGTATGTGATATCTGTATTCTGTGATTTCTTATGTATTCTGTGTATTCTGTGATTTCTTATGTATTCTGTGTATTCTGTGATTTCTTATGAATCACCAAGCTGGAAGGTGCTAAATGAGGCCACATTGAGCCTATAAAGGAAGATTAGGAGACGCGTGTTCTTAACATGGGTCTGCTTTGGCACAACCAAAGGAGACACGGGTTAACAGCAAGTGTCTGCTTTGGCATAACCAAAAGGAGACGCGGGTTTACAACATGCGTCTGCTTTGGCAAAACCAAAAGGAGACACGTGTTTACAACATGTGTCTGCTTTGGCACAACAAAAAGGAGACCCGAGTTTACAACAAGCTTCATCGTATGTGCCGACGCTTCAGCTTCAGCTTGTTTACCACAAGCTGCGTGTAACACCCTAATTTTCATCACAAGAAATTGTAGAAATATTTTTGGAATTTTCTAGGATTTATTTAAGGCTTGAATAAATTTCTAGGAATTAATTGGAATTTATTAGTGTTTTATGCAATTTAATAATTAATTATTAGTCACCATAAGTTTTTGCTTTATTAATTTCATTGAATTTATTTTGTGTTGTTTGGTTCATTCTTGCCCCTTGATTTTCTTTTGAGCTCAGTTTTTCCCCCTCTTCTTTTCTCCGCGTCCGGCCTAGCCCACCCCTCTATGCCGGCCCGCTCCACGCCTTCCTTTTTCTTTTCTCTTGCGTCGCTGCTAAGTGGACCCCGCCCGTCAGTCATCTCCTTCCTCCAACTCCTGTTGGAGGAGTCCGAGCTCGCGCCGCCTCTGGTTTCCTATGGCCCGCATGCCAGGACTCGCGTCCTCATCTATAAAGCTAGCGCCGCCGGTCTTCTTGACCCCCCCCCCAGAAACCCTAGCCTTGGAGTTCTGTGCCCTAGCTGGCACCTCACTGCCACAAAACCATAGTCCATGGCCGCCGCCGTCAATCCAAGTCTCCGCTGCGTAATTCGTAGCAAGAAAACCCTCTGGAGTAGCTCACAGATGTAAGGAAGCCAGTTGTGCCACTTGAACTCGTGGTTTCCCCCTCTGCGCTTCGGTTTTGCTCACCGGACTTTTCTCTGTAGGCCAAGCCGCCCCGCTCTATCTCCCATCGTCGTCCTCCATCCGTCGTTGATAGCATCTTAGACGAGTTCGTCATCTCATGAGGAATCTCCAGGCCCAATCCTCATCGAAATCTGAGCTCTACAGCGCCGGATTTGGTGAACTCCGGCGAGACTGCCACCTGGCACCACCGCCCGCCGCCGACTGCCGCCGCCGCCCTCAACCCCGGCGAGTTCGGGAGTCTCACAGCCATCCATTCGCAGATCAAGGGCACAGATCCGAGTCAACATCGCAGGTACCGGCCAGCTGCGGGGAATTGTTAAAGAGACCCTGATCTTTCAGGTATTTAACCCATGGTTCAAGTCTTATAGAAAATAATTAATGCTAGGTCCTTATTTGTTGCAGTTTGAACCTTGTCCTTTCAATAAATAGAACCCACTGTCCTATCCCCGTCTTTTTCATGATAGACCCTGAGTTTATAAGCTTAATTATGTATTTGCCCTCAGTTTATTTCAATCTAACCCCTGGAAGTTCCTGTCCTTCGCAGTTGAGCTTTTGGAGCACCGTTTTGGCCCTATCCCGACCGTTCTAGCTCCGTTCGAGTGATTCTTTCGCTCACGTGACCGTAAGGACTTGAACTATAGCCTTAAACCATTCTTTTGTACTGTTTTCCATGTTTAGTGTATTGTTGCTTATTTGTTGTATTACTCTTGTATGTGACCCTATGCTATGAATAGAAGGTGCAATGTTCGTGGTATTCAACTATCGTTCGTGTGATTTGAGGGTTCAGTTGAGAAGACCCTGAGCCATAGCAGTTATTAGCGGGATTTAAAGCAAGTATATTCTTGATCATAATTTTTTCCTAATAACCATATGACATTCTCACACTTTATAGTTATGCTATGCTTGCATGCTTATAATTAATCATGATGGGTCCTATATTAAGGATGACTAGTTTCTTTAATCATGCCTTGTCAACCTGGGTTTTATATTAATATTGGGTAGTTTTGCTTAGCTGCTATTTTTGGGAATGGTTTACACTAATGTGAAGATAATAATCTTGTGATATCTTTTATCAGTATAATATATGATCTTATGAGAATGTTAAACCAAGACCACATTGATTAATTGGAACATGGAGAACCACCCGGGATTTCCCGTACAACCACAATACTACATGGCTCTGGTCTTGGCTAAGTAATTAGAAGATCCCTTTGTTGTGTGGAGGCACTGCACGTTTGGTATGGGCTGGTTGCTACCGGCAAGGTTTGTGAGCAGAGGTGCGGGGGTAGGAAGGTTCGCCTTTTATAGACCCGTCTGGCAAGGGAGCATACACACATTGGGAAATTCTTTGGAAAAGCCTTGTAGTCATTCTCTAGCCCCTCACCAAAGGAAATGTTGAAGGGAGTAATTAACCCGGGCGTAATGAGAAGCACGAATTGTGGGGAAAGCTGTACAACCTCTGCAGAGTGTCTAAAATCTATTGCAATAGCCGTGCTCGCGGTCATGAGCGGTCTGGACCCTCACATGATTAATATATCGAAAGATGAATTAAAAATTGATTTATTTATGTTCATGACGATGCTTATGGTTTACCATATGCTTAATTGAGTTGGTATATATTTGTACCTTAGTAATTATGCTGCTAAATAAAATGTGACCAAATAAAGTGCATAAAACAATTTGATTAGCCAGCTATTTCCTTGTTAAGCCTTTGCATGTCATATGCTTTGCTCTACACTTGCTGAGTACCAACCATAAGTGTACTCAACCTTGCTTTATCTGCGGCTCAGGCTTAGACAGAGGATTTTGGTGGAGTATTTTGGAGATTTTTAGGCGTACGTGTTCCCCAGTCAGCTTCCTGTGGAGAAGTTTTGAAGTTCCGCTGCTAGTTATTCGCTTCACGTGAGTGTAATAATGGTATTTAGTTCTATTTATGTTTTGCACTGTCTTTTATATCACTGATGAAGTCTCATATGTGTAAACTTGATCTTGGCGCACATATGATAGTCATCTGGTTTTGCCTTTAAAACCAGGTGTGACACTGTGGCTTTTACCACAAGCTTGTTTAAGATCCCCTTCCTCTACTCTCAGCTCTCTCTGTGTCACCTCCATATATACGAAAGAAGAGGCATGGGCCGAGAGTCAATCTCAGCTCATTCCCCTTCTTTCTCGGTAATTGTATCTCCTTGTCTCCCTACGTACTGCGACCGTTCTTTTAGCTCGCAACCAAGCAGCATTGTCTCTCTACATAAAATAGTATCGATAGCTAGTGGCGTAGCTAGGATTTCAGGCCAAGGTGGTCCAACATAAGAAAAAAAAAGTAACCCTAGAATTTTTCAATCAGATCTTTGACACATCCCCATCAGAAGGAGATAACGAAGAAGTCTTCTCTTTGATGCATATTTTGAAATGCAATATGTCCTCTCATCTTAACGTTTAAACAAATCTATGAGAAAATTATGTAACTTTTCAATTTACCATTCCAACTTGGAAAAATTCTAAAAAAAGTAAAATAGTATCTAAATAAGTTGTTCCTAGTCATACAAGTAGCGGATGCCCCCTTCTTCAAACACCGTCGCCGAATGCATCCCCAATGTGGCGCGCCCTGCACCCATGCCACAGCGTCAGACATTGCCCATCGGAAAGGCTGCATCCTACCCAGGGTTTAATCGAGAGAGAATCAGGGGCATTGGTGCAACGTGAAGTGAGAGGCAGTGGGAAAAGCCAAGACGTACCTCTCGGCTTTCACTCGTGTTGTCAGCTGCTCGCCACCGTGTGGCCACCCGTCACCGCCGTCTATCTGACTCGCATCACAGGGGAAGAGACATGAAGCGGCCATCTCTTTCTTCACTTTCCACGTGTGGGCATTAGGTGAAGCCATCGACGAACAAAACGGTGATTCAGACAAAAAGAACCGGACAAATCCCAAAAGAACTATAGGCCTTGACCAAAATTCTAGAGTGGGACGTGGCCCACAAGACCACACTGTAGCTTCGCCCTTGTCGATATCGAATTCACCTAAAGCCATTATCAATGCAACTTTCATGGAGGTTTCATTCTCATTAAATGACATACCACATAGGCAAAAACAGTGACCTGGCAAGGAATTTATGATGAGAGTGAGGACTTGAGTTTCATGGCGATGAAAGCCTGTGTACACGGTTACCAAGACTATGAAACTGGGACAAAACTTCCACTGAGATAACTTTGTTTCATCTCCTCATATTTCAACAACGCTCATTGGTCACTTAGATGCAACAATTAATTGATATGTTAGCCTATGAAACCGTGAAATGGAGCTTTGCATTGAGACATCCCATTTCATTCATCTACACAAATCTTCTTAGATGACTTGCACTTTGAAAACTGTGCAACGAAACCTTGCACTGAGAATGGCCTGATAAGAAGAACCACGTGCAATACAATACATGTGAGTCTAATTATGAAGATTTATGATACCATCATGGATGCAAAGGATTTCATTAGATTGTCATGGTCGGAGGAAACCTCGCTCTGATATGGTATGACCGTTCACCCCCTAGATTCTGGAGCCATGATGTTGACTACTCCGAGCCATGGATTTTGTGTGCATAGTCGAAAAGAAGCCTTTTGAAATAATCGGTGCTCGTATGATAACCATTCTCCCTGTGGATTCTGGAGCCATGATGTTGACAACTCTGAGCCATGGATTTTGTGTGCACGGTCGAAAAGAAACCATTTGATGTAATCGGTGCTCGTATGACAGCCTAAGAGGGGGAGGGTTGAATTAGGCTTTCTAAATTTTTAACCTATTTTTTCAACTAATTGCACAAATGTAAACTCGCACATTCTATCAAGATGTGCAACTATGGTTTCCAAGAAGAACAAGGCTACTCAAACAACTACTTTTCTGAAGAAGAAGAAGAAGAAGAAGAAGAAGAAGAAGAAGAAGAAGAAGAAGAAGAACCACCTAAGAAAGGGCAGAGGTAGGTGCTATACTTGGGGTCTTGTGGGGAAATATGCTAAAGACTTCGATAAAAGCAAGAATATTGACCAAAGTGTACCAAGCACACAAAATCCATGTAGCATTAGGTGGAAACACCTAACGCTACATGGATTTTGTAGCGTTAGTGATGAGAATGGAGGAGGATCGGGCTATGGTAATCATTTACCGGGCAATTCTTTCGGTATGACACTCACCTGATTGATCGGGCAATCATTTACCAACATGGTCATTAGTGATGAGAATGGAGGAAGATCGGGCTATGGTAATCATTTACCGGCAATTCTTTCAGTATGACACTCACCTGATTGGTGGGTTGACACAGGTGTGAATATTTATCTGCGTGGTGACATTGTTTTGTTTTCTTTTTACGAGCTCGTTGGGCTACCTCCTTGTTAATGGGGAATGGATCACATGCTTGTGTTTGTTGCGGCCCTTAACACCATATTTGACCATCAATTTCCTGAGATAATTGGAAAATATGCATTGATCATACATTTATTTTCAGTAATAATGTTCCACGAGGTTTAGTGAGTATTTTGATGTAGGGATCAATCAAGTGCAAAAATGAAAGAACTAGACGAACTTTTTTGGGTTCAGCCGACATGGGCTAGGTCAACCGACCCAGGCTAGTTCGGCCGACGAAGCCAGGGTCGGCCGAGCTGGGCCCCCTCCACCAACGAAGCTCAATCCTGCACACATGCAAGCAAACACAATGAGGACTAAGATCAAGTGTAGGATGAATGTCGATTGGATCTAAAGGACAAGGTGTACCTCACTTGGATCCATGGGTCCACCCATCCATGCAAGAAAGCACACGCCATGGAGCCAACATGTTCAATGTCAATTACACAGAGGCGGTGCATGGGAGGGCAGAGGAGACAAACTTCCCGAGTGGGCCGAACTGGCCTAGTACCCGTTCCAACTGCCAACCACCACACAACTATCTCCAGATGTAGATCAAAGCCATTGATGAAGTTTGGCAGTTAATCATGGGGCCAGCTCACGCCTACCTCCAGACATGTCTTCACTCTACCTACATGTACCCCATGGTCCTCTTGCACTATAAATAGGTGCATTTCCCATCAGGATCAACACACAGCATGAATGAGCTCTCCACTTTACATTTGTTGCTTAGGATACTTTATTTGGGAGTTAAAGTTGAGTCAAGCTTGCCTCGAGAGTCCGGAAGAAGTCTTCAGAAGTTCTAGTATTAGCTCTTGTATGTTTTCCTTTGTAAGGCTCAAGCTATCAATATAAGTTTAGTTCTATCTTTACTCGAGTCAATTTATATTCAGCATCTACTTTGCTCTATTTGCAATATGTCTACTTTAGAATAAAATTAGTCTTAGCTTAGATTTTTGTGATCTTATCTTAGAATTTCTCTTAGTGGGTTCTTGCTGGAATCCTTCAAGATTACAAGTGAACCTTCGAGATCTAGTTGGATCGTTCGTGGATCTCTTATATGTGTGGTGCCTAGAATTGATCTTTGGCTTGATTTGCATCCAGTTCAATGGATAGTTGTGGTAACCACATGTGGTGAAAGCCTTGTCTGGTCGACATTTTCCACCATGTTAGTATTGGCCTGTAGAACCTAGGGGTAGGCGGTCCACTTCCCTTTTCATCCCTTTCCTCAAGTGGTTCGTCTCGAGCACCTGAAGTTAAGAGTAAGACTAGGGTCAGAAACCTTAGGCATAAGTTCAATACTAGTTTAGGATTCTCTTGAGTCGATTTAGAGTGAAAGATGATCATAGGATTTCTACCTCTTCTTGTTGTCCTCCCAGCTAGCTATACCTTTTGTCCTTATTCGTGGTACCTTTGTGTGTCATAGTTATCACACTTATCATTTACCTTACCCCCATTGGGTTGTTTCACTAAAGTGTGACAATTCTCAAGATTTGTTCATCTATATACTTAGCCAGCTTCCCTGTGGAAAATATAACTACCATACTCTGAAATATTTTCGAGTGAAGTGCTACAATCGGTTATTCTGTGCGCTTGCAGAATTAATGACATATCGTCATTGGAACTACCAATTGTGTTCTTTGTGTTGGTATAGTCGATCTGAAGCTTTACCGTGGTAAAGACCATGCAGTTGAAGAACGTGCAACATGTCCCCACTATCAAGAAGACTTTGTCAGCGAGTTTCAATTCTATAGAGATGTTTTTATATTTGTGTTTGAGTCCAATAAATGCATACTTTCTATGTATGGAACTTTATTGATAATGGCTATTATTGCAGAAACTAGTTCTACTTTTCTTTATCTTGTGCTCATAATAAAGTGGTGAATCATGTCGTTAATGTTGATGATAAGTCTAATGTTTGGCATTAAGAACTTTGTCATGTTAACTTTGGTTGTATGGCGCGGTTGACTAACATGGATTTATTCTAAGTTTACCTTAGTCAATGGTTCTAGGTGCCATGTTTGTGTTGAATCAAAATAACCATGCGGACGCAAGGAACTTGGCCATCAGAACTCGTTCATTCTCAATTGAGCAAAATAAATGGTGTGTTGGCTAAAGGGAATAAAAATTATTTTATGACTTTAATATATGAATGGTGTGTACTTGACACTGCTATATTTAATAGTTGAATTTGAAAGATGAAGCACTACACTACTTTAAGGTCTATAAAGGTGAAGTAGAAAACCGACTTGAGTAAAAGATCAAACGTGTGATCATGGCGAAGAATACTTTTCAAATTTTTTCATTTTATTCTATGAGGAACATGGCATATTTCATGAGAGGGCACCTCCCTATTCACCTCAGTCAAATGGGCTTGCCGAAAGAAAAAACCACACCCTAACTGATTTGGTTAAGGCCATGTTACACAACGGGGATTTCTAAAGGATGGTGGGGTGAGGGTATATTGACACATGTCGTGAATTATGTTACTCCAATGAATAAAGAGATAACGCTATTCAAGGAATGGGAGAAGAAAAGACTTACACTTTCCAATTTATAGGCCTAGGCTATTGTGCAATGTCAATGTGCCAATAATCAAGAACAAAAACTTAGACCTAAAATTGTGGATTATGTCTTTCTTAGTTATTATCTACATATCTGTGGCTATGCATTCTTAATAGTGAAATCTGGAGTACTAGACGTACAATCATGTAGTCTAGAGAAGCTACAATCTTTGAGGACATTTTTTCTACAAGAAAGGAAAATAGCATTACTAGTAGAGAATTGTCTAACAATATGATGAACCTATTGTTTTCATAGAATACAATGAATAAACACATATGGAATGTCCTGAGGAGGATGACAATGAAGCTCCTAGGTTGAGAAAGAGACAGAAGACTGCAAGTCTTTTGGTGATGATTTCATTGTTTAGCTTGTGGATGGCACTCTAAGAACCATTGAAGACGCATATTCCACTCCTGATGCTGACTATTGGAATGAAGAAGTATAGAGTGATATGGATACTATTATGTCAAAGGAAGCATGGGAAGTTGTTGAGTGTCCTTATGAGTGCAAACCCATAGGATGCAAGTGGGTATTCAAGAAGAAGCTTATGCATGATGGTACTATTGAGAACTACAAGGAGAGGCTTGTTGTGATAGGGCTATACTCAGAAGGACAAAGAAAACTTTTTTGATACTTACTCACCAGTTGCTCTATTTACCACAATTCGAGTGCTAGTTTCCTTGGCTACCTCTCATGGTCTTCTCGTTCATCAAATAGATGTTAAGACAACATTTTGAAATGGAGATTTGACATAGGAGATCTGCATGGATTAGCTTGATGAGTTTATATCAGAAGGTCAAGAAGGAATGGTGTGTAATATGGTAAAATCTTTGTATGGCCTCAAGCAATGGCATGAGAAGTTTGATAGAAATGTCACGTCTGCTAGCTTTGTTGTGAACGAAGCTAACTAGTGTGTGTACTATCGCTATGGTAGGGGCTAAAGAGTGACCTTGTGCTTGTATGTTGATGACATACTGAATTTTGGGACAAGTCTTTATGTGATAAAGGACGTCAAAGATTTCTTGTCTCAAAATTTTGAGATGAAGGATTTGGGACAAGATGATGTTATTCTTAATATAAAACTAGTGAGAGAAGGTGATGATGAGGTGATGCTTAAGCAGTCGCACTATGTGGAAAAGATTTTAAGTCTCTTTGGGGATAGTGACTTCAAATCTACTCCAACAACTTATGATGTTGGTAAGATATTAAATAAGAACAAAAGGATAATGAGAGATCAGCAGATATACTCTTGGATCATTGCCTCACTTTTGTACTTAGTTAGTGCTATAAGGCCTGGCATCTCGTTTGCTAGGAGCAAATTCAGCCGGTTTGATTCAAACTTGATAGAGTAATGCGCTATCTAGTGTATACCGTGTGCTATTGAATTCACGACACTAGGTACTGAAAGGTACTAGAGGGTTTTGGAGATTCAAACTGGATTTCAGATGTTGATGAGATAAAGGACATGAGTGGATATGTGTTCACTCTCGGAGGTGGTGTTGTTTCCTAGAAGTCTTGCAAGCAGACCATCTTAGCAAGGTCAACAATGGAAGCAAAAATCATAGCATTAGACACCGCCACTGTTAAGGCCGAGTGGCTTCTTGAGCTCCTTATGGACTTGCTAGTAGTTGTAAATCAATACCGACAATTCTAATGAACTGTGATAATCAAATTGTGATTGTCAAGGTAATTAGCTCTAAGGATAACATGAAGTCATCAAGGCATGTGAAGAGGTGGCTGAAATATATCAGAAAAATCAGAATGTATGGAATAATTGCCATGCACTGTGTCTAGATGTCTAAGAATTTTGCAGATCAATTTTCAAAGGGTGTTTCACTAAATGGGCGCATGAGACCCATAGTGGTAGCTTGTCCTATGTGATCAGAGATCCCATGAATTAGGATGGTGAAACAAGTTATTGTTTGACTAAGAGAAGATAACCTTTGAAAAGACTCATACCAAGGAAGAATACATTTCTCTTCTTAATTTGTACGGCATGATGGTGTATACCATAATGTAATTCAAATGGCTTAAACAAGCAGAGATGTTGACCTACAGAACATCTCATGAGAATTACACCTATATGAGTTCGAATGCTAGTAACAGTAATGGGTGATCTCTAGATACTCATGAAAGGCCTAGAGTATGACTTATACACTCCAAATAGCGGGGATACTTTTAGCATCCTAGTACCAGCAATGGGGTACTAATGAAACCTTTTGGCACAAGATTGCCAATTCAAAGCATAGTCCATTGGTCAATTGTGTATGAGTGTAGCCTTTGATCTAGGTGGATGTTCAACTTAATAGTTTCTACCTAAACACTAGCATATCCAAATAGTAGTGGATCTGGGAGCATTTCTCATGTACCGTCAAATATTTGTATGGATTGTTGAATTTATTTGGGTAGGCCTATTTATTTCCAACTAAATGTAAAGTATTTAAGGCCCACGATTAATGCAAGAGAGTTAAAATGGTTACTAGCAAATTTGTAGTTGAGAGGATCTCAACAAACTTATTAGGTGAATTTATTGTACACTCATTGTGAATGGGGAAAAAGGAGACTGACATGCCACACACACACTCAATCCCTCGCTCGCCTCGTTGAGGCCGTGGTTGAGTCGAGTCGTGACGTAACTTGCAGTGCAGGTTGAAACAGAGTGGACGGACATGTTGTGGTGTAGTGATCGGTTTCACTAGTCATCAATGGGATGATGACATCTACGGTAGAATCAATAACTACATTCGCTGCTCACAAAGACATGCATTATTTACCCAGCAAAAGAACTGCCTTTTGTGCTGAGGCATTCAGGTGCATGCTCCCACCACCCCAGCCCGCCTATATAAGAGGGCCTCCCCTCTCCTGTTGATACACACCCTCTCACAACTCAGATACTCCTGCTTAGGAGACCTCTCTCTTCTCCCTCCATTGCTTTCTGCTACAATGCTGCATTCCTAGCATTAGCATAGTTATAGCAAGAGCAAAGCCTCTGGAACCTGGCATGTCTCTAGACCCTTTTCGAAATAGCCAAGCGATAAGGTTTCTGTGGAGCGTCATCACGCGACTACTCGATTTCTGATTCATGTACTTCCCGACGGCCTGAACGACTATTTTGTCTACTTCCTGGTGCCGTACGTGGGACTACACTGCATCACCTCATCACTGCATCAATTTTGTAGGACTACACCGAAGAAGGTCAACCAATTCGTACGACTAATCTAGTTGATGACAGTGCAGCCAATGCGTCCGGCAGCGACCCTACTCAACGGTACATCATGAACCTTCCCTAGTTCTTTATATTGTTCATTTTTAATATCAATTGAAACTTGAACACATGCACATCCGGCCACTGTAATGAGTGAATTTCAGAAAATTCGTTCAGGGATTCAGTTGTTTGACTAGACAAAGTATTCCCTTTTTTCATCAAATTTGGATACGATTTTATGGAGATGTTGAGATTAGACACTCTTAGGGCATATAATGGCTTGGAACTGAGGAGATATTAGGTAGGTGTGAACAAATTTGATGGTGAAAGCACACAACTCTTGTGTCTATTAGGTGTTACTAGGCAAAAGAGGCACGAAACAAACCTAGGATCAAGGTTTGTTCATATTTATATACTTAGGGCCGCATGTGGACCTATATCAATCTTGGAGGTGGTAGAAAAATTTAAGTTCAATAAAATTTCTGTTTTGTTTCGGTCCTCACCAAAATGGGCGAATTTCGCCGAAATCCGGTCATTTCGGACCGAATCCCATAAATTATTCATGATTTACATGCTTAAATTTGGAATTAAAATATGTCAAAAAGTGTATATAATTCTAACAGCTTTTTTTGAATTGATTGAAGGAGAAGTAAGAAATATTCAGATGCAGTACTGAGTATAATGAAATAACATACCTTAGGTGTCACTGATTGTTGAAAAAAAGACATCCCCAGCAGCTGCACAATATACTTCTCACAGAGCTCCATACCAGAGAGTAGTTTTGTTGGCGCTATGAAATCCAAAGAAATCCATTGGTAAATTAGGTCATCTTTAAATATCTTGTAACCTTTCAGAATGGTTGCACAATAGGTAAAGCATGGCTTCAAGCACGGAGACATATAACTATAGCTTAACTTCAAAGATGCAAGAACATGATCTTGCAGAGGGAGATTATTTAAAATAGGTTCATTCCAGATATTGTTGTCTTTAAGCTTCATCCATTGATCAAAGTTCATGGATCGTCTTGGGCAATCTCTTGTCCTAGATCCATCAACTCGTCTTTGTCATTTCTATCTTCAAAACCACTTCTTTGCTTTATTATATCCCAGCACATGTCATTTGTCAAGGGTACTATCTTGTATGGTTGAAGGTTAGTAGAGATTCTCTGTGCAACTCGTTCAATGCGTGTGGTTACTAAAATAGTTATATTGCTGTCATCATGATATAACATATTCTTCAACTCCTGCAGCTTGAACTGATTATCCTCCCATAGGTCATCTAAAACAATGAAAATCTTCTTACCGAAAGTAGCTCCGTGAGACGACAATGCATCATCTCTCTTTCATTAGCCAAGCTCTCTTTTCTACATAGCTGTGAAATTATAGACTTGTAAATTTTATCCAAGTCAAATCTCTGGGACACATGGACCCATATGCCTGAGAATGACATTTGAACTTTGGATGATTGTAAATCAATCTTGCAAAAGTTGTCTTGCCAATGCCTCCAATACCATGTATAGAAAGGATGGTGAACTTTTTTGACATGGCCTCAAGCAAAGAAGCCACTATTTTCTCCTTTTTCTTCTGTCCTCCCTACAATGAGTTCTTCTGCTACATCTGATGATGTTTCTCGTGTATCAAAAAATTCCTGCTCATTGCAGCTAGGGCCTGACAACGAATTATCCATTGATTCAGTTCTCACCTCGATCTTGTTATTTTGCACTGTCATTCTGGAAATAGCTTTTTGGTATCCTTTCTGGGAAAGCTTGAAGATTTCAGTTGGTTTGTGACCAAGCAAGACAATTTGGTAATTAACAACAGTTGTTTATGTTATGAAAACAATTTTCAAGGTGATCGTCATCATGACTAACAATTTTCAAAGTCATCATCACAAATCATAAAACAATACATATTATGATTTAGAGGAAACAATGATGTTTACATAACTCAAAATGCAGCTTTAATATTTTCCTACCCTCAAATTAATCTTCTATGGCACATAATAAAATTTTCATGACAATGTATTATTTTCACCAAGTAATTATTATTTAATGAGTTACTGTTCCACACACCGATTATCCCATTTCATTATGAAAATATGACTAATTATTTATTCATTGAAAGTCAGTCTGGTGAACATGAACCACAGAATGAATTGCACTTTGGATCGGAGAAGGCAGTATTTATATCTGACAGAATGTCTACCTTGTCGTTTTTGGGCCCACAAGGTTTATACCAATTTGTCTATACATATAGAAACCACAACTTAGCAGAAATAGTACAACGTAATTTTTTTTCTCAACATGCAGGGTTGCTGCATGTGTGTAGCGCCTAGTTCAAATGATGGAACCTATGTTACAAAACAAATCTGTAATGTCAGTATAGTATTTTTCGGACAAATAATTATCTAAAAATGTAATCGTGTGTTGTTGTTTCATGAGCTTCCTATCGAGTTTTATTATGAAAATATGAGCAATATAGTTTTCTATTGGAAAAAATCCATTTTACTCCCCTCACCTATCCACTTTGCCCGCTTAACCCCCTGAATAAAACTTTGGCTCACTTTACTCCGTAAACTATTTCATTTGGTCCAATCTACCCCCTAATTAGATTTTCTCTTTTTATTTCTCAGTCTATGAGTTGAATTTGACTTCATTCTTTTAAAAAAAGATACAAAACATGATGCGTTATGCTAAAAAAATTATACTAAGAATTTTTCATGGTTATTTCATAGGTTAGGAATATTGAATACGAAATTGATCTTAGATATATAAAACTATATGAACAGTAGTCATTAAAAAGGTATAATATATTTTTTAACATAGATAACTATGTTATAAGTCAACTGACAAAATCTGAAATTAAAACTCAACTTGTACGCGAAGAAACAAAAAAGAGAAATCTAATTAGGGGGTAGATTGAACCAAATGAAATAGTTCAAGGAAGTAAAGTGAGCCAAAATTTTGGTTAGGGGCTTAAGCGGACAAAGTAAATAGGTGAGGGGAGTAAAATGGACTTTTTCCTTTTCTATTCGTGTGAAAGATAATACACACATCGATAGAGTCAGCTTTCTCCCTTCAATCAATATGTTTCACCTAATAATTAATTTCTTTTTAGAGGATTGAAAAACTGTTGTATATTATTAAGACACTGAACATGAGGCATGGATGGATCGACATTGTAGAGAAACAATTCCTAATATTGTGGGGAAAACATAATTAAGAGAGCTAAGCACATGATTGCCACACATGCAGTATAATTATTTCCAGACCTCCGTTCTATGCATGAATGATATTAATTACCTTGTCAACGTCAGCATCAATCTCATTCAGCATCTCAGTGATCTTTACTATATCGGGCCTTTTCTGGCTCTCTCTCTCTCCACACAGTTCAATGCTATCTGAGTGCAAATCTCTACTTGCTTGCAATATGCTTCAAGCATGGAATCACTTGTGCATGTTGCATGCAACCTGCCCCTCCAGTTTTTTTGGACCTGATAAATCATAATGTCAATTAGGGCTGACACTATTCCAATTTAGATATGACATAGCATTTGATTAAAAACTCTCCTCTGTTCATAGAAATACATCAGTTCTCACATGATTAATAAATTCATCCAAAGACATCTCCAGACTTTTGGAATAGCCACTAGGTCCTGACACTATCCTTATCATGATGACACCCAAGCTGAATATGTCAAACATTACAGAGATTTCACCCTTCTCGATATATTCTGGTGGCTGGTACCCACTGCATTGAATCACAAGGCAAAGATTAATGGACAGGTTTTGTTGGATTACAAAAATGATATGATCACTTGAGGCATTCAACTTACAGTGTTCCATAAGGACTTTGCGAGGTCCTTGTTTGCTCTTTACCGAAGATCCTAGATAAACCAAAATCTGCAATTTTTGGCACCATGTCCTTATCTAGTAATATGTTGTCAGGTTTTAGGTCCAAGTGGTAAATAGGCTCTTCCTGCTCGGCAGTCACAAGTCCCCTTAATTATTTTGAACCGCATGTGCCAATCAAGTCCACAAAATTCATCTGCAGTAGTAAAAGAAAAATATTATTAATCAAGTGCAAATTTACAAGAAAGTATTCTTCCATTACCAACTCAAAGTGAAGCAGCAGCATACCGGAAAGATGCCTTTGAAGGCTCCCATTGTGCAAATACTCAAAGCAGAGTGCTGTATATGTCTCATCAAACATCATCTTACTTCCATCAGGCATGAAAAAAGGTTTTTCCTCTGTTTCATAGCAATAGCCAACAATCTTTACAATGTTTTGATGCTTGAGTTTGGCAACGTTAAAGAACTCATTACGGAACTGCTTATAGTCAAGATTGACATCACGAAGCTTCAGTTTCTTCACTGCAACAGCATCACCGTTTTTAGTCACTCCCTGAAAAATATATGTTGTAAGTACTCCGTACAAGTCGCCCATTTTTGTGTGTACTACTTTTCATATATTATCTTTGAAAAGAAGAAATGTAGGTTTCGGCTTTGGTGTGTTTGTTGCCTTACAGTATTACCAGATCAAGATGTGAATCGATTTGTTTATAAATAACAAGCATGGCAAAATCATACCTTGTAAACTACTCCAAATGATCCTGTTAGCGATCAAAATTGGCACAAAGACAGCAAGGCAGGAAGAACCGGTGGAACCGGATTCTCAAACCGGTGGAACCGGTTTGGTCCACTGTTACCCGTCTGACAGACAGACCGGTGGAACCGGTTTGGGAACTGGTGCAACCGGTTTTCCCCGAGTCCTAGTAGGATTGGACTCTTTTTATAGATCCGAGTTGTAATAGAACTTTCCTTGCGGGGTACGACCTCCCCACCCTATCAAAATTGTCATGACAGAGGTTTTCCTGCAAATCTGGGCAAACAGGTTAAACCGGTTTTAGAAACCGGTAGGACCGGATTTTGTATCATTGTCAAATTAGCATTTTGATTGCACCATTGCGTAGCTTGCGTCGAGACGATCGAAATGCATATATAGAAAGTCTGATTTGGAGTTCGGACGAGAAAGTTATGACTTTGGGAAGATCTTTACCTGGACAAAACCGGTAAAACCGGTTTGGAAATAGGTAAAACCGGTTCTGGTTACTATGTCTGATACGGCAACACAAACTGGTGGAACCGGTTTTTCAAACCGGTATAACCGGTTTTAGGCAGAGTCCTAGTAGATTTAGAGATCCATATGGATTACGACTTGTAAAAGGATTTCCCTGCGGGTACAGACCTCCCCACCCTATATTTATGAAGGGTCACGGCCGATTGAGGGTTATCCAATCGATCAAAACACTTATTATCTTTACTTTTTTGTCATCTCTAAACCCTAAGCTTTTCCAACCCTAATTCTGTTCGTTCTTCGTCTCTACGGCGTTTTACAGCGCTCTGAGTGGCCTGCCGACCTCAGAGAAACCCTAGGCGCGCCTGCCCTGACGGGGTCCCTCCCGGGCCGGCGATCTTAGGTCTACGCAGCAGATCCCGAGGAACTGGTTTCACCGGATCCTCAAACCGGTTTCACCGGTTTCGCCTGGGCCTGCTGCAGTTGATCGATCCGTTGCGGATCTCGCGCGTTCTAGCGCAATCTCGGTGTGTTGACCAGATCAGGCGTCAACACATTTTTGGCGACTCCGCTGGGGAATTTGGAAATCTTGGTTTTAATAACCGATTATTCAAACCCTAGCCAGATGGGATCTATCTCAAATCTTGATAAGGACAACATCGTTGTTCCCTCTATGGAGGAGATCAGCGAGGAGGAACGCCTGAAGTTTGAAGCGGCCCAGGAATTCTTCAAGACTCAATTCTTGATGGGGCTCAAAAAGGATCGCCACGGCAAGATGACAAGAACTCAAGACTTCACGATGCCGGCGTTCGTGATGAAGGATCAAAAGGTGGAAGGAATCCCTCCGGTAACTGCACATCCACTTGAACCTTCTACTTCTAATCCTGATAATGATCTTGGTGCTGCGCTTCTACATACCGATGAAGTAGTTAGCACTCTTATGGACAGGATAGATAAAATTGAAAAAGATAGGTTGGTAGAAT
>CM014277.1:30076273-30087563 GCA_004135705.1 Alloteropsis semialata | reverse complement strand
AATAATTAAGAATTTTGTGAATTGTGCAGGGGAGAAATGCCGCATTGTGAATTGTGTGTGAATTGTGCAATGTGAATTGCCGCGCATTGTGCATTGATAGAATTTTTGTTTTAGTGATTTTTTGATAGAATTATTGGAAATTATAGGATTTTTTAAGTAATTATAGGATTTTTCATGTAATTCATAGAAATATGAATATAGAGTTTACATTATTTCATGTGTGTGGGAATGTGCAGGGGAGAAATGCATGTGTGATTTCATAATTTTAATAAAAATATTCTTCTACGATAATTAAATGAAATTTGTTGACTTTACTTAATAGTATCAAATTTCAGAATGCATGTGTAATTATAGGATTTCAGAAATGATTATTAGTGTATGTGAAAATGATTGTTATAAATGTTTAGAAATGATTATTAGTGTATTAGAAATGATTATTAGAAATGTTTATAAATGATTATTAGTGTATATGAAAATGATTATTAGAAATGTTTAGAAATGATTATTAGTGTATTAGAAATAATTATTAGAAGTGTTTAGAAATGATTATTAGTGTATATGAAAATGATTGTTATAAATGTTTAGAAATGATTATTAGTGTATGTGAAAATGATTGTTATAAATGTTTAGAAATGATTATTAGTGTATTAGAAATGATTATTAGTGTATTAGAAATGATTATTAGAAATGTTTAGAAATGATTATTAGTGTATATGAAAATGATTATTATAAATGTTTAGAAATGATTATTAGTGTATGTGAAAATGATTTTTATAAATGTTTAGAAATGATTATTAGTGTATTAGAAATGATTATTAGTGTATTAGATAGGATTATTAGTGTATGTGAAAATGATTGTTATAAATGTTTAGAAATGATTATTAGTGTATTAGAAATGATTATTAGTGTATTAGAAATGATTATTAGAAATGTTTAGAAATGATTATTAGTGTATATGAAAGTGATTGTTATAAATGTTTAGAAATGATTATTAGTGTATATGAAAATGATTGTTATAAATGTTTAGAAATGATTATTAGTGTATGTGAAAATGATTGTTATAAATGTTTAGAAATGAATATTAGTGTATTAGAAATGATTATTAGTGTATTAGAAATGATTATTTCATGTATACTTTGTTATATCATAAATATCCTTTGTTATTCCATGTACTTTGTTATTATAAATATATTTATTATGAAATTAGATTATTAGCATATATGGAAATTAGATTCTATCAAAGTACATGAAATTAGATTTTTCATGTACTTTGATAGAATTTGATAGAAATTGATATAATTTGATAGAATTCTATAGAATTTTATTGAATTTGATCGAATTTGATAGAATTTGATAGAATTTGATCGAATTTTATAGAATTTGATCGAATTTGATAGAAAATCCTCAAAATTGTCTTATCATTAGTGTAATTTCATTGAATAAGATAGAATTTGATAGAAATTGATAGAATTTGATAGAATTTGATAGAATTTGATCGTATTTGATAGAATTTGATAGAAAATCCTCGAAATTCTCTTATCATTAGTGTAATTTCATTGAATAAGATAGAATTTGATACAATTTTAGGTGCCAAGATGAATTCCATGACAGAAGAGGAAATGAACGAAATATTTATGATGGACACAATCGCAAAAGGCAGTGCACGTGCCACTAACCTCCTCGACGTGGCCGAGGAGGAGGCAGGTGGTGACGATGGCAGCCAATTCCTCAATATGTCAGGTGATGGCATGGAAGAACCTGCTGCTGGAAGTGTTCGGGCCGAGGAGGTATATATGTATACATATTGTCAATATCGAATATATATATGTTCAAGCATGAAATCTTGATACGTTTCTTTCTCGTACGTGTAGCCCTCAGGCTCACAGCCTTCTGGGTCCTCATCATCGAAGAGGACAAAACATGGCCCGACCAAAAAGATAGAGGGCAGACTTGTAATCACAGATGTGGCAGAAGATGGTCGGCCAGTTGCGCCAGATAAAGCTGCTATAAAGATGGCCAATCAGTGTGGTGTTCTAGTGAGAGACCACGTGCCCATCAGCCTGCAGAGGTGGAAACCCAGCGATGATCATTCATACGTGCCGCAATCAGAGAAAGAAATGCTATGGGCTAGTCTGAAAGAACGTTTCACAGTGCCTCAAGGTTCAGAGGAAAGAGTAAAAAATTAGGCTCTAAAGACGATGTGTACTGCATTTCAAACATGGAAGAAGAACATGTACAAGAAATATGCTAAGAAGAACCTGACACCCAACTATGACGACTACCCAAAGCTGAGGGGTCATTGGGATTCGTTCGTGCAGTACAGGCGGTCGGAGTTAGGTGAAAAGAACTCACGACAGAATAGGATCAATGCCGCGAAGAAACAGTACTTCCACTCTCTTGGACCAACTGGATATAAGAAGAAAATTCCTATCTGGGATAAGATGGAAGAAGATTTGATTGCCAGGGGAATCACGCCGGCGACAATGAATTGGCCAGAGCGATCAAGGCATTGGTACTACGCTCATGGTGGCACTGTGGATCTTAATGATGGGTCGCTTATATACAACGATGAGTTAAAAGGGGCGGCCGGTGCTATCCTTAAGGTGCTTAAAGAGAAAGCTGATGGGACATTCGTTCCCGACAGAGAAAAGGACGAGCTAACAAGGGCTCTGGGGAATCCCGAACATCCCGGACGAGCTAGAGGCGTCGGTGTCGTCCCGTGGAAGGTTGCATTCCCTATGGACATTGACACGTACAAGAGTCGAAGCCGCTCTAAGGCCGCACAGGAGAGAAGAGTAGAGAACTTGGAAAGAGAGCTTCGGGAGACAAAGGCCGGCATCCCAGACATGGTGTCTAGATAGCTACAGACATTGCTGAGCCAAGGGCAGTCGGTGCCGGGAGCAGTACTTGTACCAGCTGTTGGATCAGGTGATGGTGTTAGCCCGTCCTCCCAACGTCGCAGCAGTGTTGCTTCCACGGAGCTCCCACCTGCCGATGCCGGGACGAGAGTGCTCGCTATCCAGTGGACGAAATCACTCTGCGTACGCCATGTGAGCTTCATATATCAAGCCAGAATCTATCCACTAAGGTGGCTTACGGTATGGCTTATCCGGTGGAGCAAGGGAAGACCATTCATGGGGTAGAGATTCCAAGTGGCTACTGCAAGGTGGGGGTCGAGCAAATTTGTGAAGGATATGATGACTTGGAGCTAGACATCCCAGGTGGCGACGGAGAAAAGACGTTAGCGGATGCTGCCCACGGCAGTATCATTCTATGGAAGAAGCGTTACGTCAATTTGGTAGTCAAGGGCCGTCATCTACTCCACCCAGGGATCCCCCGCAGCCACCGTCACCTCCAAGAAGGGACGAGGATGACCCAGAGCTGCCACCTCCAGGTCAGGATGATGCCGGCTCACACATGTCTCCTCCTCCACCAGCACGGTATCCCCCAAAGCACCAAGCTGTGCCCCCAGGGCGGACTACTCGCCAGAAGCGCCAAACGGTGGAGAAAGAGCCTACCGACGAAGAAAAGTTGGCCGCCATAAGGAAGAAGTTAGCTTACGACCAAACTGACGAGGAAACTGCTTTGGTGGTCGATGCTCAGGTCAAAGAGCATTTCAAACCAGATGAGCCAGAGAAGCCGGTTGAGATAGATCCGACAGTGAAGACCTTTTTCAGAACAATGAGCACGGTGAATCAAAAGAGATTCTTACCCTCTGACTACGACCGCTAGCTTGCAAAGTCTTATGATAAGCAGAAAAAAGCCAGCAGTGGATCCTCGGGGAAGAAGGCGGCCACTCCTAAGAAGAAACAAGTCGGTCAGAGCTCTGCTAGGAGGACACAAGGGCAACAGGATTATGACGACGAAGAACTTGCGAAGTTGTGCGCGCAAACGGGCCTCTCACCGGCACAAATTTTACGGGGCGAAATTCCTAAGGCAACACCAGTGAAAATTTGGGAATTTCGATATGGCGAATCAATGGTGCCCCCATATTCTGTGAAGTACCTGACCACTCAAGCATTCCGATTTTATGAGTGGTACAAGAAGGTGTCCAAAAAGGGTAGACGGATGCTCAATGTTTTGATACAAGACCGTGATTACTTCCGTGGGTATATTCTCTTGATTTTGGATTTCAAGGATGTGTATATGTTGTACCATCAAGATGCCATAGACCTCTCATTGATGAGCTGCTGGGTTGTGTAAGTTTGTTTCACTGATCTATTCTCGCAATACTTACTTTCTTAATTATAATTTCCAACAATAACAATCTATTCTTGTCATGTAGGATGGAGATCCATACATGCCGCGAAAAATCGTATGATGATGTCGGCTTCATGGATCCATGCATGGTAAATGACTTTCTTGTATCCAAGAATCCACTAGACACGGTGGACAACATATACTTGTACCTGGAGAGACAAAGAAGCAAGCATTACATTCTTTTGCCATACAATTTCGAGTGAGTACTTCTCTCTATGTATGTATAACTTTAAGACTTTTTTCTCAATACTTGTGCATGTATTTATATATATATCTACAGCTTCCACTGGATACTCATTGTGATAATGATAAACACCGGTCAAATGTTTGTCTTGGACTCATTGCGAAAACCACAAGGGGATTACCAAAGGGTTTTAGACCTGATTCACGAGGCATGGACACGATTCCATGCACATGTTCGAGGAAATTTCAAAGAAAAATTGGATGTGAAGATGGACTTTCCGGTATGTGGCTGGTGTACCCGCATATCTCGTAAAATCACACTAATATATAGTTGTTACGTCTAACTTTATTCTTCTCCACTTTTAGTGTGCCAGACAGGATCAAGGGACAAATCTATGCGGATACTTCGTCTGCCAGTGGATCCATACCTTTGTTTCTCCCAAAAAAGTGACTAACCAAGAACTCATGGTACGTCTGCCAGTGGATAATGAGATTATTAGTGTATATAAAAATTAGATTATTAGTGTATATAAAAATTAGTTTATTAGTGTATATGGAAATGAGATTATTAGTGTATATGGAAATTAGATTATTAGTGTATATGGAAATGAGATTATTAGTGTATATGGAAATATGATTATTAGTGTATATTTATTATGAATATATTTATTATGAATATATTTATTATACTCTGTTATTTCATGTATACTTTGTTATTTCATGAATATACTTTGTTATTTCATGTACTTTGTTATACAAATTATGAATATATATTTCATGTACTTTGTTATACAAATTAATATGTACTTTGTTATTTCATGATTATTAGTTAATGTTTGTAAATGATTATTAGTTATTGTTTAGAAATGAATGTGTTAGGAAATTTTATGATTATATGCACAATTTATTTATTATATGAATGAATGATTATTAGTTACTTGTTTACAAATGATTATATGCAAAATTTATTTATTATATGAATGAATGTTGTCATTTGTGATTAATGCAGAGGATGTTTTACCATCAAGAACTCCCAATGGCAGAAAAAGCAAAAGCTATTGCGGACCAACTATTTGAATTCATTATGGAGCAAGTTGTAAATCCAAACGGAGAGTACTACCATGACGGACGCCCTATCGCTCAATTAGGCGCCCTTTCCGCTCCTTCTTTCAGTTCTGGTCGTAAATTGTAAACAACTTTTAAATGCTCTAACTTTTGTATTGGCTGATCTCAAATGTTTATATGTGAATGTTCGAGAGAAATGCAATCAAAGTCGGGTCAAAATCAATTGACAATTGCGACGACTTCAATCTTATTGCGTGAAAGATCGTGTACGACATACGACATATGACGCGCAGACACGTAGACGCGTAGAATTGTATATAACTAACCCAAATATCAAACATTTAAAAAAATAACCAAAACAGCCTTTGGTACCGGTTGGTAACACCAACCGGTACCAAAGGCCCTCCCCCGTAGCCTACTTGGGAGGGGCCTTTGGTACCGGTTGGTGTTACCAACCCGGTACCAAAGGCCGACCCCTTTAGTCACGGATGCGCGGTACCGGTTCCAGAACCGGTACCGAAGGGGGTTACCAACCGGTACCGATGGCGACTTCTCCAGTAGTGTATCATACGATCACTGAGTCCTTTCGACATGGTCTGCAGTCCACACCACGCTTAAGGCCATGCAGCAGCGTGCAGAGCACTAGTAAGGTCTCCCTAGCTCGTTCCTTGTCAACGCCACACAGGCCACTTTTCCTACACTCTGTAAATAGAGTTAACCATAGTGTTCGGACAATAAAGCACTACTACACAAAGGGTCTATAGTCCCGGTTGGAAACAGGCTATAGCTCCGGTTTTCCAACCGGGACTACGCTATCGGGACTAAAGGCCTCGGCCTTTTGTGCCGGGTATTTAGCCGGGACTAAAATGGTCCTTTAGTCCCGGTTGGTATAACTAACCGGGACTAAAAGGATTCCAAAAAAACAAAAAAAAAACTGCATTTCACTGCTAGACCTGCTCGCTCCTCCTCAGCCACACCACCGCCTCCTCGATCTCCAACTCTGCCACAAAGATAAAATCAAATCCAAAGAAAAACAATCGACACTTCACATATTATTGGAGCATGGAACACACTCGTCACACAACCAATCAATTTAGTTTGATTTCATTCATAGCAACGGAAGATTCTCAAGCACAGTAACAACACAATCCGTCACCAACAAATACAAGTCACTCACAAACGAAGTATCCACACGAATGAGAAAAATAGGCCTGAACCACTCGCCGCCCACCCGCGCCCACGGCTGCTCGCCAGGCCCTCATGCCCGCGGAGGCGGGGGGCGCGCCGTCTTCATCATCCGATGCCCAATTTCTTCAGTGAAGAAAGGAAGAGGATAAGGGAAAGAGGAGGGAGAGAGAGATGAGAAATGAAGAAATGAGAGGACAGAGACAAGAGACGAGAGGACTTAGAAATATACGGGAAGAGCTGCCGGCCACTGGTTTTTGTCCCGGGTGTCGTTCCCACCGGGATTAAAAGAGGCGAGCTTTTGTCCCGGTGGGTGCTACCCCCCGTGACTAAAGATGTAGTCCTGGGAGGTAGCACCCACCGGGACTAAAGCTCTTTTTAGTTGGGACAAAATGGTTCTCTGGCTACTACCTATTAGAACCGGGACTAAAGCACCTATTAGTCCCAATGCCAAATGTGGCTGGGACTAATGGTGCTGAACCAAAGGTGTTTTGTGTAGTAGTGAAGGGAGGCGCTGTCTAATCTATACTATAAAGAGGGAGAGATTTGATGTCAAAATCTACACAACCTCGATCCTACCCTCACCTCACTAAACACCTTTTTGGGCCCACCCGTCAGGTAGGACGAAGACGAAAAGGGGGGGAGAACGATCTTGGGGTGGTTTCCCCGTTAAAAAGAGCGGATGCAGCCAAATTGTTTTCACCAGGCTTCTCTCTCGTACCCGCCGGGCCCACAACACCTTCCACCGTCCTCCTTCCACACCGCGCATGTCGCCCCCGCCACCAATATCGTCCCTGATTTACGTCCTCTAATCACGTCCCTGATTCACGTCCCTGATTCACGCCTCTGATTCACGCCCCTGATTCACGTCCTCTGATCATGTCCCTGATTCACGTCCTCTAATCTCGTCCTTGATTCATGTCCCTGATTCACGTCCTCTAATCACGTCCCTGATTCACGTCCTCTAATCTCGTCCCTGATTTACGTCCTCCTGCTCTCCTTCCTCGCCACGGCAAGATCACCGCCTCAGGCCTCACATCTCGTCCGCAATCTGTATCCGTCATTCACGCCTTCCTTTCAAGGCGAGTGAAGGCACCGCCATCTTCTGGGCTATAAGGCTGTTTGCACCATGGCGTGCCGGCGCATGACGAGGCTGTCGTCCAAGCGACGGAGCAACCCTGACCCCACCTCCGCACTGCCTGTCACACGGGGCCACGTGCAGAGGCGGAGCCACTGCTTGGCCGCCGGATAGAGAAGATGAGGAAGAGAGCAGTGGCCGAGCCCGTGGAGCGCCCTGGCGCCGGCGCCGGCGTCGAGCAGGAGCAGCGCGGGGTGGAGAGGAGCGAGGGGCGGCGTAGGGAAGAGCGAGGAGCGGCCGGTGTGGGGAGGGAACAGGGGGCGACGCTCCTCCGTGGCCGCCCACCGGGCTGCAAGTCAGCCGCACGCCGAGGCCGCATGCCCGATCCGCTCAAGGAAGGAGTGGATCCATACCAGCGAGGGCCCGCCTCCGCCGGAGCTGAGCTACTTCGCCGCCACCTTCTCCTCCTCTTGTGGATGAGGAAGCCAGCATGGCACGCGCAACGCTGGATGCCAGAGAGGAGGGCCCCCTGCTCCTCCGCCGGCGCCGAACGCGGGGAGGAGGGCGATGAGGCAGAGGCGTGCCGCGCCATGGCCGCCGCGCAGAGCTTGGGGAGCCCAACCACCGGAGAGGGAGCGGTGGCCGCGGCTCACCGGCGGGAGAGCAGGGCGCGCACGCAGCCGGCACGAGGGGAGAAGGAGGGCGCGCATGGATGGAAGGCAGACGGTGGCGGACGAGTCGAGGTGGCGGCCATCGGTGAAGGTGGTGGCGAAGCTGACCGAAGGGGGCGCGGGCAGGGGTAGCAAGGGAGGGAAAGGGACCGGCGGAGAGAGGGAGAGCGGGAAGGGAGCGTGGGGGTGTGGGGTTCGAGTGGATAAAGGGTGAAAAAGGAGAAAAAAAGAAAAAGAAATTCTGACATGTGGATTTCACGTGTTGGTTAGTTGGTAGTTGATATAGAGGACCTCTTTGGTATAGATTCGTCCAGCTCCATGTGTTTTGAGGATGTTGACGATGGATTGTCATATGTGTTGCTTGTCACAAGGAATAATTTGCAAAAAAAATTTGTCACAAGGAATAATTAATTTAAGAAAGTTTATATCATTAGCACGAGAAACAAAAAATCAACTGTGACCTGTGTAGTCAGTTCTCAGACATGAACGGGAGAGAGAGAGGAATTATGGTATGGAGTAAGCTATTATGTTATTGAATAGTTCTAATACATGTAATTATAAATTATTCGCTTTATTGGTTTTTTAAATATAGGCCTTGTTTAGTTCAGTCTAATCGATCGAATTTTCTGTAAAAAAGTACAATGAGAAGTGTGTCCTGTGAGAGAAAGGCACGTTTTTTAATACGTTACTTTTGGTTGAATTCACTGAAGCTAAACAAGACCACACTCTTGTCATAGGTACTATTATTTATTTTATTTTTATGAATTTAAATTTTGATTTCTAAGTTTTTTTAAAACACGTGCCTGGGCACGTGCATCTCCACTAGTATTTTTAAAAGAGGTATGAATTGCTCGTTAAAATTCAATTTTAGTACCCTCAAATATATAGTTTTGCTACTACACAAAACGTTTGTAGTCCAGCCACTGTTTGTAGAAACGGTGGTTCCACGGCTGCACTCCTGTTTTTTTACCTAGAAATAGGCATTTGTAGGGGCAGCTCCGCAAATGCTCCTAAAAATCAATTTCAAGGAGAGGATCGCAGCAGAAGACCCGCTCCAAGAAATCAGTTTAAAAAGTCGGAAAGAAAAATAAAATAGAACGGAAAAATATTCATTTCTATCCAAGCGGCCACTACCAAATGATTTTTCGACAAAATATGCATATATTGCGCTCCTCTTTTGTATCAACTTCCCTAAAATGGATAGTCAATATTTTGAATCCTAAACAATCTCAAATGAAAAAAACTTGTCAACTCTAATCTGAAATGACCTTATATCCGATTGAATCTACAACTTGGATATAGAGTTTGTTTATTATCAAGTCAATTGAAAACTTCATAAATTCTAAATTAACAATTGGAGTACCTATAATGAGTTTTTGAACTATAAAGTTTTCTTTAATAAAAACTTGTCAACTATAAAGTTTTGGATCTCGTTGAGCTCTGCTATTTTGGTATAAAGTTCATCTTCATCATAAATCATATGAACAACGTTTCAGACATATTTCCACGTGACCATTTCTTTGATGACCAAACCATCACCCGTAGAAATCATAATTAGAAGTAGGCGTGACACTGACACCATAAGGCTACTCGCAATGAATGTTTCATTTTCATTAAATAGTGTGCCATGTCACCATTTTTGATGATGTGGCAATAAATAAATGAGGAGAGAGATGAATGGGGTTTCATCTAGACGAAACTATGTGTGCACTCTTTCGAACATATCTTGTGTCTTGCATAATACAACAAAAATAAAATAGTACATTGTATGAGGTGTTTAATTATTAATTAATTGCTCATGCTTATGTGGCAATCTTGGAAACATCAAAATGAAACTCCCTATTAGGATTCACTACGGGAAATCCCAAGTTTGCCGAGTGTCTTCATGTTTGCCGAGTGTTTTTTTTCGGGCACTCGGCAAACAACTTGTTTGCCGAGTGTTTTTCAAAAAAACACTCGGCAAAAAAAAACACTCGACAAAAATAGGGTTTGCCGAGTGTCAAAAAAAACACTCGGCCGAGTGTTTTTTTTGACACTCGGCAAAGGTCCTGTTTGCCGAGTGTTTTTTTTTGACACTCGGCAAAGTCATAATTAAAACCACATTTTGAAGTAGTAAATCAATTCAAATTAAAAAGTTTTGAACTGCAAAGTTGTCTAACTTCTCAAGATGCTGAACATTTAGTTTGGTCATTTCTTCATTCGACAAATTCATATGAATATTGTTCACAAAATCTAGATCTCTCGTAGAGTTTCCTGAAACTATAAGAGAGATCTATAAGTTTTGTGAACAATGTTACTCTCACTACATCGGATGAAGAAATGTCATATATCAAAGTTGTAGATCTTCAGAAGTTATACAACTTTGTAGTTTAAAATTTTTTAATTTGAATTTGTTTTGCTAATGAAAAGTACGTTTGTAGTTCTCAAAATTTAAAATTTGAGTTTTTTCAAACAACCTCGGATGAAAAAACAGTCAAAATAATAGTTGTAGATCACAATAAGTTATGAAACTTTGTAGTTGACAATTTTTTCATTTGAAATCATATAGTCAACGAAAACTAAGTGTGAATGTTCTCAAATTTGAAATTCAAATTTTGTAAATGACCTCGGATGGAGAAACTACCAAAATAAAACTTGTAGATTTCAAAAAGTTATAAAACTTTGTAGTTGACAAGTTTTTAATTTGAAATCATTTAGGGCCTCAAACAAGTAATTTACACTCAGTTTAGTATAATACGGTAGGAATCAAAACAATATCTAGTCACAAATGAGAGTGTGGTGCAGTGGTAGAGAAGGTCACGCGCGAGAGAGAGGTCGCGGGTTCGAATCCCGCCGACCGCGTAGCGCG
>CM014277.1:30041120-30076205 GCA_004135705.1 Alloteropsis semialata | reverse complement strand
TTTCACATCAAGCAGATAGATTAAGTACATTATTAAGTACAACCAGTGCACTCTTAAACATTTATTATTTGAGATACTTTTAGAAACCAAAAGAGAGTTGAGTGCCAACCATAAACTTAACATAACAAAAAGATGATAGATAAACAAAATAAAGTGAGCAGAGGTCCACAAGGACAAGATGCCTTCACATAAGAGGCCTCCTTCATTTCTTAGACCTTTTTCTTGGTGCATCATCAATGGCATCTTTGATGTTTCTTGCCTCCTTGCGGGCCTTACTGGTTTTGTTCTGACTTCGTCGTGGCCGTTTCTTGTTATTCTCAGCTTTTCTTGTTTTATTTTCTGCTTCCAAGGCCTCGCCCGACATCTCCTCGGGAGACATCTCCACAAAAGCCTCCCCTGTGTTGATGACGCTGGGTGAGAGTGTAGGTGCGATTGCAGTGGTCTGACTCTTTATCAGATTTGATTGCACGCCATCTAATACCTGAAAAGCCAGTTGAAAAAATAATAAGCAAAATATAAACTGTTCTATTTCCCTGGTGCTGTACACAATAGTTACCTCTCACGTGTTTTTTTAATAATTGTGTTGTCATTGGTAAAGTTTGCTTTTAAAAGTAAAACACCTGTCTAGTGACTGCTGAGTTGATATTGACAGATAAGTGAAATCTTAACAGACCAGAAAAAACCACATGTGCTATTTCAATGTAAACTAATCCATTATTATATCATTTTGTTTTTTTGTAAAACAAAGCATGTCATCTTTCCTATTTTGACAAAAGGCTAGAAAATATATTAAAAATATATACATTACTGCAGGAGAGTAAAGGATTTAATGATGAACATAAACATATCCCAAATAACCTAAGAAGGCAAAAAGAGTAGCCAGTGCAAATAAAGAATATTATAACCGATGGATTGACAGGGCACGTACTATTTCTTTGATGTGATCGAGCTTCATCGTATTCTCCCCTGATCTGCACCACTGAACTAGTTCAGGGCATTTATTTATTTCCAGACGTTTGAGGCATGTGAGTTGTTGTATGCTTTCTGGTAGGGTCTTGATGCCGTCGCAACAGGATATCTCGAGTTTCTCGAGAGAGGTGAGGTCTTCAGACCACGCCGGCAGCGCTGCAATGCTTTTGCAGTTTGTCACAGATAGAGCCTTGAGGGAGCAGAGACGTTGAAGGATATCTTCTGATCTGCATGTGAGATCGCTGCAGTCTTCCATCCTTAATTCTTTAAGGTAAGGGAGGTGGCGAAGCAAACTCCACTGATGGAGAGGCACTTCACAGCAATGCACTTGAAGCTTGCTGGTGGAAGCCCTGACTTGGACACTGTCCACCAATGACGACAATATTATTTTGTCACAACCAAATATGGACAAAGTTCTATTATTACATAGAGGCAAGCCTGATTTGAAGCTCAGCTTGGGGCAGTACTTGACATATATACCACGGAGTTTGGGGAACACGAGCTGATTCATTCCATCCTCAGATCCGGAGTATGCCGTGTTCCACTCTTCCAGGCATTTCATACCATGTAGGCTCAAGAAACCAAGTTCAGGAAATGCACTTGTTCCCCCATAAAAGTCGGCATCAATCTCCCTGATGTTATCCATAAGTGAGATGTTGAGAAACTTAAGGTTAGGTAACTGACCAAGTGGTGGTAGCTTGTTGCAACTGGGCAAGCCCCGAAGTGTAATAGCTTCTAGACGAGGTAGATAAGTTGAAATGTCCACCATCATCCAGGATGGAAAGCTTACGCACTTGTAACCTTGTAGCACAAATATTTTCAAATTGCTTGGTGGCTTTAGTTGTTCCAAAACTTCTATGTCATCCACAAATCTTATAGGATCATTAGTCCATATTAATCCCAATTCCCTAATCCTATCCTTTTCTGCCGTTTTTATTCTCTGTGCCTCTTCTATAGACTTCACATTCTCAAGCCTGATTATGTCCAAAACAGTAGGATTTTCATGTTCAAGCTGACAAATATTGCTGTCATCTTCACCATCGCTAGCATGGACCACAAAATTAGGTAGCAAATTTAAGCTTTTCCTGTGTTGAGGTAGAGTGGACTTATCCAAACTTGAGCACTCCGATACATGTAGATACCTCAGACTATCAATTTCAGATATACTAGCTGGCAGCTCCTGTAGTTCGAAGCAGCAGGACAGGTTCAGTGTATGTAGCTTGCTGAGGTTCCTGATAGAATCAGGTATGCTGTAAAGATGGCTATTTCTATACAAATCCAGATGCTCTAGATTGGAAAGCTCACAGATGCGTCGAAGTAAAAGGTCACTTTCAGCTTTATCAATGCAATTTTCTAAATTTAAGTAGCTCAGTTTAGTGAGATTGACCAGAACTTGTGGTAGCCCATTGAGATTCTCGTCTAAGGGAACGCGTGCTAAATTCAGATATTTAAGTTTTGTCAGGTCTCTCAACTGTCCTGTTATGTCTCCAATATTTCTGCAGTATTTCAAGTTCAAATGCTCCAATTGGCTAAGGCTCCCCAATGATTCTGATACACCTGAAAGATTATAGCAATTGGACAAATTCAGATGTGCCAAATTTCCTAGATTCCTGAATGAGACTGGCAATTGTAGCATTTGAGTACAATCTGATAAATCAAGATGCATCAGACTTTCCAGTTCACCAATTGACTTTGGCAGTTCAGCAATGGAAGATCCTTGAAGATTGAGATATATCAAATTCGATAGATTGCTGAATGAGACTGGCAGTTGTTTCATTCTAGAACAGTTTGATAAATCAAAATGCCTCAGACTTTTCAGTTCTCCAATTGAATCCGGCAGCGCAACAATAGAAGATCCGTGAAGGTTGAGATAAATCAAGTTTGAGAGCATGGTGATGCACTCTGGAATCTTTTGATACTTGATCCGAGGAGCAGTTAGATATCTCAACTCCTTCAGTTGACCAATGGAATCAGGCAACTTCAGTATGGAGCAGTTGCTCAAATCCAATACTCGCAGGGAACTGGCAGGTGCAAATGCAGCACCGCTTAGTTTGCTTCTGCAACCGTCCAGAAAACGCAGTGCTATTAGCCTACTTCCATGAGAGGCCAACCACAAGTCAAGTGGCTTGCTGCAATCACTGAGCAATGCATATTGGCAGCTGCTTTCCATAGTATTCCGTTGTTTGCTCTGATCAAGAACTTGGTTGCTCTGATCCAGAACTTCATTGCCAAGGAGTAAAATTGCCAAGTCATGCACCAGATCATGCATGGTGAAAAATGTGGCTTGATTGTAGTTCGCCTCAGTAGTCTGCATAAAAAAACATTCTAGTTAGTGTCAACAAGTTTTCCTAGCCAACCATCCATTGAACAAAAAATGGAAACAATCTTATCATTATAATTGAAGACGCCTTCAAACTTTGGGTAGCTTAGTTGGTTAGCTTAAAGCTTCAACGTTTGTTCCCATCAGACACACTATAAAAGAAATAAATCCTAAAAATTCTGACAAAAGACAAGCACCCGGCCATCAATTTGATATCACCTAAGAAAATTTGATATTGATACACCTGTCAGTTACCTGAAGGCCTTAAATGTATGGTGGGAGTGCGGTGTGCACCCAGTCTATGAGTTGATCTGAATCATTTGGACCCACTTTACAGATGGTGCCTGAGCCAACCTTACCATTGTGGGCTACGTGCGTGAAAATGTTGCCCATGGCATGCAAATGGCTTGCGTGCTCCTTACGAGACACATGATATGGTGCATGTGCTAACACTGGATGCATGGATGTTTGGAGCTATAAAGGTTATAAGTTGAACAAAACCTATATAAACAATACCAGGGCTGGGACAAATTCCACAAAAACAGAACACATGGGTCACGATTGGCCCAAAAACATACTACTAATGGCTCGGGATTTTACATAATTATTTACCTATTTTTCTATTTGTTGCATTTGTTGTGAGAAAAATCTTATAATTTGGATTTTTTTTATTTTAGACAGTTGCAACAAAAACTATAAGATGCATCTCCAATATGATTGGAACACGGAGGGTTTGGAAGCTGTTTTTGTTGACCCTCTCTACAATAGTGCCATATCGGTGCCTTTGGTAACATAGAAGATAATATATTCCTCCACATTGGTAAATTATAAAAGTGTACCGCTCTTTGAAATGTATTCTATGGAAAACGTAATCAAGTCCTGACACATTCCGCTCCTTAAGTGTCCAACTTGAACTACCTTCCTCCAATCACAAATAAGTTGCCTTTTGGATTGTTCAAACCGCAATTGTAAAATATGGCAAATTAAATCTTATACTTTTAAAAAATAGTTTTTTAAGATAAATTGACTCATACACTTCCAAACAGTCAAACTACTCAGGTAAAGAGTAATTTGTGAACCAAGTTTACAGTGATTGACTCTAAACCATCCAAACATAAAAACATCATGCTATTTGTGACTTGAGGGAGTACCTGTAGATTGTGGCTATAATGTTCCTATTGTGTCAGCCTGGGTGTGGTTTCTCTAAACATTTGTTTCAGTGCTTTGTAATTATAGATAGTACTTGCTCAACTATTGGCTCTTCACCGTAGCCCTTTTTTAAAACTGTGAACTAGAGGTACAATGTGGCTAAGTGGTTCCAATACAGTGCTCTATGTCCGTTTTCAACTGATTCAAATGTAGTACTGTTGTGCTGAAATAACAAACCTTAAGTGACACTGGTTGTTGAAAAAATGACAGTCCCAGGAGCTGCAGAATATACTTCTCACAGAGCTGCATATCGGAGAGTAGTTTTGTTGGCTTGATGAAGTCCAAAGAAACCCATTGGTAAATTAGATCGTCTTTAACTATCTTGTGACCTTTTGGAAAGGTTGCACAGTAGGTAAAGCATTGCTTCAAGCATGGAGACATATAGCTATAACTTAACTTCAAAGATGCAAGAACATGATTCGGCATAGAGAAATCCTTTGTAACAGGTTCATTCCAGATATTACTGTCTTTAACTTTCATCCAGTGATCAAGATTCATGGACTTTAAAGTGAAGCCAAGAGATAGAGCTGCTAAAGCCACACCACCACACTTTTGGGCAATCTCCTGTCCTATACCCCTCAACTGTTCTTTGTCATCTCTATGTTCAAAACCACTTCTTTGTTTTATTATATCCCAGCACATTTCATGTGTCAACGGTAATATCTTATATGGTTGATGGTTATTGCAGATTTTCTTAGCAACATCTTCACTGCGTGTTGTTACTAGAATAATTATGTTACTGTCATCATGATATAGCATATCCTTTAACTCCTTCAGCTGGAATGGATTATCCTCCCACAGGTCATCTAAAACAATCAGAATCTTCTTACCAGAAAGTGTCTTCGTGAGGGAACTAGGTGTCACCTGTCTTTCATTAACCTGGCTTTCTTTTCCAGATAGCTGTGAAATTATAGACTCACTTATTTTGTTCAAGTCAAATCTCCTGGACAAATTCACCCAAACATGAGAATAAGATATGAACTTTGGATCATTGTAAATCAATCTTGCGAAAGTTGTCTTGCCAATGCCCCCAATACCATGTATAGGAAGGATGACAAAATTTTTTGATGTGCCCTCAAGCAAAGCAGTCAGCATTCTTGCTTTTTCTTCAGTCCTCCCTACAATGAGTTCTTCCACTACATCTGACGATGTTTCTCGTGCATCAACAAATTCCAGCTCATTGTAACTAGGGCCTGACCTCAAATTAACATTCTGGTGTTGACCAAAGATATCCTTTTGTTCTGTTCTCATCTTATGCATTATCATTCTGGAAACATTCTTGTGAGATCCTTTCTGGGGAAGCTGCAAAATTTCAGTTGGTTTGTGAAACAATTTGATTAATAATGTTGTTTAAATCACTGAAACAATTTTCAAGGTGAACATTTAAGACTAAAAATTTCTTTGAAATGTATTATTCAAAATATATGTGCCAGGGAAATATACAATTAAAGGATATAATAGATCAAATTTCAGCTTTTCAATTTGCCTACCTACAGATTAATCTTCTATGTCAAACAATAAATTTCTCATGTCAATCTATTTTTTTAGTATCTACAAGAAATTAATCATGAGTCATGGGTTGTTGTTCCATGTTCCAGTTATCCTATTTCAATATGTAACTATGACTAATTATTTGTACATTGGAAGTCAAAGTCTGATGAACATGAAACATTGAACAAATTATACATTGCATTACAGAAGGCAGTTTTTAAATCTAACAGAAAATCTAGATTTTCTTTTTTCAAACACAAGGCTATAGACCATTTTGTCTAATTGACAGAAACCACAACTAAGCAGAAATAGGGCAGCATGCTTTTTCCCTCAAAATGCCGGTGTGCTACATGTGTGTAGCACCTAGTTGAAATGATGGAACCATTGTTATACAATAAGTTTGTAATGTCAATATTGTTTTTGACCAAATAATTGTCTCACAAAAACATCATGAGTTGTTGTTCCATGCACCTATTGTCGAGTTTCAATATGAAAATATGACTAATATAGTTTTCTGTTCCAGAAAAAAGAAAATATAGACTAATGTAGTTGAGTTTTTTCCCTATCAATCAATATGTTCACATAATCACTATTTGTTTTAGAGGATTGAAAAACTGTTGTTTATTAATAAAGCCCTGTTTCATGGAGGGACCAATATTGTTGAGAAAACAATTCATACTATTTTGGAAAAAACATAACTAAGGGAGCTAATCACATGATTGAACACGTAGTCAAATTATTTCCAGACCTAGCTCCATTGTATGCCTTTATGAATGATATTACCTTTTCGATGTCAACCTGAATCTCATTCAGCATCTTAGTAACGCTCACGATATCGGGCCTTTTCTGGCTCTCTGTCTCCATACAATTCAATGCTATTCGAGTGCAAGTCTCTACTTGGTGGCAATAATATGCTTCAAGTGATGAATCAGTACTGCATGTTGCATGCAACCGCTTCCTCCAGTTTTCTCGGACCTGATAAATCAAAATATCAAGTTGGGCTGGTACTATTCCAATGTAAATATGACGTAGCAATAGATTAAAAAATGGTCCTGTTAACAGAAATTGCATTACTTGGTTAATAAACTCATCCTGATCCATGTATAGACATCTGGGGTAGCATTTGGGTCCTGACACTATCCTTATCATTACGACGCCCAAGCTGAATATGTCAAACTTTTCTGAGATGTCACCGTTGTCGATGTATTCTGGTGGCTGGTACCCACTGCATTGTATCACATGGCAATGAATTAGTGTAATGCACAGGTTTTGTGGATTAGAAACAGGATATCTTCACATGAGGCATTCAGCTTACAGTGTTCCATAAGGACTTTGTGTGGTCCGTTTTTGTTCTTTGTCAATAATCCTAGACAAACCAAAATCTGCAATCTTTGGTACCATGTCCTTATCTAGCAATATGTTGTCAGGCTTTATGTCTAAGTGGTACATAGGTTTTTCCTGCTCCACATGAATATACTTTAGACCCTCACAAGTCCCATTTATAATTTTGAATCTCATGTGCCAATCAAGTCCACAAAACTCATCTGCAATAGTAAAAAAGGATTATTAATCTAATGAAAATACATAAGAAAATATTCTTGCAAGGACATACTAGCAATGAGCAGCCGCAGCATACCAGAAAGATGATCCTGAAGGCTCCCATTGGGCAAAAACTCAAAGCAGAGCGCTGTACAAGTCTCATCAACAATCACCTTACTTCCATCAGGCTTGATAAAAGGTTTTTCCTCTGTTTCGTAGCAATAGCCAAGAATCTCTACAATGTTTTGATGCTTAAGTTTTGTGAGGTTATAGCACTCATTTTTGAACTGCTTATAGTTAAGATTGACATCGTGAAACTTCAGTTTCTTTACAGCAACATCATCACCATTTTTGGTCACTCCCTGCCAAATATATGCCATCAGTGCTCAGCAGAAGCTGACCATCTTTCCGATGTACTACTTAATATATTATGTTTGATAAGCAAGAAATCTAGGTTAAGGCTTTATTTTGTTAGTTGTCTGATGGTATTACCAGATCCAGATATGAATTTCATGTATGCTTGCTGGCCACTTTGCAGTAACACCATAATATTTCAAAGCACTGTATAGTTGGGAGAGCCTTATCGAGAATATTCTTACCTTGTAAACAACTCCAAATGCTCCTTCACCAACTATCCGCTTCTCAGAGAAGCCATCTGTAATTTCTCGTAAGAATTGGAACGAAACATCCTCTTGTTCCATGGCAACGTCGTGCTAATTCTGTGTTACAAGACCTCTGGGTGAGATGATTGAAGATATACTACCTTTTACCAAAAGAAAGTTAAATATGAGTGTGCAGGGTGCAGCGTGAGGCATGCTAGAGCTTTTTAATTACAATGAATGAAACGCTATCAGTTTTTAATTTGACAAGGCACTGCTTATTGACCAGCAGTTGCTCATCTCGATGCTTCTTTTTTTTTCCCCGCCAATCCACCATGCACCTTGAGTCTGGAAGAAATTCAGGTGCAGCCACACCCGAATGGAAGGCGAAAAGCATAATATATAAGGGATCCTTGCTCAGAAAAAGAATATATAAGCGATGCACCTACACAGATTTGTTTAGATCAACTTATCAGAAAAAAGAACCTGTCTACTTCGTGAGATTTTTTAGAACAACTGGTCAGAAAGTAAATCAAAACTTTAGAGACAGACTAAAAAGTCAAATCTCTCATAGTCGTAAACAACCCTTTTCACACATCATGGCACAGGCCCTGACGCGAACGGTGAATCCAAGTTGTGGTAGCGTGGTAACCTGGTAGGTACTTAAAAACATGCACTTGAATTTCTTCCGGGCTCATCGGATCCAGTCACGAACGGGGGACATAACCCTCGTGGTTCGTAATAATGAAACGGGTCATCTTTATCAAGCCTTTTTTTTTTTTGCTCTTCCTACATCTGAATTATTATTGCTGCTGGATCTTGACCCCACAGTGGAAGTGGATCTCAGTTCTTCCTCCTCTCTGAGCCCGGAAATGCAAAGATACCTCACGGGAGCCCATACACTCCAATCTTTAACCCTAAACGTTGTTGGAGATGGAGAAGAAGCTTGCCTTGGATTGGCGAGAGGAGGAAGGAGCATTGGATTGTTGAGAGATGGCAGAAGCAAAACTCAGATGTGGGATGTAAAGAAAATGATCGAATGTTATATAACTTTCTTGTAAGCAAAAATAAAGATTAATTAAATTCAGAAACATGGTGTTCTAATGCATGGAAAATGGGCTAACGGTAAGCGTTTAATCCTAACTAGGCAATCTTTGGCACTCTTTGGCCCTGAGGAGGAGCCCATGAGCAACTTGAGGAGCACCACTTCACTAGTTCAATCATCCTCACCATGCTCAACCCAGGTTAGCAATTGATCGAATTAAGGCCTTGTTTAGTTGCACAAACTTTTCAAACTTTTCACTATTTATCTGTCACATCAAATGTTAAGACACTAATTAAGAGTATTAAATGTAGATTAATGACAAAACCGATTCTATAACCCCGGGTAACTTCGTGAGATGAATCTAATGAGCCTAATTAGGCTATGATTAGACAACGTCGTGCTACAGTAAACAATCTTTAATGACGGATTAATTAGGCTTAATAGATTTGTCTCGCGATTTTCCGTCCATCCATGTAATTAGTTTTATAATTAGATCATGTTTAGTCCTCCTAATCTTCAGTTTAAAATTGCTACAGTAAATTTCACAAACTTTCTCCACCAACTAAACAGGCCCTAAGCCCCTTTTCTAGCGCATCACACCGTAGATCGATGCACTAGAGTTCAACAAAGGCCATGCATGTGGCGTTGGAACCTTCGACGCATGAGCTAATCAAACCATAATAAGCTGATGATGTGGTTAAGAGAAGGCAGAGTTGTACCTATGTTACGAGATACGAGATGCTCTGCGCACTAGCTCGCTGTCCTCTGCAAACGGCTAACTGGAGAAAGGAAAAATCAGATCAGTATCACGCCACGAGCTCGCGGTTCGCAGGGTGAAGCAGATCTGATCTGTGATTGGAGCTATGAGATGAGAATGATGAAATAGGCCCGAGATTAAGGGAAGCACAGCTACTCACCCTTCTCCGTTGACGACGCGCGCCTGAGTCCTGGTCGTCCCTGCAGTATGGTGCTCGACTGCTCGTGGAGGGCGGAGAGCTCAACTAAATGTTCATCACACGTGAGCTAGGTGTGAAGGCAAGCTTGCTATGATCCGGACAGGAGACAGCTAGACGGATGGGAAGTGGTTAGGTCGTCAGTCGTGTTCCTCGCTTATTAATAGTTTGTCGTTTCCTGGTGCCATCATCTGTTCAGATGCATCCACGGGCCAACAACTACGGCGTGTTTAATTTCGGTGAAAAATTTTAATGAAAAATTTTACAAGAGAATCTTACCATTTAGGAGTACTAAATATAGACTAATAATAAAACTAATTACAGATCTCGCCTGGAAATCGCGAGACGAATCTAATGACGGTAATTAATCTATGATTAATGGATGATTAGCAGATGGTTACTGTAGCATCACTGTTGCAAATCATGGCCTAATTAGCCTCATTAGATTCGTCTCGCAAATTTACCCGGGGTTATGGAATGGGTTTTGTCATTAACACACGTTTACTACTCCATGCATGTAAGATTCCTTTTGGTGAAAAATTTTGATGAAAAATTTTGAGGAATTGAACACCCCTACATCAGTTATTTTTTAGCATATCATAGTTTTGTCAGTTTAAGCAGGGGCAGAGATAAGCTAGTGAGAGTGTGCCTGGTGCTCATTGACTTCATACTAAAATTTATTCTTGCCATGTGAAACTCGGAGTGTGGAGCTCATGCGCATTGGTGTGCTCTGCGTCTGTTTCCGAGCCCAGATCACGCGGCTGCAGTTGCTAGCTCTTTTTTTAGGGCCTGTTTAGTTCCCCTCTTCATTTTGCAAACTACACCCATTTTGCAAACTACGCGCTTTTCAATGCACTTTTTTCTCTCTGTGCACGCGGCCCGAAACACCCCCATTTTGCAAACTGGGTGAACTAAACACCCCCTTAGGGCAGCTGCAGTTGCCAACTTGCAATGTAGGTGATGCCCCGTTCAGACGGTCTGGTAAACTGACAACCAGAACACGGTGTTGAACGTGGTTCCAATTCTGAGTCTTGAGAGGACACCTGGAGGACCCGCGGTTCGGATCGTATGATTAGCAGTTTGTTTCTATGTTAGACTGTAGTCTATTTAGTCCACTCATATATAGATCTTGTAAACTGCACGGAAAGAGCTGATGACTTATTGTATTATGTGCGTTGCAACTCTAACCGGCGCATATGATTTTTTCCTGCAAGGATTTTTCACATGAAAATCGTGTCTTATGTTCGATCTTGCTTTCGCATTATTTGCTCATACGTTGTTGGCAGGGGCAGGAGCTTCAATCTAAGCATGGCTGATTCTCCAACCTTATCTTACTGCTCTACCAGTAAATTCTGATATCTTCTCGTTGACAATATTTGAAGAATGTATGTGGTAAATTTGCAAAACCACATGCTTAGAGTGTTAAAAAACCAATTTTCTTATTTTAGAGCCTCAAAGCCAACTGGGTGCTGATATTATTCGAGGATACCTCCAAAGTGTCTCTCGCAGTGAGAAGATTTGAGTTTTGACACTCTAATCATGTGGCTTTATAAATTTGCGAGTACGAAGATGGTATGGTTGTACAAAATTTACTATTTACATCCGTCATACATTAATTTCCTTGTCATTTTTCCCCATTGACTGATTTTCATTTTTTTTGTTTACTAGCTTGTGAAGTAGCAAAACTGGCCCTCTAGTTCGATCAGATCATTTCAACCGAACTGTCAAGAGATGAGTGTGTGCACACCATGCCTAGAACCCTCACGGGATCTGACAGCTTGCCGCACGACGCTGATCTGAGGTTCGGAGTCCTCCCTTGTCCATGGATCTCGTGCTTATTCACTACTGCATTCAATCTTGCCCGAAGAGTTGAGAGACATGATCGGAAACACGTGAACCCATGCCAAGAACAGCACGGGAGCGGAGGAGGGACGACTTGTTGTCCCCGTCAGCGCCACTGTTTATGCTCTCTCATAGTTTTAAACAGTCTGATTATGATAGATGTGTCTATTTGAAGACAGCTAATGGTTCAGCTATTTATTTGCTTCTTTACGTTGAATGCTACCAAAGATAAATTAGAAATAGCCAAGTTGAAAGCACAATTAAATAAAAAATTGAAGATGAAGGATTTAGTTGCAGCAAACAGAATTCTTGACATGGAAATAATCAGTGATATAAAATTTTGTATGTTATACCTCAGTCAGCGAGGTTATATTGAAAAGGTTCTTTGTCGTTTTAATATGAATGATGCAAAGCCAGCCAGTACTCCATTAGCTGCACATGTCAGATTGTCTACATCTTTGTGTCCAGAATCAGAAAAAGATAATGAGTACATGTCTAGAGTTTCATATTCTAGTGCAGTTTGTTCTCTTATGTATGCCATGGTATGTTCGTTGATGGTCCTTAAGTATCACTTTTTGACCGTTAGTTCCTACAGAAAATACATCAAAAGTGCATTCACCATAGCTATAGAGCTTATATCTAACCAATTCCACAAGTTTTGGTGAATATGTGAGTGTAGGGACTAATTCACAAAAGAGGGAAACATTTGGGCTTAGGGCCAGGTCGCCTGAACCCCTTAGGTTGGCCGACTTGGGCTCGAGCTCAATGAAGCCCATCTTCGACCATAGCAACGAAGCACACTCCAGGACCATCCTAACCACTGATTCCATGTTCGTTGGATCGAAGAGAAGGGAATGGTCCAAGGGTCCACCTTGCACACTAAACATACTCAAATGCAGCTCTACCATCTAGAACCGCCATGATGGCCCACTACACAGTCACCCAGCCGAAGATGGGCCCGAGATGCGCCGGTGCCAGGTCGCCCGATCCCCTAGGTCGGTCGACCTGGTGTGGAGGCCAAACCGCCTCATCCTTCTCGTGCGCGTTTCCACCGCCTCTAAGAGTCCATCTATGCCATGCACCACTCAAGGCGGTGGATCTAAGGGTCGGCCGACCTCTCCGGTCGCCCAACCTGGGACTGAGTCCTTCGTCCCCAGCTTCCACGTGTCCACTCCCAACCACCTCTATAAGCTATAAATAGCTGAGCCCTGGGCATTGGAGATCATCATCGAGCAGGAGCAAGAAGTCAAGGCGAAGCCCTCCTCATATCTTAGACACTACAACGTTTTGGTCATGACGCAACGCCCCATAACTGTTGTGATAGGGGTATTTTCGTTGCAATAACGGTATTGCGACATTTTCTGGCCGTGGCGATATTTCATGTGCCGTTGCATAAAAGTCTGTTGCGATAAGGTATCGCAACAGTGCAGCAAGGCGTTGCGCTACTTGTGCCGTGTCACTATGACGTGTGGCGCGGCAATTGCCTCAAGTCGCAACGATCATTGCCCTATAATCGCAATGGGGGGGCGTCGTTGCGACAAGAGTTATTGCAACGATGAGGGCGTGTTGCAAGAAAATGTTATTACAACGCAATAGATTGGTAGCAATACACCAACTTTGTCGTTGCTATATGCGTATTGGGTAGCGCAACGATCATTTAGGCGTTGTTATTTATAACAACATATCACAATAAAGGGCTAGTTTTTGCTATATCCTGAAACTCTATTACAACGGTCAATTTGGTACTCGTTGCTATATGCATAAGCCCTGTTACAACGATCAGTTTGGTACTCATTGCTATACGCTTAAGTCCTGTCACAATGGTAAAATTGGTACTCGTTGCTATACGCTTAAGCCCTGTTGCAACGGAATAGTGCTACTCATTGCTATATCCTTAAATCCTGTTGCAACAGGAATATGTCGTTGCTATACGCATACAGGGTACAACAACGGAAATGTGCGTTGCTATATGCGTAGAGGGTGGCGCAACGGAATATGGTGTTGATATATTCATAGAGGGTATCGCAATGCAACGAAATGTGGCTTGTCGCAATATGGTTGTACGGTAGCGCAACTCAATTTGGGTCGTCGCTATATACTCATATGATATCGCTACGGAAGATATTGTATTGCTGTAGATATACAAGGTATCGCAACAAAAGAGCTGGGTGATCGCCACATGCTGATTTTTAAATGCAACCGAATTTTTATAATAGAAACAAATCCCAAAATTCATGATAGAATTGCTGTAACACAATATTCAATAGATCAATGTAACAACTCTTATATATTCATCCATCAGACCATCACTCTGTAATAAAGTTTGTATAAATGTGCACACATATATAAATCTTGGCCACCAGCCCAACCTTTCATGATGGTCATCAACTTTGTTTGAGCTCCAAGGTTGGATGTCTTCTTGAAGCGTGGCAATCTTCAGCCTTGTTGGCCCGTGGTTGCTTCAGTGCCCTTCTGAATAGAAACCAATGAGAGAATTAGACATTGTACAGATTTTTGAAGCTGATTTGTCTTGTACTGATTTAGTAGCAGAATAGAATTGGACTTGGAAAATTGTAATAGCATTATGAAAGCACCCATGCAGTTCGTACCTGTTGCTGCCGTCTCTTTGCGCCTGTTCGCGTCTTAGAACCAACAGCCCGCAACTGTTCTGCAGTAATGTACGACTTTGCATTTGCATCTGCTCCTGCACCTTTCGCATGGTTCCCAGTGAACAATTTCCTAGAAATGGCACTAGGTTGAACATTGCCAGTAGGTGGTTGATTTATTTTCTCAGTTGTGATAATGCTTGCTGGCTCAACCTGGAATGTAAAGGTGTTAGAACAATGTTAATTAATAAGGAGTGATTAAATACATAGAGGCATATTATAGGAATGATTGTTCGATGTCGCTATCTGGCAAGCTGTTTCCTGAGTACTATGCACTACTGGTGTAGGAGCGATGTTATCGATAGTGATGGTCATAGATTCAACTCCCAAAGATTCATTGCTGGTTGTAGTGGTAGTCTATGTAATTTACAAGTGAAAGGATCTTGATGTCGCCTAGAGGGGGGGGTGAATAGGCGTAACCTGAAAATGTCGCCACTTAAAACAAATTTATCAGCGACTTTCGGAGTCTCCGGAAAAATCTCCGGAGTCTCCGAATATGGAAACTCAATCCTTAAGCAGCGGAATGTATATCTGCCACAGAAACCGGAACTTCCGGTTTCCAAAACTGGAACCTCCGGTTTTGGCTTGGGCAGTCAGAACCCCCAAACCTATGAGTTGCAAACTGGGCTCGAGATCAATCCAGATAAGAGTGTATGCTCATAGGATGTATCTTAGCAGGTTCACAAAGCACCTGCACTGCACAAACACTAACACCCGAATAGATCAACCAATATCACAAGATCAAACTATGAATGTGAATGCAATGCAAATTTAAGCAAACCAGTGAGGAGACGCAAAGATTTGTTTCCCGAAGTTCAGATTCACCCAGGGCGAATCCTACATCTCCGTTGGGTGCTTCCAAAGAAGCCGGGTCGCTCTCAACCCCTTTCCCCACTTCACTAGTTAGCTTCTTCCCTTTCGGAGGCGAAGCTTGACCTGCACAAACTGTCCCGCGGCTCACCACACCTTGGGAGCTCCCGGGCGACGCCTAGCCGTCTAGGAGGCACGCCTCCAAGAGTAACAAATGCTTCACTTGATACTTGACAAGGCGAAACAGTGCTCAAGCGTATGAGTGCTCTTCTTGTGCTCACAAATGGCTCCTCTCTACTACCCAACTCAAAAGATCTATCAAAGATCACACAACCTCACAAAGAGGGGTTGGGGAGAGCTATCTTGGCTTTGGCTTAGCTTAGAACAGGCAGGAAGCACAAAAGCAACTGCAGCAACAGCAGCCTGCCACTGAGGACGGCGTGGGGTATAAATACTCCACAACACAAAAACTAGCCGTTAGAGTGACAGACCAAAACCGGAACTACCGGTTCCAAAACCGGAGCGTCCGGAAATTCAAACTAAAGAGCCGTTAGAGACACGTGGCACCCAAAACCGGAACCTCCGGTTTCCAAAACCGGAACCTCCGGTTTTGCCACTGTCTAACCCATGTCACATGTGTTCGTGAGGCTTTTGTGTCTCTCATCACCTCTCATGGGTTAATTTGAGCACTGAGACCTTATCAAAGTATCATATGATGCATCCCTCTTGATAGTACGGCACACCTAACTCAAGATTAAATATAAATGCATTATTCATCCTCTTGAGCTTCACCACAATGTATCATGCCATACTTTGATCAATATATCCTCATGAGAGCTGCATCCAACTTGTCTCTTTGCTTTGAGCACTTCAACCTTGAGCTAGTGACTTGGATCAATATTCAACACATATGAGTGAAATTCAACTTTGGATCACAAGTCACCCTTTCATATGATTCAATAAACATTTGATGCATTCCATTGCTATACTCGGTAAGGCTTGACTTGATACCTCGAAATCCTCTAAGCACTAGCCACTTCACCCTAGCAAAGCTCATGGCTCAAGTCACCACTTGACCAAACTTCGCTTAGTACCTCGTTGCTAATCCCTTGCTTGATTTCTTCATCCACTCGTTGCCATATTGAGTCTAGCTTTGTTTTGTCATCAAGAATGAAATCCACTTGATATCATATTTACTTTTGACTTCTAAATCACATTTGTTTATAACAAGCTTCTCATTTTATTTAGAGACCAAAGAATAACCCAATGCCATCATGCCTCTATCTTCACCTTTATTTGCTTGTCATATATTACACAAAGTCATCATGGGATCATTTCAATATTTATTATCTTGATATTCATCTTCAATTTAAGCAATCTTGCAATATGAGGCTATTACCTAAGCCTCAACACATCTTCAACAGCCATTGCTTACTTTTCATGCTTAGATGTACAATGTCATATATCACACTTGTTCTTTTCGCCAAATGAGCCATTTATACAATCTTTCCCACAAAGATTATTCACAAATACTTTCAGACCTGCTCATAAGCTTAACAAGTTCATTAGACCTTTAATCTAGTTGTCATTCAACTCACCAAAACCCACAAGGGGCCTAGATGCTCTTTCAATCTCCCCCTTTTTGGTGATTGATGACAACCTTGATTAAAGCTTACCAAAGATATATCAATAAAGCTTTTGAGTGAACAGATTTAGATAGAGCTCCCCCTAAACGTGTGCATTGAATGAACTTCAACGATTTTGGCCTAAAACGCCAAATTGCACATTTTCAAGACAACCATGGAGCTCCACCTAAATCTCAACAATTGTGGGGTGCAAAACAAGTGTGTGAACAGATAACACGTGATGCATGCAGCAGATAATTCACCAAACAAATAAAATGAGAGAAAGGCGGTGCAGTCTGCCAGGCAAAACCGGAACCTCCGGTTTTCCAAAACCGGAACCTCCGATTTCAGTCTGACATAACTGACCAAACAGTCATCACTCAAATAAATCCACACTAGCATGCAATAGAGTCTTACAAAGCTTAAATAGGTTCAACACACACAGTAGCACACATCACATAAATTCTCAAGTCCACAAGAGCTAGATTCGAATTTATTACAGAGGCCTGCTGCATACAGCAGCCAAAACCGGAACTTCTGGTTTTGGAAAATCGGAACCTCCGGTTTTGCCAGGACAGGAACAGATGAAGAGCTTTAATCCATTTTTCTCTCCCCCTTTGTCATCCATCACCAAGAAGGGGTCAAAGGGAGGTACCAGAAGCACAAATCTACTCCTCATCTTCATCATCATCAGGAGCTAGTCCACCGCTACCACTTGCGCCTTGATATGGAGGAGGACCTTGATAGGGAGGTGGATATCCAAAGATCATGGCGCTGAAATTATCAATTCCAAAACCACCAGGAGCTGCAGCAGTAGAAGGATCAACAGGAGTACTCGAAGGATTTGTGGTTCCAAGGAATGGATCAGCTGAAAAAGAACCACCACCACTTTGCATGCCTCCCATTGAAGGATCACCATATGGAAAGAGCTGAGAATAATAATCCACATTTTGAGCATTCTGAAACTGCTGAGTGGTACTTTCGGGCTCACTTTCTTGACCTTCGGAACCAATGGGAGAAGGAGGATTTTCGGGAAAGAATTTTGCTTCCAACCTTTTGAGCCTCAAAGTATCTTTCTTTCTCCTTTGCCTTTCCTTGTGTTGACGCACATCTATAGTCTTACACATGCCACAAAAGAAGTTGAACATTTTCCTTATTGGAGAGGGAGGCTTATAGCTTTCTTGAAGACCACTTCTACCACGACGCCTAGAAGTGGTGTGTGCTGCCATAGGAGGGGCAGCAGCACTAGAGGTGCCTCCCGGATCAGTAGGAACAGCTGGAGCACTAGGATCAGCCCCTTTTAGACTAGCCAAGGTCGGACCGGGTATATCATTCTTCATGTGGAATGGTTCATGATGGGCATCATAGTCAAAAGTGAGATTTGTGGTTTGCTCTATCATGTACATGATGTATGGTGCATACCCACAACTCTTTTGAGATGAATTTGCAATTCCTTTCATCTCCTCCCAAATATAGTCAAACACACTAAATGGAGGATCATCGGGTCCCATGCTAAGAAGTAAATCTCTCCCATAGAATGTGATCTTTGTAGCATCTCCCTCTCTAGGTGCAAGTGTCTTTCTAAAGAGTCGGTTTAAATATCCATAGAAAGGAATCAACCCTTTTGAGGTACCAGCGTCTCCTTGCTCATGTTCCAAATATAAATTTATCATGTCCTCCTTGGGACGATAGACCCCACGGTGAATCTTAGGCCTGTTTGCATCACCACGCCCAAATCCGAACATCAAAGCAAAGTCTGGGTAGCAAATGTTGTACCAAGTACCCTCGGTCATCCAATGAACCCTTCTCACATCATTTCTTACATCAAAATAGGAAGTGGCATAGAATTGAGCAATCACTTCACGGTTCCAATGATGTTGATATCCCATTATCTTATAGACATGTTTGGTTTTGCACGCACTTATCACCTCATCAATGACCGGATCTCGTAGATTTTCCAAGTGTCCCCAATCAATATATTGAGATTCAGCAACGGGGGTTTTCTTTGCAAGGATTGTACTCTCATAATAATTTTGGTGAAAGTCGGTGTGAAACCTATAATCCACCCTTCCTCTTCCAACCTTTCTTGGGTCTTTTGCTCTCTCAACTCTAACTTGCTCTGTCATCCCTCTAGCTTTATAATTGACCCTTATTCGAAGTGATGGAGCATTTGGAGGTCTCATGGTCACATTTGGGACATGAGTGGTTTGCCCCGCTTGTGAAGTTTGTGCACCATATGACAAGTGCATGGGCTGTTCTCCCTCATCCTCATCATCATCATTACCATTTCCACTTCCGGTTCCTTGGCTGTCATCATGGCTGTGAGTTCTCACTTCTTTGCCCTTTCTCTTCAAAGAGGATCGAGGAGGAGATTCCACATAGGTTTCATCCTCCACATCATCATCATCACTAGATTCTTCCTCTATTTCTTCAGTTCCCTCAATCTCCAGAGTTGCCCTAGGAAGTTCATGCCTGGTTGCAGTCCTTTGTGACCTTCTTCGAGATCCTTGACCCAAATCCGGATTCTCACTAGCTTCATCCCTTCTTCTAAACTCGAACTCAGTGTTCTTGGATCTTCCTGATAGATGATATCAAATGAAATATTTAGGAAACAATCCAGGGATAGAATCACGGCTCAAAGGAATACTAGGACAGGATTTTGGATAGATTTGCAAGTTTTTAGAGCAAAACCGGAACCTCCGGTTTCTGAAAACCGGAACCTCCGGTTTCGCCTGGAAACCCTAGTTTCTACTCCCATCGAAAAACGACCATGAAACTCGAATCCAGTACATGGCATAGCATTGATGGCCTAAATGTAGATGATTGACCGAAGGAATCCAAGAGATAGGCCCTAGACAGATAGATCGAGATGGAACAAGATTTTCAAATACCTCTGGGCATGGTTTGAACTGCAGAGGGAGAAGTCGGAGTGAGAAAACGATTCTTCCGAGATTGAGCACCAAGAATCAACCTCCAAGCCTTGAATCCCTTGGTTAAATCTTCAGATTGCCCTCATGTCGCCCCTCTCAAACAGTGCCAGGTCGGGTGGAGAGGATAGGATAGAATGAGACAGATAGGAGAAGAGTCACGGGTTCAACAGTAATATGCCCGACCAAAATCGGAACCTCCGGTTTTGGAAAACCGGAACCTCCGGTTTTGACCAGCACAACTGTATGAAAATTGGAATGAGTAAGATTTGACCAACTAGATACTAGAGAAAGTTTTGAATATGATCCTGGGTCTTAGATATCCATAATAAACCAGATCATAAGCTCAGTTTGAGAGTCTCTAAGAGATTTGATAGAGATGAAAGAAATCCAATGATTAGCCCTTGGGAGAAGATATAGATGATTACTTATGGACTTGAGAGAATCATGTCACTTACAGTTAGCCAGCAAACAAGCAAGGTTAACCATAACCATAAATGCCATGATATGGTCACAAAGACCAAGATCCAAATAATTTTTGAAAACACACAATCTAGCATACTAGTTATATTTTGAAACACTATCCTATATCACTCAGACATGCAGCAATTCCTGGTCAAGCACCTTCATTAGCATATTTAGCTCATACCTCACGAGATTCAAAGCTACTTGACACTCAGTCAATTTAAATGAAGGTATCAACCAAATATCTAAAGGCACTCCAAGGACTTGAAATTGCTTCATGCAAAAACATGCACACACTAGCATATACAAAGCCTAGATGCATAAGGTAAAAGACATAGGGATTGAAGAATTCATACCTTAGCCCTAGAACAAGAGTTCTTTCACTTAGAAGAAAAAGGCACCTTTATCTTTTATAAGATATTTATTTAAGCTCGAATACTATCTCCATTAGATGCCTATCAAGCTCTCAAGTTGATTTAATGGTCATTGTAAATGCAGCAAACATATTGCAATGTTACTTCTTTGAGAAGAAAACATTTGAGTAAATGACATAAAAGTTTGCTACACACATGAAAGCTTGACAAAGGAGTTAGTAGCCAGGACACAAAATATAAGACAAGCTCCCCCTTAATATGTGCATCAAGGATTTGAATCTTGAGACATGCACTTGGTTCAGTTAGGACCTAGGGAGCTCATTTCATATTTTGTCCTAGTAACATAATCATGCCATGATGAAATTTAGTTGAGAAATTCCTTACAATTACTTTCCTTGGATGTTTATACAATCAGGATAAACCAAAGTGATGCTTATGACAACTGGTCCACTTCAATCAGTCAGAAAAAGAGCAAAGATGACAGAATTTCGGAGACTCTGAAGAAAAGTGCGGAGTATCCGTAACTTCCAGACCAAAACCGGAACTTCCGGATTCAGAAACCGGAACCTCCGGTTTTGCCTTGGCAGATTAGAGTTGGAATTCCGCTGACCTTTTCGACTCTTTTCTAGATGGACATTATCATATATGACCTGCAGTCATTATAAACACGAGAACTTCCAGAGGAAGTGGTCAAGAGCATCGAATGGCATGAAAACAAAATTATTACTTGACTTGACAAAGAGAACTATCTAGTTGTTGTATATGATTAGCACAGAGCATGTTCATATACAGTCAGCTAGATAACCAGGAGCAAGGTACTTGTTATCAAGGATGCATTGAGGAAGAGAATGAGTCATCAATTTTCACTTGACATTTTTTCTTAAATAGACATGAAGTTCTTCACTTGAGCCAAAGATAGAGTATAAAGTTCTTCTCAAGTATGCCAAGCTCCAATGCACCAACAGGTACCTGCTAATATCCTTTTAAGCACACTTTGATACCCAACCCATGTTGGGTCCATTAGAGTTAGTCAACAAGGTCTTAGGTATCCAAATGGCTTTTGTGCTATCCTTAGATGAGTGAGTCATATTGAAAGCACAAGAGTCATTCAGGTTCTTCCTAAGCTTCTTGGAATCATTAAAAATGGACTTGAGCTTAGGAGCGTTACCATTTGGGCAATCCTTACCAAGATGACCCTTTTGTCGACATTCATAGCAAATCTTATGCTTGATGTTGCTTGTTGACTTAGTATCTTGACTTCTGACAGCAGCACCTCTCATATATTTTTCTTGAGCCTTCAAGAAACCTCTATTTAGTTTGAAGTGTTGCTGCATGTCCAAAACCAGAACCTCCGGTTTGCATAATCCGGAGCTTCCGGATTTGCTAGGCAGCGCCTTGGACTTGCTTGGACACGTTCCAATCTTGTGTCCCTTTTCGTAACAGCTAAAGCATCTTCTCTTAGAAAGGCTTCTTTGTCTCTTCGAGAGTGCTGGCTTGTCTTCTGTCTTCATTGGACACATAGAAGCGAAGTGTCCCATCTTTGAGCATTCGAAGCACTTGATGTGATCATGTGTCTTCTTCTTGTTGTCATGCTTCTGCTTTGTGATGGACTTGACAGGATGGTTGCAGGAGCTTTGCAAAGTTGATCCCTTCTCAAGCTTCTTCACCATGACATCACGGTTGTCTTGAGAAGGTTGTGCAAAGCTCTTGCCCTTTAGTTTACACAAGTCCATCTTGAGCTTCTCGACCTCTAGCTTCAGACTATCATTCTCTTGTGCAATGAGGTCATCATTTGACTCTACAAGAACTTGATCATACCATGAAGGTTTTACTTGCGAGCCGCAAGGGTTAGCACAAGATAAATCAATTTTAGCTAGTGAGCAAGAATACTTGTGCAATTGAGGTTCTAAGGATTTTACCGAAGTAACCATAACCTCGTGAGCCACTTCAAGCATGGTATGTGACTCCACAAGCTTCTCATGAGAACACTCTAGTTCTTGGTGAGTTGCTTGCAAGTTCATATACTTGTTAGAGAGCTCTTCAAGTTGAGCCTTGAGCTTTTGGTTGGCCTCTTCCAATGATGCTACACATGCAAGAGAGTTAGAAGCACAAGTATATTCTTTTTCTAGGTTTTCATACTTACTAACCAAGGAGGCATGTGAATCCTTGAGCTCTTCATAAACCTTGGTTAAAGCTTTGTGCCTGTCAACCTTTTGACTTTCATTCCTTTTGGTTGACTTCTTCTTGCTTATGGACACAAGACATAGATTTACTTCATCACCAGAGCTTGAGTTCCTTGTAGAGATTGACTCCTTACTTGGCCTGCATTGAAGATCATCCTTGACGGTGAAGTCACTGCTAAAACCGGAACCTCCGGTTATGGAAACCGGAACCTCCGGTTTCTCTGTGCTAGTAGAGCTGGACGAAGTTCTCTGATCTTCAAGCTGAGTAAGCGGAGTCACTTGAGGCTCAGTAGAGATTGGTGATGTTGAACACTCCTCAAGTGATCTAGCATCTGTTTGCTCCTTGCTATCACATTTGGGCTTGGCATACAATTTTTTAAGTAGAGCCCAAATGCGATGTGCATCACCATGTATCTTCTTCTTCTTCTTAAAAATCATGTCTTGGAGTTCTGTGCTAAGAAGACTCATCATGAAGTTAGTAATTTGGGCATTTAGTTGAAGGCATTTTCCCACTTCTTCGGTTAGCTCGGATTTGTGCCAATCGAAGTTTGTAGGGACGATGCTCTCAACTAAAATACGCTCAGCAGTAGGACCACTGTCCTTTATAGCATTCAGAATATGAGCGGACCAAGAAGCGTAATTTGAGCCAACGATGGCGAGTGACTCAAACGATACCTCACTCGATGACGACATCTTTTCTCACGGCGGTTAAGCCTTGATGTGAGTCCAAGCTCTGATACCAATTGAAAGGATCTTGATGTCGCCTAGAGGGGGGGTGAATAGGCGTAACCTGAAAATGTCGCCACTTAAAACAAATTTATCAGCGACTTTCGGAGTCTCCGGAAAAATCTCCGGAGTCTCCGAATATGGAAACTCAATCCTTAAGCAGCGGAATGTATATCTGCCACAGAAACCGGAACTTCCGGTTTCCAAAACTGGAACCTCCGGTTTTGGCTTGGGCAGTCAGAACCCCCAAACCTATGAGTTGCAAACTGGGCTCGAGATCAATCCAGATAAGAGTGTATGCTCATAGGATGTATCTTAGCAGGTTCACAAAGCACCTGCACTGCACAAACACTAACACCCGAATAGATCAACCAATATCACAAGATCAAACTATGAATGTGAATGCAATGCAAATTTAAGCAAACCAGTGAGGAGACGCAAAGATTTGTTTCCCGAAGTTCAGATTCACCCAGGGCGAATCCTACATCTCCGTTGGGTGCTTCCAAAGAAGCCGGGTCGCTCTCAACCCCTTTCCCCACTTCACTAGTTAGCTTCTTCTCTTTCGGAGGCGAAGCTTGACCTGCACAAACTGTCCCGCGGCTCACCACACCTTGGGAGCTCCCGGGCGACGCCTAGCCGTCTAGGAGGCACGCCTCCAAGAGTAACAAATGCTTCACTTGATACTTGACAAGGCGAAACAGTGCTCAAGCGTATGAGTGCTCTTCTTGTGCTCACAAATGGCTCCTCTCTACTACCCAACTCAAAAGATCTATCAAAGATCACACAACCTCACAAAGAGGGGTTGGGGAGAGCTATCTTGGCTTTGGCTTAGCTTAGAACAGGCAGGAAGCACAAAAGCAACTGCAGCAACAGCAGCCTGCCACTGAGGACGGCGTGGGGTATAAATACTCCACAACACAAAAACTAGCCGTTAGAGTGACAGACCAAAACCGGAACTACCGGTTCCAAAACCGGAGCGTCCGGAAATTCAAACTAAAGAGCCGTTAGAGACACGTGGCACCCAAAACCGGAACCTCCGGTTTCCAAAACCGGAACCTCCGGTTTTGCCACTGTCTAACCCATGTCACATGTGTTCGTGAGGCTTTTGTGTCTCTCATCACCTCTCATGGGTTAATTTGAGCACTGAGACCTTATCAAAGTATCATATGATGCATCCCTCTTGATAGTACGGCACACCTAACTCAAGATTAAATATAAATGCATTATTCATCCTCTTGAGCTTCACCACAATGTATCATGCCATACTTTGATCAATATATCCTCATGAGAGCTGCATCCAACTTGTCTCTTTGCTTTGAGCACTTCAACCTTGAGCTAGTGACTTGGATCAATATTCAACACATATGAGTGAAATTCAACTTTGGATCACAAGTCACCCTTTCATATGATTCAATAAACATTTGATGCATTCCATTGCTATACTCGGTAAGGCTTGACTTGATACCTCGAAATCCTCTAAGCACTAGCCACTTCACCCTAGCAAAGCTCATGGCTCAAGTCACCACTTGACCAAACTTCGCTTAGTACCTCGTTGCTAATCCCTTGCTTGATTTCTTCATCCACTCGTTGCCATATTGAGTCTAGCTTTGTTTTGTCATCAAGAATGAAATCCACTTGATATCATATTTACTTTTGACTTCTAAATCACATTTGTTTATAACAAGCTTCTCATTTTATTTAGAGACCAAAGAATAACCCAATGCCATCATGCCTCTATCTTCACCTTTATTTGCTTGTCATATATTACACAAAGTCATCATGGGATCATTTCAATATTTATTATCTTGATATTCATCTTCAATTTAAGCAATCTTGCAATATGAGGCTATTACCTAAGCCTCAACACATCTTCAACAGCCATTGCTTACTTTTCATGCTTAGATGTACAATGTCATATATCACACTTGTTCTTTTCGCCAAATGAGCCATTTATACAATCTTTCCCACAAAGATTATTCACAAATACTTTCAGACCTGCTCATAAGCTTAACAAGTTCATTAGACCTTTAATCTAGTTGTCATTCAACTCACCAAAACCCACAAGGGGCCTAGATGCTCTTTCAACAAGGAGACAGGTAAGACATTAGCCACATGAATCTATTGTCAATCTCAAAGCATTTACACTCATTACCTGGTTCGTTGTTTGTTGGATCTGCACTACTGTTGTTGCAGCAATATTCTCCTGAGTGGTCCTAGCTGGCACTTCTTGTGAATTGTTGTCAATTTGATGGGGGGTCTATGAATTTTTAGATACGACAGGTAAAACATCAGCGACAAATATCTATTATCAAACGCAACGAATCAGAACCAACATATAAGCAATAGTTACATGTATTTCTGAGATTGTGAGTATGATCCAGATGAGCAAGCAGGTTACCTCATTTGGCATTGCAGATCGATTCTGTTGTGCGATCATTGTTTGGAACTCCCTCATCAATTCTTGTCTAATTGAGGCTTTAAGTGCTTCCTTTTCTGCTTCCTTTTCAGCCTCATGCTTTTCAAGCTTTCTTTTAATTCATGCTCTTTTTCTTTAAGCTTCTCAGTCTTTCCTGAATAATTTGTCCCTGAAGCACTTGGTTTCTTTTGTGATTGGACATGTATCCTTCGCCACGTGCCCTGCTCGCTTTTGCTCCAGTTGTCTCCTTGTACGTCTCCTAGAAAACCTGGTCTTCCTTAGCAGCTGCTGAAGTGATACTTGCTGGTTCGTCTTCATCCAACCCATCTGATTGCGATAGAGACAATCTCTTGGATGCATAATCTTGAGGGCAATATACGATTGTATGATATTAATTTTGGTCACATAGTGATACGTAAAAAATTAATGCTATTGCAGAAGCATGCTTATGTTCAAAGTAGCACTCACATAAACACTCTCAGCCACTGTCGTTGTCCATTTTTCTCGCTTCGTGTGGGTAGTCTTCCAAAGTGCCAACTTGCGTGGCTCAGCAACAGTTACTAGATCTCTCTAGCAAAATTACATGTCATTAATATATCATTCTTTACTGTAGTGCAAGTCGAGAATTGAGGACCGATTCTTTACATTTTCCCAATTGTACTGAGAGAAAGGTTTGGAACCCGTCATATGGTTGGTCTTCATTTCATAGCAATTTGAAGAGTTCCTGATGCTCGACTCCTGCACACACTAGTAATGTACGTTCAACAAAGAAAAATTCAACTCAAGCTTGCGTTCTTAAATTTAGCAAATAGTGTGACCTGGAAAGTTTTTCTTCCAAAGTACTGGTTCAAATAGTGCCACTCCACAATGTCTAAGTCTTCAGGCTTATTTTTCATTGTCCTCATAATTGTTGTATGCCCTGAATGTAGTACTCAAGCTGGATCGCCAACCTTTGTAGCGTTATATGCATAGTTTTAAATAGCCGGCTATAGCCTCCGCTATCTCCCGCTATAGCTGATTGAGAAGTATACCGCTATTTGCCGCTATAGCTCCATTTAGCCGGCTATTAGCTGTTTTTGGAGGTCTCGCGCTAAATAGCTTAGCCCGCTATTTAAAACATTGGTTATATGGCAATCGCCCATATCTTTTTCTTCTGATCCTCAGTGGTCTCAAGCTCCCATAGATTCTGGTGCAAAACAAAACATGTTGTGTAGTATAGTACATTCATAATATTTTTGACCAAATGTACTGACTACATGTATCTAACGTTATGATAAAGCATATGAGGTGGCAATTAACATACCTTTATAGCCGTAGCGATATGCTCCTTGACTATCGAAGGCACAATAGATGCGGATTGCGACAATCCATCTGCACAAACCCTAGAAACAGGCCTTACACGCAGAAACATATTGCACACCGTAGTGTTTGTGCAGAAACCCTAGCTGTCGCTAGAGGTGGGATACGAACCTGAGGTGAGGAGCAACCACCATATCATCTAACTCCACCTCGGCTTCTTCCTCTATAACCGGACGTCGTCGTCCTGGGTTCCGCTGTGCTGCATCGCCGGATCCGAAACTGGAAGGAGTTGTCATGGATGGAGTTGCCGGCCCGAAACTGGAAGGTGTTTTCATGGATGGAGCCGTGCCACCAACTCGTTGCCCTCGCCGCCTCTCAATCTGGTTTTGGAGGAAAGTGGAAGGTGCAGGACGCAACAGCCGATGCCTTTTGGGAGGGGGGGAAGTGGGGTGGAGGACGCATCTACCCCTGGTTTAGGAGGAGTTTTGGGGTGGGGGAATTCGGATTCTGGTGGGCTGTGTATGTTTTGGTTTAGGCGGCCAATCCAAATTTTCGTAATGACTAAAGAGGAGTCGAAAGCGTGTGCCAATCCCCGGACACCGCAGTAAATATTGGTTGGGGGAAGACGCCTCATCGTCTGCGCGTCGCGCGCGTCGTTGGCGGCGCCCAAATTATCTGTAATGACTAGAGGGTTCACATGTCTGCCACACAGGAGAATTCGTTTTTATGTAGAGACAACGAAATCGTGTGCCACCAGTGGGTCCCACGAGTTGGGGACATAGGAGATTACGCTTTCGTAAAGAGAATATGTAGATTGCTTATATTTTCGATTCATAAGTGAATCCTTCGATGCAATTCAATGTGTGTCCAGGCAAATGTTTTGAGTTTTGAACTTTATGGAATGTGATCATTGCTCATTTCCAAACTGAACCAACATACAACAAAGAGAGTGATTTGTCCATGTAAGATTACTACATGACATATGCCATGTATATAGTCCTCTTCTAGTCATATCCAAGTAGAGTGGACGAGGTTACATGAGTTGCTCTATTTAAACATTCCATCCTATAATTCTATATGCACATGTGTTTAAGGATGGCCTAGTCACTAAATCTCATTAGCAAATGCACCTTCAATGGATAGTAAGGTCTTAGGGTATGAAGGTACAAAATCAAAAGACACTCTACGCAGTGTAACCCATGAGATATATATAGATATTTTGCGACCTCAGCAAAAAAACAACTGAATCGGACAACAAATGTGAAATCGATACACGTTTAAAGTTTTCATTATCAATTAAATTGCGAAATACGAGGATCCATGAAGATCTGATGAAGAACTGATGATGAACTGATGAAGAAGCACGGCACCAACAGGTTGGGCCCGCGTGTCAGTCGCACATACAACAGCGCACGCGAGGAACTCTCGCGGCTCGCCAGCGCATCACGTACCGACTCCCGTGTGGCCTGGGTTCAGTGGGTCCCATATGTCGGGGACAAAAGGGGTTCCGTTTTTGGATGGAAATAACTGTCGGTCCCCCCACCATCTATCTTCCTAAAGAAGCCGAACCAGTAACCCCACCTCTCTTTCCTTCTCCCCTTCCTCCAGTTCTTCCCCAAAACATCCCATTTGTCATACATCTCACTGATGATGCTTTACATCCTTATAACCGGCCGGCATTGCTTTGGCTATGCATCTCTTGTAGCTTCACATGCTTAGATTACATCAACATACCGTGTTCCTCTTGCTCAATATTTGATTACTCTCGTGTATTGACAGTATGCGGGAGAGAAAGTGTTGAGTTTGTATCACACCCCTACCGTGATAGATCTAGATTGGTCCGTTCTTGCTTGGTGGTTGGATCTTTAAGTGATCCCAGATCCCATGGGCAAATGCTCCATATATCTTGTGATTTATACATCTCCGCTCTCTTTAGTGCTTGGTTAATCGTAGCGAATCACTTGTTCCACAGATTGATAATCCTTGAGAGAATATTGTAAGAGAAAAGCTATACACGATCCATGCACTTGTGGTTCATGAACTGGCGCGCTAACCGCTGCCAACATAACCGCCGGGTAGCCGTTGGTTGCTGTCACCATGAAAACCACTGGTTAATTTCATCCTAGGACCTAGGTAATGGTACTATAGGGAATCAATGTGTCCCTAGTACTCTCCCATATGTCCTATGGAATGAGAAAACGGTAGGGAAACCAACACTATGTCGCCCTGAATCAGAGACATGGGAAACACAGGACGATTACTACTCCGACGAAACACAGGACGATTACTACTCCGACTACAGTTTTCTTTTCCTTGATTACTGTCTCAGCTGCTTCCTTCTCTTCTGAGGGATCTGCGGACGTGAGCTCCCAGAAATACTCGCTGCGTTCAAGTTGCAGGTCTCCACCAACCAGGCTTGATCTAACAGTGCTTGTCTCTCTCCTACGACTCAGATGATGACCAGTTGCACAGACGCCATATATCTTATAGGAAATGTTCAACTGAAGGCATTGCATTTTATATGCACGTGTGTCACCATATCACCTATCTCTTGAGATGATGCTCCTTTGAGATGATCATTCATGTTGATTAAGTCCCTTGATTTTGCAGCTTCATGGGCCTTGGTGTCGCGGGTATTCAAGCATGCTACCACTATTCAGTGATATGCTGCAAAATGGAAAAAAAAAAGCAATACATTCGTTATCAGGGATTCTACGTCACATGAATGATAGGAATTGTTAGCGAATTTAACTTGTTTCTAAATCAAAAGGTAAGGTAATGATCGAAGAGACAAAAGAAACAAAAACTGAAAATAACCTAGTGAGTTTTACACAGGTGCTGGACCACATTAACCAAATGGTTTCTTTCTTTTGGCGCAGTCGATCGCCAACCAGCTTTACATTTCATTAATATATATTTATTCCTTACATGAAGTAACAAGAAATTCAGATACTTAAATGTTCCATTCATTTGTATTCTTTGTCTTTTTTAGATTTATGAAGATTAAGATAATGAAAATACTCCCTTCGTTTCAAATTTTGAGTCGTTCTGGGTTTTCTAGATACATTTCTTTTTCTATGTATTTAGACATAATGAAACAAAGACAGCGAAAATAAACTAGTGAGCATTATGCTGGTGCTAGAACACATCATAATACAATTCTTTCTCCCTTTTGGCACATTTCACCGATTCAGCTTTCTCTTTAGTTATTTCTAGCTCTTAATACACATACTCATGCAAATTTAAGATATTTAAATGTTTCAATAAATTATGATTAGTTCTCATTAGTAACAAAGTACAATGACTGTATTAATGATATAGCCAAAAAGCTATCTAGGGACAAGCATTTTCTTTACATAAGAATTGTATTGGAAATTTTTTTGGTTCTACATTGACTGCTTACACATATTCAAAAACTATGTCAATGCAAAAATATATCAGGAGGTACTTTTTATAGTTTTGCCCCTATGGCTCCATCTTCTTACTATTCTTGATCAATAATGATTAACAGTTTCTATATAGAACAAAATAAAATGCATGGTACCGTGTATGATATTCTAGATGGTTTGGTATGAGAAAATCATATAAGGGACAAAAGCAGTATAGATTCTGTAACAAGATCGAGACAGTGATCAGAGCGAAATATGAGAGACACGTCAGTTAGTACAGCAATTCATATACCTTTCCTTTTATGTAAGCAAGCTTCCATGTTATCCTTTCTGATTCGCACCACTGCTTCAATTCAGGGCAGCCAGAAATTTGTAGTTCTTTAAGCCTAGTCAGATTGTCTATGCTCTCTGGAAAAGACTTGATGCCTTTGCAATCCAAGATATATAGTTCTTCTAGAGAAAAAAGACTACACAACCATTCTAGAGGTGACAAGATGCTATCACAATTTTTCATTGTTAGCGAATGGAGGGCGGTGAGCTTTGGCATGATCTCCTGCAAATTATTCAGTGCCGGGCAGTCTGTGATCTCCAAGTGTTTGAGAGAGGTGAGTCCACCCAACCATTCTGGTAGTGTTGTCATGCTTTTACAATGCAACAACCGCAGAGATTCTAAGCAAGTGAGTTTCTCGGCGATCTCCACAGGTGCCTCTAGCTGGGGGTACCCATCTATTACTAACATCCGGAGATTCATGAGCCCACGTAACCATTCTGGAAGTTTTGGTTGATAATTATGTCCTAAGTAGTGGATCAGATGCAGTGATTGGAGGGTGACGAGGTCTTCGACCATTTGTGATGAGCTGCTCAGATCACTGCAATGCTCGATTTTTAAATGAGTGAGTCCAAGGAGATGGTGAAGCAATCTCCATTGATGCAGAGGCACCTTACAGGATACAACCTGTAGATTAGTTCCCGGAGCAAAGAAGAAAGCACCAGTGTGCCCTCTTTCACCCCATGATGACATTACATTATCACTATTCTGTATTATCCAATTCTTAGCTCTTGGGGGATGTGGTTTTAACCTCAACTTGGGGCATTCACTTACTGTCAAGTCTTTAAGGCTTGGGAACATGAATTCCTTCACTCCATCTTTTCCATGGGAGTACATTGTGTCCCACTCTTCAAGATTTTCCATAGATATTAATCCAAATGCCTTCAATCGAGGAAAGGCTCTCCCATTGCCACCAGAGAATCCTTCGTCGATTTTTGTGATACCGTCCATTCGTCGAATAGTTAGCTTTTCAAGATTTTGCAATTGACCAAGTGGTGGCAAGCTATTGCACTTAGGCAAGTCCTCAACCACGAGTTTGACAAGATTTGGAAGATAATTTGCAATGGACATAAACCATGATGGTAAGCGTTTACTGTTGTAACCTGCTATCTCAAACTCCTTCAAGGTGCTTGGCGGCACTAGCTCCCTCAATACTTGTATGTCCTCCACAGACCTCTCAGCATCTGTAGTCCAGTCGAGTCTCAATTTCTCGATTGTCAGTTTTTTCACCAGATTTATACTCTGAGCCTCCTCTGCGGACTTGACAAGTTCAAGTCTAGTTACCTTCAGCTCATCAGGATATGCTTGCCGAAGCAACCCAATGTTACTGCTGGAAGCACCATCATCAGCATGGACTACAAAGTGTGGCAACAGTGCAAAAGAGATGGACCGAAAGATCTTGGGCTCATTAAGTTGATCACAGCCCTTAACATTAAGGATCTTGAGACTGTCCATACTAGCTATACTTCCTGGAATCCTCCCTAGATTGTCGCAACTGGAGAGGTCCAGTGTATGCAGCTTCCTTAACTTGGCAATACATTCAGGTACAATGGTAATAATACTATTCCGAGATAAGTTCAGATGCTCCAGATTTGGAAGGGAACTGATACGGTCAATGAAGTTTTCCATATCATTCCTCGATCGGCCTGAAAAGATACAAGCCATACTCCCTGATAGACCCAAATATCGGAGTTCAGTGAGGTTGCTGATCACTTCTTGCAACCCTACCAAATTTTCTACTGCAGAAAATCTTTGAGATAAATTCAGATATTGCAGTTTGGTAAGACCACCGAAAGCCACCCCTGTACCTTGAAAATAACAGCACTCTGATAAATCCAGATGCACCAGCTCTGTCAGCCGAGCTAATAGGTTTGGAAAGATTTTAACACCTGGGCAGTTTGATAATTCTAGATGGTACAGCTGTGTTAGCTCCACAAATGAATGTGGGAGTTCATTTAGTTGCTGACAGAAAGATAAATCAAGATACATGAGACATTTCATTTCACCAATCGACTCAGGTAGTGCTGTGATTGACGATCCATGAAGGTTTAGATAGTTTAATTTTGAAAGGTTGGTAATAGACATGGGAAGCATTTGATTTTGAACCCTTGGAGAATTAAGATACCTCAGCTGTCTTAGTTCACCAATGGAATCTGGCAACTTTTGTATGAAACATGCACTTAAATCCAGCACGCGCATGTACTTAGCTGATGAAAATGCAACACCATGAAGTTCAATACTGCCACAGTTCTGAAAATGCAGCGCCCTTATTGTAGAAGGCGAAACCACAGAAAAATTTAGCGGTTTGCTACAATCTGTGAGCACAGCATAACGGCAACTGCTCCCCCAAATGTTTCCTAATTTGCTGGTGTCAAGAAGTTCATCGGCCATGACAAATCTTGCGAGGTCATGCACCAAATCATGCATAGTGAACAATGAAACATCTCGGCCATGCACTACATTAGTCTGCAACAAAGCCACTTCGGTTGTGTCAGGTTTCCAGTCTTCAATCATCTTATCCATTAACGTATATAAGAAAGTTATTATCTCATTTTCGCAATATGGAAACAGTCATAGGATGAATTTCTCTCAGAAAAATATGCTCCTTCACAACCCTATTTGGCAATGCAGTGGACTCTTAGAGAACCAAATATATTATGCTAGTTAACGTCAAGTTATCAAATTTATCTTAATTAAACAAAAGATTCATTTATTTTTAATACAGATTTAATATAGTGTGCATTGTTGTCTGGCATGCTATATGTTTTTATAAGATAAATTTTATTTATCTAAGATCATTAAATCAAATTGATACAGTTAAACCAAGATCGTTCCAGGCTTCTGAGTAACTAAGACCCACACAGCAAAAAAAACAATAAATGACATGCCAACTGATTATACCACTGTGACCAAACACACAATAGGGTCTTCAACTTCATCCTCCACTAAACACAACATCAAACGCAGTGTGTTATTTATCTATCTGATTTTTGGATTTAGCTTTCAAATTCAAACTCCAATGAACACCACGGCTGATCTTCTGTCTTGTGCAATTAAAGATTTCCCATGCACCTACCTTGGCTTACCACTAACATTAGGCAAGCCCACCAAGGAGGTACTGCAGCCCTTAGTGGACAAGGTGGCCGACTACCTTCCAGGTTGGAAGGCCTCCTTGATGAATAGAGCTGGGAGACTGACAATGGTCAAAGTTGTTCTGACAGCTTCTCCCATATATCACCTAATTGCTATGGACCTCCCAAAATGGGTGCTCAAAGCAATTGACAAGCGCAGATGTGGTTTTCTTTGGAAAGGACAGGAAAAGGCCAATGGGGGTAATTGTCTGGTGGCATGGGAAAAGGTACAGCGATCAGTAGAATATGGAGGATTGGGGGTACACAATCTGGAGCGTCTTGGTTGGGCCCTGAGAGTCCGCTGGTTATGGGCTCAGAAAACAGATCCTTCGAGGCTGTGGGCAGGCCTACCAATTCAGGTTCCCCACAATGCTCATGCTCTGTTCAACATGGCAGTACACGCCATTGTAGGCAATGGTCAGGAGATTCTCTTTTGGTCTGATCGGTGGTTAAATGGACATACGGTGGCTGAAATGGACCCAAACTTAATCCAGACAATCTCTAAGCATACTGTAAAGTGGTGAACAGTAGCTCAAGCATTGCAGGACCGAAGATGGTGGATAATGTGGTGCTGTATGAGGACATACATGATCATTACAGGTGGAAACTTACCCAGTCTGGAGCATATAGCAGCAAGTCGGCCTATGCAGCATTCTTCGTTGGTTCCATCAGAATAGGGCCATGGAAAAAAATTTGGAAGAGCTGGGCTCCTCCAAAATGCAAGTTTTTTATTTGGCTGGTTTTTCATAGGAAGGTCTGGACTGCAGATCGCCTTGCAA
>CM014277.1:30012538-30040120 GCA_004135705.1 Alloteropsis semialata | reverse complement strand
TATGTCGATCGAAGAGTCCATCCATCCTGGCATCGAAAATAAGCATCTCATGTTATTTGAGACAAATAGTTTGGGTTTCAGATTAGTTGCTGAGGACTTCAGAACCTCAAGATGAGCATCCAGACAAGTAAATATTTGGGCGTGAAGTTCAAGGGTAAAGCAACCTATTTACATGATTGCTTCTGTACTGATCATTGTGTATGCCAAATAAATTCTTGTATTGACATGGTCATTATTCTTGCTACAATTGAAGCTGTAAAAGTAGCATTTGCTCTTGATGCAGGACGTGTAATAATTGACGCACATGTGATGGTGGTGGCAAGGCAAAAGCTGACGACCATGACCTATGATCTCTCATTGATTCGTGAGGGTAAGAACTTGCTTGCTAGTTCATTAGCACATTTTTCTGTTGTATGTCGTTTCCTTAGAGCTTGTGATTCTGTTGCCGATGCCCGATGCGCTTGCAAGCAAGCCATGGTGCTGTGGCCGCTTCTGAGCTTTGATGCACCTGAAATCCAGATGAAACTTCAAGTTCTGATAAAAAAAAAAGGTTGTGCAGTAACATGCTAGAGCCAGACAAATTTAATTGGCAGCTCCTCGCAAAATTATAGGTAATTTATTTTAATAAACCAAAAGAGAAAAGGGTAATTAACAGCTGATTGGACTTAAAGCCTTATTTGCTTCTGGTCGGGTTGGGCCCAACTCAGGCTCAAGAGCAGCATTTTAACATCCACATGGTGCATGTTGGCTGGTGGCAGTTTTTTTGTTTTTGAGCCCAATCAGCTGGCTGGTGTTATAACCAGCAGAATGGGCGATAGAACCAACAAACGTGCAGATGATGCTAACAGTTCTGTAGAGAATGGGTTGCAGGATGTAGCAGAGCATTACCGGCATCAGCATAAATCATGTCTTCGCTGTTGTTATTGTGATTTTGCTTGTGCCCCTAGTAATCAATGCAATCCCTGTCATAATCATCAATATACTGCAAAGATAAATGAAGTGATTAGTACTTTCATCTGCTAGAATTCTGGTTCACATGGATGACAGAGACAGAAGGAATTCTGATCTATGCGTTTGTACTATGTATTCTTGAGAACTTGAGATAACTTAAAAAATATTAGCTGAGCAGCAAAGCATAATATGTTTGGTACTGATAGAAGTAAATTAAGTAAATAAAAAAAACTACCTGCCTCATTAACCTAAGTGAATTTTATCTTTAAAAAATGTTTGCACTGATCATGTTTGTTTTTTCAATGGTATTTTGTTTGTTTGAAAGGACATGATTCAGGGTTCCATTTAATTATGAACAATTCGTTATTTATTTATTTCATTTACACATTTTCACGGAGAGGTGTAAACTGTAAGGCAGAGTAAGTACAGTCCTTAGTAATAATTGGTTGGAAGTTAATCTTATGTTTCAACTAGCAAGTTACTGTCTTAAGACAGAAGAAAATAATTGCATGACAACACATTTATTGGTGCTTTGTATCTAAATCATGTAGGAGATGCGAGTTCAAGTATTTCATATCAACAGGACAAAAGAGTAGTCAGCGAAAATAAATGCAACCGGGGAAGATAGCATAGGGGCATATACCTTCCTCTTGATATGAGCAAGCTTCATCTTGTTCTCTTCTAAATGGCACCACTCCTCTAATTCATGGCAGAATGAAATGCTTAGTATCTCAAGCTTGGTGAGTTTATGTATGCTTTCCGGCAAAGTTTTGATGCACCCGCAACCCGTGATATAAAGCTCCTGAAGAGTGCTAAGATCGCCCAACCATTCTGGCAGTGCAAGAATAGTATCACAGAATTTCAGAGTCAGCTTCTGGAGGGAGGTGAGGTGTTGCATGTGTTGCAAATTATTTAGGTTTGGACAGGTTGAGATCTCTAGCTTCTTCAGAGAGGCTAATTCTCCCAACCACTTTGGTGATCCTGTCATGCTTCTCCAAGATTGCAGCTTCAGTGATTGTAGGGAAGTGAGTTGCATTACGATCTCCGGCGGAGCCTCTAGTTCTTGGATCTCAATTATTGTCAATTTTCGAAGAGACATGAGCTTACCCAACCATATGGGCAGTTCTGGTTGATTATTGGAATCTAGGATCAATGACTGGAGGGCCGAAAGGTCCCGGACGATCTCTTCTGAGTTGTTCAGATCACTGCAACGTTTGATGCATAATTTTGTGAGGGAAGGGAGGCACTGATGCAGAGGAACCTTCTTGGAATTGACCCACACAACCGCATCTGTCAGTGAAGCAGAAGAGCAAACACATGTTTGACCCCACGATGGTATTACATTGTCACAGTGCTCTATGTTCCATTCCTTGGCTCTAGGTGGGCATGGGTTCAGTCTCAACTTGGGGCAATCATGTGTTGTCAACCTCTCAAGGTTGGGGAACATCAGTTTTTTTATGTCATCTTGTACATTTGTGTATGTTGTCTTCCACTCTTCCAGACTTTCCATAGCAATTAGATGAAATTCTTTGAGTTCAGGAAAGGCTCTTGCCCCACCATAGAAGCCTTCATCAATTTTCGTAAGGCTGTGCAATCCTTCAATAACTAGCTCTTTCAAGTTCGGTAATCGACCAAGTGGTGGTAAGCTGTTGCACTTTGGCAAATAACATATTCTGATTCTCACAAGATTTGGTAAATGGGAAGAAATGCCCATTATCCACAATGGAAAGGTGGTACTTTTATATCCTTGTATCACAAACTCCTCCAATGAGCTTGGTGGAACTAGCCCTTCCAGCACTTTGATGTCCTCCACAGAGCTTTCTCCATCTCTAGTCCACTCAAGTTGCAGTTTTCTCATTCTTTGTTTTCCCACCAGATTTATACTAAAAGCCTCATCTATAGACTTCACATTTTCAAGCCTAGAAATCTTCAGCTTAGCTGGATTTGCATTATGAAGAACACAAAGATTGCTACTAGATTCATCATCATTGGCATGGACCACAAAACTTGGCAACAAGACAAAAAGGTTGGATTGAGGGAGGGTGGACTGATCCAAATTCTGGCAGCCCTTCACATTTAGAATCTTCAAATTATCCATTTCAGACATGCTTTCAGGAAGCCTCAATAGCCCTGTGCAATATGTGAGGTCCAATGTATGCAGTTTCTTGAGGCTGCCAATACTTTCTGGTATACGGACAATACTATAATTACCAGACAAGTCCAGATGCTCTAGATTTAAAAGGGTACTGATATATTGGATGAAACTAACTATTTTTTCTGTTGATGGGCCGCCAAAGATAGAGTGCATGGTGCCGGATAGACCTAAATACCGGAGCTTGGTGAGATTGATGATGACTTCTGGCAACCCCGTAAGATTCATCGGTTTTCCATACTTTCTTCTAGCTAAATTCAAAAATTGGAGGTTGGTAAGGCCGCCCAAATCCTCTGCTATGCTTTTAATGCACTTGCAATTTGATAAATCCAGATGTACCAACTCTTTGAACCCTGCTAACAATTCTGGTATAATTTCAACATATCGGCAGTTTGATAAATTCAGATGCATCAAACTTTTTAGCAGCGCAAATGACTTTGGGAGTTCATGCACATTTGAACACCATGATAAATCAAGATGCACAAGACATTTCATTCGACCTATTGACATTGGCGATGCCGTGACTGAAGATTGACAAAGATTGAGGTAGTTCAGTTTCGAGAGGTTGGTGATGCACGTTGGAATCACCTGATTTTGAATTCGTGGAGCATTAAGATACCCCAACTGCTTCAGTTCACCAATAGATGATGGTAAATCCTGTATGTAGCATTCACTTAAATCCAGGACATGCAGGAACCTAGCATGTGCAAATGCAGCAACACCAATATCAATTTTGTCACAGTGCAAAAAATGCAATGCCCTTATTTTGGCAGGATTAATTGCAAATAACTTGAGTTGCTTGCTGCTGTCTGTGAGCAATGCATAGCGGCAGTTGCTTGTATCCCCTGTTTTGCTAGCATCAAGAAGTTCATCTCCCATGACAGATCTTGCAAGGTCATGCACCAAATCATGCATAGTGAACACCTCAACGTTTTCTATATACTCTCCAGTATGCTGCAGCAAAATCACCTTGTCTTATTTCTTGGAATTTGAGAATTGCGAGAAATTTTGATTCAGACTTCAAATTCATTTTTTTATTCTAAAAAGTTCTGATTCAAAACTGGATTGTAACATGAGAGTTAATTTCAGAACTTGAAACATGAAATATCACTAATACTGGACATAGAAACTCTGAAACATGGCATTCCATTGGGACCAATTGAATTTTGTTCAACCAATTTATACTTTGAAATTGTAGTGCCTTGGCCCTGGTAACCACAGGACAGGTCTCTGAATCAATATGTACATTTGTCAATAATTATCAGTTGCTGAAACTTCAGATATGTCGTAAGTAATATATCTTTATGATATATATTTTTATGGAGTTATTTTAGTGTGATGTAATGCATGTTATGTTGCTTTAGCATCTCCTCGAAAATCATGTGTACTTTGTTAACTGACCTAGAATAGGTTGAAGAACATAATAAAACGGGTCAATTGTAGAGGTGTACAATAACAACTCACCAAAGGTGTCTTTGGATGTTGAAGAAAGGACATCCCCAAGAGATGACGCACATATTTCTTGCCAAGCTGCCAAGTGGAGCATATGTTATCTGGTTCGATGAAACGAAGAGAAATCCACTGATGAATTAGATCATTTTTAGCTATACGCTGACCTTTTGGAAAGATAGCACAAAAGGAAAAGCACAACTTCAAGTATGATGGCATACTGATGTAGCTTAACTTCAGCGATGTAGGCACATGACATGGTGAAGATGCATCTTCTTTAGCAAATGCATTCCAGATATCACTTTTTTTTACTGATTCCCATTCATCTGACGACATAGAATGCAACATGTACCCCAGAGATTGAGCTGCTAATGGTACACCTCCGCACTTCTCTGCAATTGCCCTTCCGGTGAGCTCCAACATTTCCTTGTCAAGTCTAGATTCAAAGGCACACTTTTTTTTAATTATAGTCCAGCAAGGATCATTTGTCAAAGGCTCTATCTTGTATGGTTTGACCGTGCAAATTTGATTTGCTATCCCTTCGTCGCGTGAGGTTACAATGACAACCACCTTGCTGCTCTCAGCTACATTTAGCATGCCCTTAAGATCTCCTAAATGGTATGGATCCTTCTCCCACAGGTCATCTAAAATTATTAGAATCCTCTTATCAGCAAGTAGTTCTGTAAGGCGAATATTTATCATCTGCTTTCCATTTATTTGGCTCTGCTCTTCTGAAACTTGTGAAATTATGGCGTTGCCGATTTTATTGTAGTCAAACACTTGGGATACATAGACCCACACCTTACAGTAGTCTCTAAATTGGGTACAATTGAAAACCCACCTTGCTAAGGTTGTTTTGCCAACACCTCCAATGCCATATAATGGAAGGATGATTGTCTCATGTGCCATTTTGTCAGATAAAGAAGCCAATATTTTCTGTTTTTCTTCAATCCTCCCTACAACTTCTTCAACCTTGGAATCTGTTTCACGTTTATCAATTACTTGTTGCACATTAGAACTACTTTCTGTCCTGAAACTGAAGCACTGATGTTGATTTGTAATATCCTCCAGTTGCTTTCTCATTTTTTTCATCTTATTAGCCATGGTGACCTTGGGAAAAATTGCGAGACGGGGGAACTGCAAGAAATTTCATTGATTACTAGTGGTTTGAAAATTTTAGCAGATTTATCAATAATCTAAGTAATGATTGCAAAACAGGATGCTACAACAACTACAAGAAAAAAATAATTTCATTGTGGTTATCGTGGAAATATTGTATACTTTTCTCATAATTGAATTTATACACTAATTAGCCTATGGAAGAAAATTTTCTCATGATCAAAACACATGTATTAATTAGATTTCCGAAATGGAGGAGTTCAGAGGTATTTACTGAGCCATAATGGTATTAAAAACTAATAACCGGGTTAAATGAAGTGCATATGCCTTTCGTCTAGCCAGTTCAGTATCAGCTTCAAACTCGTCGATCATGTCAGAGATGTCATACATGGCGTTCTTGAGGCGCTTGAGCCATAGCCGGACTGCTTGCTCCTTGATCGACCTCCACTCTGCATCCTTGAGCACCGCTGCCACCGACTCCAGCGTCATCTTCATATGTTCCAGATCCTTGCTGAAGTTCCACTGCAGCTTGATCTGGCCTCCGATGACAGAATTGATCTGCTGGATCACCAGCTTGAGGACGGCCGGGGCAAGAACGCAACCGACGACTTCCCCCATTGAAGCTGCTTGTATGCTTTGTGCAATTGTGCTTGCGTCAATGAGATTCCAACTGACCGTATGATACGCTCTCAAAGATATCGATATGTCAAGATGTGTGAAGTCTTTTATTGCGGCACAGTGTTTTTTTTTTCCCAAACACGCCGTGTGGACCACAAACACATTAATGATAAGGCGCGAATGCAAATTTGTATGTATCTCGTTTTTTCTGATTCAGCAAAAAACATCGAAAAGACAATAATGTGTGCGCCAGGACGACCGAACATATACTGGGTGTACGAACTTGGTTAATTAGCTTCCACATACTAGCTCCGATATTCTAGGTGGTTTGTCCTAAATCAAGCTAGATAAACTTTGATCAACTTTCTAAAAAGAAAAAGAATATTTATGACATCCAATAAACACCAAAGAAGTTATTATAAAATATATTTTGATATTTTACTTATTTAATTTAGTAAATATTATTTTTCTCTATAAACTTGGTCAAACTTTAAAAATTTTGACTTACAAACTTAGAATATCCTTTATTTCAGGATGGAGTACAACATTACACAACTTGCTACTTGCGCTACACATTGTAACCTACACCGAAAATCATGCAAACAATCAATTCAGAAAGTCCACCGGAGACGACACAGACTGAACTGAAATCATGTTACTAGTGGAACCAGAGAGCAAATTTGACTTCAACAAAAGTATCTGACCTGTCATTTGTCCAGGATTACTTACGAGAGAAGTCTCATGTATAAACGGCTCTTTAGAAAAGAAGTTAGCTCCTCCTAGCAAGACATTGGCATTGGGAAATCAAAAATATCACTAAACGCCGAGCTGAAGTGGACAAACATTCGGGTTTCACCTTCTTCAAGAAAGAAAGATCCGACCAACATTAATTTTGAAGAGTATTTTGATTTTCACTCATAGTTTCTTAAACTAGAAAAAACTTTGAACACCAATCCTCAAACTAAAAGATCATCCATGCGTCATGAAAAAGCACAAAGAATCCATCTCCAGTGCGACGTCCCATATAATAAACTCTTGTTGCCTTCACTTTACTGCAACATGGCTTGGAGACCGATCCAGTATGTCCCTTGAATAGTATCTGCAGTCCCCCTGAATAGTATAGTATCTGAAAAAAAAATATTGGGTTGGCATTTGTCTAAAACTATCTAATTCCTTGTATTCCAAATTGCCAGCCAATAGTTAGCAATAATAAATTTGACTTTTTGGCCTCTTGTTTCGCCCAACTATTAAAAAGATTAGTAAAGATTGCCGGTAGGGGAATTCCAAAAACTATATGTAAAGACCTTCAAAGAAACTTTGCATAAAAACATATGAAGAAAAGATAGTTAATAGTTTCTACAAAATTATAGAAACTGCAATATTTGCTTCTATTCCAATTTTTCCTAGTTAAGTTATCCTTAGTTAAGACTATCGTGTTTTTCAAATAGCACATAAAGATTTTTATTTTTAATGGTATTTTTATTCGCCAAAACTCTTTTGTGACTCTAACAACATTACTAACTTATAAATAGAGTTTAGAACGAAGATACTATTTTTATATAGTGTCCAAAGTAATACATCACTTTCACGCCTTGAAGGTTGACGTTAAGTATCTTAGGTTGACGTTGGAAAATAGCCACGCAACATATTTATGGAAGATCTCATACCTTCGAATTTGACTGAAGATTTGTGCCACAGACGATAAAGTTAGGCAACTAATGGATGGATGGGGAGGTGTTCGCGGTGGTGGTGGGCCACATAATATCTAAGCACATCCAAACATGATAAAAGGCCTTGTTTAGTTGGGAGTGGATACTTGCCAAAGATATCACATCAAGTTTGAGGATGCTAATTAGAAGGACTAAACATGATCTAATTATAAAACTAATTACACAGATGAACGGGAAATCACGAGATGAATCTATTAAGTCTAATTAATCCGTCATTAGAGATTGTTTACTATAACACCATATTGTCTAATCATGACCTAATTAGGCTCAATAGATTAATCTCGTGAATTACCCGGGGTTATGGAATGGTTTTGTTAATAATATACATTTAATACTTCTAATTAGTGGCACCACATTCAATGTGACTCGTGAATAGTTGGAATTGCTCATCGGCCAAAGTCCAACACATGCAAGTTTAGTTTTCATATGTATCTCCACATAGACATGTTGATCAGCCGACGCCGTTGTAGCAGACCCCCCAGAGGTGCTACTGAGAACAACTAAATTAAAAGCGTAGATGCTTTAGAATTCGTGCAAATTTTGTGTGAAGGACCACCGGAGCAGTTCTCAATTGTATTTTGCTTAAAAAACGCAGCTCAAATTTAGGTAATAAGATAACAATGTAACGAAAATAAAACCAACCACTTTTATATTCAAAGAAATAATTGAATAATTTTGAATTAACCAAAATTTTAAAATATTTTGGGTTCAGATGGTAAACAGTGTTGATGCCCTGTTCTGTTAAGAGCAACTCCAGCAATACCATATAAACAAACTCTCAATTTCTTTTAGCAGGGGCTGTCTCTATTTTCTAGAGACTTGGGGCACGTTTGGATCGAAGCCGACGGCAGCCGTGCCAATCGTTGGCTTGCCCGCCGGAGTTTGGCGCTGGTTTGGTTCGGCGCGGGCACGTTTGGATCGAAGCCGATGGCAGCTGTGCCAATCGTTGGCTTGCCCGCCGGAGTTTGGCGCTGGTTTGGTTCGGCGCCAACGCGTTGGCATGCCCGCGTACAGCAGCCCGTAGTTTATTTTCACGCCAACGCACGGGCAGAACGTGGGCGACGGATTTCCTCGCCAATTTGTTGGCTCTCCAAGCGTTGGCGGGGTAGGGCAGGGCTAAATTCAAACGTGCCCTTGATTTTTTTTTCTCCCAACTCGAGTAATACCCTCTAAACAACACTCTACTTTTTGTTGGCCCATTTATTAGTTTCTATTTTGAAATAAAAAGCCCCATAGAGATCCCCTCGGCCTAGGGCGTGTGGTAGGGGATTTGGAGGACTTCTAATTTTATGGGCTAAAATAGAAGGCCTATTGAAGTTCGTTTTTTAGCCCCGCCATTTAAACTCAGAGTAGGAGCTTATTTAGAGAGTCTGCTGGAGATGCTCTAATAACCTAGAGAAGGAAACCTCCACGGGTATTTTAGTTAATTCGAATAAGGGGACAGAAATCCCTCGAAAAAAGTCTAAAAAAACAGAGAAAATCTGAAAAAATAAAGAACATTGTAAAACTACTGCAGATATGGATGACATCAAATAATCAAATATTCGAGGAAAAAGGCTTCATTTGAACAGTCACTCTGACATTCAGTTCATCCAGACAGTTCTCTCCATTTTTTCTCAAAAAAAGAAGACAGTTCTCTCCATTCTTGCATCCACATAGATAACACATATCTCTGCTCTCTCTCCAATTTGTGCACACATATCTAAGAAACTTGGGCCTTGTTTAGTTACCTTCAACTTTTCAAACTTCACTATTCATCAAAAGGAATCTTACATGCATAGAGTATTAAACGTGTGTTAATGACAAAACCCATTCCATAACCCCCGGGTAACTTTGCGAGACAAATCTAATGAGCCTAATTAGGCCATGATTAGACAACATCGTGCTACAGTAAACAATCTCTAATGACGGATTAATTAGGCTTAATAGATTCGTCTTACGATTTTCCGTCCATCCGTGTAATTAGTTTTATAATTAGATCATATTTAGGCCTCCTAATCTTGGGTTTAAAATTGCTACAGTCAAGTTTGCAAGTTTGAACTCACGAACTAAACAAGGCCTTGGTCAGCTTGTAATCATCCAATGATCTGGACAACTGTCTCACTGTCACTTGCACTGTTCTTGTCAGCTAAATGTCGTTCCTAGGTGTAGACCTGCCAATGCACAACGAGCAATGATCATTCACTGCAGAATAATAGGATTTAATCACATGCTTAAAGCACGATGGCTTCAAACCTGAATCAAATGTCTAGCGTAGCTCTGGCCCTCATGCTGCTTGTTGGATTATTCCTTGTAGGCTATTATTCTGCGCAGATATGTGAAATAGGAATTAACTAGAGTGTGTAAGGATAATGACCTCATGTGCCATTATATTATGACTTTGGTGATTAAATGACAACATAGTCATTGAGACTAACAAGTTTGTTATGTAATATTCATAGGAAATTATATCCCAATGATGATTTCAAATCATAGTCAAAAACCAGATAGTCTTCTTTTAGAGCATCCAAGACATGGTATTGGCATGAGAAACCATGAAAGAGCTTGAGTTGATTGAATAAGACCAGCCTGCAAAAAAGCCACATGGCGTATGATACGCTGACCATCAGCGTACATGTTGAGAAACATACGGCGTGTAGGAGTGATCAAGCAGAACAATGAATATACTATACGGCGTATGATACGTCAATACACGGCGTATAAGTTGGAAGCATACGACGTGCACTGGAAGTCTTGAAGAAGCACACGATGTATAGTTAAGTGTTACTGTTTGTATACAAGATGGAATATACTGCATGTGTATCAGGGCAAACACTGAAGAATTCTACACGACGTATTATACGGCGATTCACGGCATACTATCGGCGTAAAATTTACACAGAGACGATATCAAGCCGAGTTGCACAAAATCATATGGCATACTAGTTGAGAAGTATACGACGTGTGCACTAGCCATTGGAAAAGTGGATTTAACCATTGGAAAAGCACACAAGATATTATATGCTAATGGACAAAAAGCGCATGGCAGAATATACGGCGTTCACAATTTTTTTGTGCAGCTTTTGAGGAACAGCTAGTCCAACCCTTTGGGCTATAACTACCACCCCCATTCGGCCATTTCAAGGTGCTGGAGTCTAGAGAAGTTCATCTACACCCATAAGACATCCAAGCCACCATTTGTGCTACATTAATCATCCATAGTGAGTGAGAGAACTAGGATAGGTCTAGTGAGAGTGTTTGCAAAATGTTGAGTCTTGTGCTTGGTTCTAGAGTGAACCAACCCTTGTAATCTCGGTGTGGTGGCCCTTTGGAGTCTTGGTGACTCGCCGGCAAGTGTTCGACCATCCGGCTTGGTGTGGAGCGGCGTCGACGGCCTTGTGCAGGGGACGAGGAGACCCCCTCATTGGTTGAGAAGCTCCGTAGTGAAGGCGGCGTCAAGATCTCCGTGAGAGCAGGTTGATGAGAGCAATGCCTTAGTGACTTGCTCGTCATCCTTCTTGGTGAGCCTTTGTGGCAAGCTCAAGGCCTTGACTGGGAAGCAAGACTTGGTGATGGGGAGCACATCTTTTGTGGAGCTCCAACGTGGAGTAGGCGTTAGCCGAACCACAGGATAAATCGTCGTGTCAAGTTTACATCCTTCTAACCCTCTTAAGTTTTCATATTTCATACTTGCAACTTGTGTGCCTTTACCTTTCTAGAGTAGTATCTTGATAGGATTGGCTCTAGGTTGCAAAACTTTTTGGGTGGGTGCAATCACTAGAAAATAACCTTAGTTGCACCTCTAGATAGCTTGTCTTAGTTTTATATTTGTGTAATTAGAGGCAAGTGGTAGGTTAAGTTTTTAGAAAGCCTAATTCATCCTCTCCTCCTCTTAGGCTATCACGAGCATCGATTACTTTCAGAGCGAGGGCAAGCCATGGCATGGCACGTGGGGGCTCTCGACGTTTCGTTAATTGGAGAGCCTCCTCACTGTAGCCATCTCCTAATCTTTACCTATTTCTAAAACAAGGAGTGCTTCTTGCTTTTTTTCTTGACCTGACATGTGGGTCCCACCTTGTCCGTCAAATTTTAACCATGGCTCCAACTCTCGATATTACTTTCCTTATCGGTTTAGAGTCCTAGTGAACCCACCAAGGGTTAAAAAAAACATACTTTCAAGTTTCCCAAGAACTCTGACCAGATAAGAATACAGATCAATATCTATATGAAGCCCGTGAGAACAAAATTTTATTAAGATAAAAAAATTGAAAACCAAATCTTCGCGTATAAGGAAAGGATGGAGGTTGTCGCTAGGAGAGATCGAGAGGCCAGCGCATTGACGTTGCCTGTGTGGCTACTCTGTCGCTCACATGGCAACAAAGCCGACTGTCTCCTATATCCGTCAGTAGCAACTCAAATCATTATGCGTAGTATATATAACAGACGACAATAGGAAGTTGGGCGTGCTTCATTGCGGCCATAAAGATTGTGTTGTGTGTCTAACCGTAGTTTGTCACTCTCCTAAAATCTCTGTTTATTTTCTGTTTTTGAATTTTGTAACCTTTGCTACGAAGCATAATTTGACTTTTCATAAAAGAAAGGCTTAATTCCAATAGAATATTAACACGTTAATAGAGAAAATATACTACATGATTGGTATGACTGACCAAGCAAAGCGAGTATATATTCGTTGGCAGTACAAAGATCACATATAGAGGCACCAAAAGCTCCTTGCATATTTGTGAAAGTTGGGCTGCAAACAACATGTGTATGCATGATTTCAGCCATATATAAGAATGGAAAAGGAAAGCCATGGCATTTTAGTTCAACTGCATATCATTTTAGAATACTTTAAAGACACAGGGCATATCATATATGGCTGTACATAGATTGATGCTACTCTGATCAGCATGCAGTTTGATAGAGCTGAAACTGTAAGTGGTAACGCACTTCTCAAAGAAACAAAATTGCTATGCAAAACCCGACACATCAATTATTTGAGCGCTGATGAAAGCTAGCTAATTCTACAATTCCCTGCTGCTGTCCATTCAACTGCAAGAAAATAATATTTGAACCTAAGAAAACAATATTGAGTCAATAAATGTAAAATGGGAGCATAGAAAGGAAACAAAATCTGAAACCAATACTCTGTTGTGTGTAGACGCACTTAGTTTTGCTTATAGAGGTAGAAGATGGCGGCGAGGGAGAGAGGAGCTTGAGGCTGAGGCGCGACGAACGAAGTGTTAATTTGTTTGCAGTCACGGACGACAGAGATAGGCATCCTGCATGAAGGGACCCGACTTGCGATGGTGCTGAAGTCATGCGCGGAGCAATCATCACACACGGAGCTGGGTTGGCTGGATGGCCTTCTTCTCTCCACACATGGCAGTAATGTTATTACTATTTTTTGACGGGGCACAAATGATGCTGACGGTTCGCATCGGCAAGTCAAAGAACAACTAAATGCAGGTGGTGCATGTTTTCCACCGTTGGCCCACAGCATGTTTTCCACTGTCGTAAAGTATTTTTTCCCGAGATAATTACCATGTATAGTAACCAGATGCCTTCGGTGGCCATGGAATTAACACGGAGCGGCAAAAGACCCTAAGAACCCCGGCTCAGGTGGATCATTGTTGTTAACAACATCCTCTTCTCCGTGATGTAATTGAAATTTCCATCTTATTACCTCTAAGGATTAAAGAGGGAGATTAAAGAATGCAAATGAACAGTAAGCAAAGCATTCATAGCAATCTTTTTCTGTTCAACGATGTTACGTACATGCACGGTAGGCAAATAACAAGGACGGCACCACGTGCCCCGTACGCGGTAGCGCCGCCCGCTCGTGCTCCAGCCTCCAGGCAACAACGCGGCCAGTTACAAGTGGCGTGACACAAGACGACACTAGATGGCCAGACTGGGCCCCTCCTGCGGTGGGCTTGTGCTCCAACGTGAATGGGCTCATTTCTCGATGGGTGTTGCTGGAGCAAAAGAAGGGAACACGTGGCCCAGAAAAAAAAAGTAGTCTACACAGTAGCTTCGATGTTCCTTCGGTCCGGATTCCACTGGGATATGAGGGAATTTTTTATATTTTTATATTTTTTGTTTTACATTTTTTCAAAAATAAATACCTAATCTAAAAATTTGCAGATCTATGCTTATCCCGCCGTTTGAAATGGCTATAGCCGAATGAATCGGCGGTTTTTGCACTATAACAACCTTACCGTCAATTGGCGAAATTTCTCTAATTTAGATAGCATATTTTCAAAAATTATAACTAATTTTTATAAACTCGGATAGAGATGAACTTTATACGAAAATTGTAGTACTCGACAAGATTTACAACTTTTTAGTTCAAACAATTTTCATTCGGAGCCATCCTAATGCTCAAATAATCGACAGAAACTTCAGATCTAAAATTTAATTTCAGATCTCAAGCTTGTGTTGATTATTTGAGAACTAAAATTGCTTCTAATAAATAAAGTTTAGACTACAAAGTTGTAGATCACCTCGATTCCTACAATTTTCATATAAAGTTTATCTCTATCTGAGTTCATATAAATTAGTTATGATTTTTTAATGTGTATTGTTCAATGTTCAAATCAAAAATTAAATTTTAGATCTGAAAATTCTGTCGATTATTTGAGCATTCAGATGGCTCCGAATGAAAATGGTTTGAATAACAAAGTTGTAGATCTTGTTGAGGAATATAATTTTCATATAAAGATCATCTTCATCCAAGTTTATATAAATTAGCTATGATTTTTTGAATATATACTGTCTAGATAAGAGAAATTCCGCCAGTTCAATTGGAGGTAAGATTGCTACAGCGCAAAAACCGCCACTTCAAACGGCGGAATAAGTATAGATCTGCAAAATTTTGGATCTGATATTTATTTTTAAAAATTATAAAATAAAAATATAAAAATATAAAAAATTTGATATGAGGTTAGTTAGGCTTGTAAGCCCAGTTAGTTATTCCTCATCGAGTTTTGGCCTGGGCCGCACCTTTGTAAAGGCGCACTCATCTGGTTGTGGCCAAATACGGCAGACCCACAAGATTATCCTCCAGAAACGGCGGCCGTCGGAATGCCGCCGTCCACCTCTCGGCCTCCTTGGCAGATGCGCGGCGGACGGCCGTGGCGCGCTCTGCCCGGGCGCGCAGCTGGCCCTGGGTCGGGCGCCAGGACACCAACCTCGTCCTGCTCTACGCCGGGACTGACGCTGCGGGGCGCTCCATCGCGCCCGTCAGGTGTTCGATGCAATGCCCTCACAAAGTCCTTCAATGATCAGATCAGGAGCACCCTGAAGTGCTTGGGTGGGAGAATGAAAGGTGATTCATTTGAGGCAAGAATGTCTGCTCTATTCGATCGTAAAAGCAGTAGCACTAATGTCCTCTAATTTCTGATGCCATTGAACTGCACAACAGGTAGCTCGAACCAAGTGATTGAGAATACTGTGTCAAAATGAGAGGCAAGAGAAATGATAAACTTCTCCAAATGCTAGTTCACAATCATTCAGTGAGTCAATTAAAGCAAAGGTAACTCTCTATTGAGTAAGCAGTAGTTAGAGTTTCAATCCTATGTTATATTGTTGATTCTTGACTGCTTCTTGCACAATGGGTCAATATTGCTTTTAGCCACTACATTCTTCGTGCCCTGCAATGCAGATAAGCCTCTTATTATCATAAAAGATGCAGAGTTACTTTCTGGACCCTGTGGTGTTGCACACTGATCAGGAAGAATTTGTTCAGAAGAAAGAACTCTCTATTTGAGGAAGCCCACTGAACTCTGTTAATCAAGCTTAACAAAGCATTGAGAAGGTAAGTTTACTGCATGCAGAAGTTCGTATCTTGCCCTGTTAATAAAAGTTATGGATCAAGATTCAGGGTGTTACATTCAATGAAAATAAGATTCATTGCATCCCATGTCAAGTATAGCATTAAGAGAAACACTAACCCCAAGTACAAGAAGCACTATAATAGTTGAATTGGCTATCTTTCCAATGAATGACCCTTTGCCATCCTTTACTACGAATGACTCCTTTACCATTTTTGTACCAGTGAAATTCTTCTGAGCTTTGGAAAGTGTTTCCTTAACTATTTTTGACGTACTTGCACTGGCAAATTGCACATTGCCCCACACTTACTACTCTGACATAACTGCTTACACCAATTGGTGTGTTCCATACTTCAGGATTGCAATCTGATGATATATGTAAAGGCGATAAACAAAATACTGGGAAGTGTTATTTTTCTGCTCCATATAAAGAATAAAGAACTTACCAAGCACCCGAAACATCTTTATGACCTAATCTGCTGTAGAAAAATGGAAATACCCTAAGCTACTTTTTTATGTCCTGAGCAGCTTGCGTAGGAACACTTATTCACTGGGTGGATTTGTTGTGTTTGGTGTCTGAGTATAATTGTATAACTGATCGAAATAGCCCGAGAGCCCGGTCTGACTGTGCAAATAGCACCATATGGGATGCATCTCTCACTGTTAAGAAAGGTCAGAAAGTTTCCATACTCTGCCCCCCGGCCTCCAACCTTGAATCAAATGGACATAGATATTTCCATGCTTAGTAAACTTTATTTGTTTCAGAATCATGTTTGCACAATATTGGTTAATTTGTATAATTGCAATAAAAATGTAGTGATAGAACAAAAAGTATACCTGGGCTTCGTGGAACGCAGGAACCAAGTTCTGTAGGGGGCTGTAATAGGCTACTCTATGGTGTGAGCTGCACAAGGTCACAGCGTAGTCTTGATTGCCACTATAGTGTATACTGATCATGTCCGAGATATTTCACATGAAGCAAAACTGTTTATATATGAACTAAAAGAGCAAAGGTTACAACACCTGAATACCCAAACTGGTATTTTGTGCTCAACAATTCTTTATAGCCAAGACGTTGACTTGATGTCGCCATCCGTATTACTGTAGTTCAGGACACTGGTACATTATGCAAATGGCCCATGTCAGTCGGAAGGATGACCTACCTGTTCTTCCACTATTATTATTTGCTTTCTCAGTTCAGTTTCTGACAATAGTTGGCAGCTCCGGAATCAATCAATCACATATCAGAACTACTATTTATATGGATTTCAAAACCACTAAAATTTTTGGAACTTTACTGGACGAACCATTTAGTTAAAAAAGTGCTTACAAAAGCATCTAAATTTTGAAGTAAGGAAGAACCAATAAATTTAGTTGGTAGAAGTAGCAATATAAACACTTGCTCCTGTTAGCAATATAAATTTAGTTGGTAATCCAAATGTCTCCTGTTAGCATGAATAGTGTGCCCACTTCTGAAAGATTGAAACAAAAATGTTGGCCCAAATGGATTGTATTATTACTCTCTCAAGAGGACCAAAGGGCAGCCATGGTGCATATATAGCCCAAGGGGCATATTCTAGGGAATATTCTACTTCAAGATACAAGCATATTCTAGTGAATATGCTATAGCAGATGACACTAAGACACACTTAGACGACGCTAATACATAGAGCATATCCTATAGAATATGCGAATGGAAACTAATGCACTCCTTATATCTATGGAAGATTGAAACAGAAATGTTGGCCCAAATGGATTGTATTATTACTCTCTCAAGAGTCCCAAAGGGTGCAGCCATGGTACATATATAGCACAAGAGGCATATTCCACAGAATATTCTACTCTAAGATACAAGCGTATTCTAGCGAATATGCTATAGCAGACGACACTAAGACACATTTAAACGACGCTAATACGTAGAGCATATCCTATGGATTATGCGGATGGATGCTAATGCACGTCTTATATCAATGGTGCTAATGCACCTCCGGAGCTACCGATAAGACTTATCTGTAAAAAAAAAAACCTCTCATTGGTCATGCAAACATCCACTACAATGCTTATTTGCATTCCCAACAATGAATAAAAAGAACCTATCATAGTAGCGGATCTAAATGATTGTAAAATATTACATCTTGTACCATGAGGAGAAAGCATACATATTTTCTAAGCTGTAGCTCCTGTTTCACAATTGGTCTATAGAAGACATCAAGGATAGCATCATAGTTGTTCACATAGTCCCCAACAATGCTGTTTGCTTCAGATGTGGCATTGTTACTTGACAATATCATTGTGGGGGTTATTGAAGGTGTAATCCATTCCATGCCATGAGACCATAAATACCCTTGATCTTTCTATAACCTCATGAAACACGGTCAGCCTAGATGAAGTCTTTGAAATCACTGGTCTAATTTTTTTTTATTCCCATCCCTGTGGGTGGATGGCACTTCTTTCCTTGCTACTAATATTGATGTCCTGCAAAATAAATAAAGCCAATATTTCAGTAGCCAATAATAAGGCTGTGGCTAAATCTGATGCACCGGTGCCACAGGACAGAAGACAAATAAATTGTATTTCAGAAGTTCCCGATTAATAGTTACTACTACCTTTTTTGTTTTGTTTAATAAGTTTGCTTTGAGTTGTGACGTTGCACTAGATATGAAATCCGGTGCAAATATTTAAGCAGATTATGTAGCGATTCAGATATTTGTTGCATGAACAATTCTTCTTTCTTATGTTGCTAACTAATAGGATTAGGGGCCATTGTTATTTTTTTTTTCCGTTCAGACTTAATCTTATTGCTTGTTGAATATGAATTGCTATCTCGAATGTAATAAATGAATTACAAGCGAGGAAATCCAGATATTTCTGTATCAAAGAGACCTATAATAGAAAATAAGCATACTAAAAATCTATACAAAGATGACAAAAACTACAGTCTCAGGCAAGGTCGATACTGTTGGCAGGACACTAATCACTTGGTGTTATGTGCGGCAAGGTGTTATGACGCGCACGCCCAGCAATCACGACGCGCGACGGCGCGGTTGGCGGGCCGACGCTCTCGAGCAGTTAGCGTAGATTTCAATCGTAGGAGCAACTTCCATCTCAGGCTATAAGCCTTGTGAGTCGACAATGTATCGGTTATGCTAAAGATCACATCGATCTTGTGGCGTTTGCTGTCTGTCTCGCCCACGCTCCCTCGCTCTCGCCGTGGCACTTGAGTTCGGAGCGCGCTGCCGTCGATCAAGACGGCGTCACGCGTGCGCCGCCGCCGGGAGCCCAGCCCCAGGCCACCTACATCCCACGATTACGCACTACGCAGGGCGAGATCTGACAATATAGTATCAGGAATGTCGGGACCGATCTCCGCCCCTCCCACCACCAATTCCACACCTGCGTCGTCCTCCGGCGAACATCCCCCGTCCACGGCGGTTCCATCGGGTGCGCCTGCTCCGGCCGCGACACCGGCCGCAGCGGCACCTCCTGCTACGACCATGGAAACTCTTTCCATGGCCATCTTCGGTCTCCAGCACCAGATGGGGCATTTCACGACTCGGCTCACCGCCATGGAAGGCAACTCCTCGTTCCGCTCTTGGGACACGGCGGCGTCGCCATCGGGGACTGCGGGCTCTGGTGCGCAGCCGCCGTCCTGCCTTCCGTTTGGCCTCGCCGGCTATGGCGGTATTCCACCCTCCCTGCCCACTCCTTCTGTCATTGTTCATACCGACGCTCCGCGCCGTCCCATGCCGATCACACAAATTCCCTTCCCACCTTCTCCTTCCCCAATCCCTCCACACGCAGCCAATCCGCCCACCCCCATAGAACACCCTGACGAGCCCAATGATTCCTTGGGTGTTATTCGTTACGCCAAACTCCCCTTCCCCACCTATGACGGCTAGGAGGATCCCATCGCCTGGCTCAATCGCTGCGACCATTATTTCCGTGCACAACGCACTCGCGAAGCCGATCGCGTGGCTAGCCTCATTCCACATGACCGGTGTGGCGCAGCACTGGTTCTACATGCTGGAGCGCGATGTCGGCGATCTCAACGTCCTCACATGGTCCTTGTTCAAATCCCTCTGTCAGCAGCGTTTCGAGCCTCCGTTGGGCACGAATCATCTGTCTGAGCTCGCTCGTCTTCCGTTCCGGGGGTCTGTGTCCGAATACCAAGAGTTCTTCTAGTCGCGAATGGCGCATTCGGGATACCTCTCATCGCTGCAGCAAGTCCAGCTGTTCACCGGCGGCCTTCCCGATCCCATCCGCACGGATGTTGAACTGCAGGCCCCAGCAAATCTGTGGAGGGCCATGTGCCTGGCCCGAGCCTATGAGCGTCGCAATGCCGCTCTGCAGGCTCCGGCTCTGGGCCTATCTTCCCGACCTCCACTCCGTCCTGCCGGGGCGCCCAGCTCTTCTACTACAACCTCGGCCCTACCCCAAGCTTCCCTACCCTCGGCGCCGCCTCGGCCGTTCAAGCGCCTTTCGCCACAAGAAATGGCGGAACGCCGCCGCCAAGGCCTTTGTTACAATTGTGACGAGCCCTATGCTCGGGGCCACAAGTGTCAACGATTGTTCTACTTGGAGGTCACGGATTTTGACGACTCCCTGCCGGATGGCAACGACGCGGACTCCATCGACGGCGATTCGCCGCCGTTGATCTTCCTCCACGCCATCACTCGAATCCGAACTGAGGACACTATGCAACTTCGCATTCGGATCGGCGCTACTGTGCTGACTGTGCTCCTGGACTAGGGTTCCACACACGGCTTCATCAATGCTCCCGTTTCCAACCAGCTCGGGCTCCAATTCCAGGACAGTCGCGACGCCACGGTCATCGTCGCCAACGGTGACCGCGTCCAGTGTGGGGGGTTGGCGCGCGATGTTGCAGTCTGCATTGGTGATCAGTGTTTCGCAGCGGACTGCTTTGCCATTCCACTCGATTGCTACGATATGGTCTTGGGCGTCAACTTTCTTCGCGCCCTCGGCCCCATTCTATGGGACTTCGACGACCTCCGCCTCTCGTTCTGGCGCCACGGGCGTCGCATCATGTGGCGCGGCATCGGTGCACCACAACATGACTCGGTGCCTCCGCGTCGCCTTCATCAGCTCCGCGCGTCCGACCCACCCCTCCTGGATCGCCTTTTGGACTCCTTTGAGAATGTTTTCTAGCCACCCAGTGGCTTACCACCATCTCGACACTGCGATCACCGCATTCAACTCCTGCCCAACTCAGCCCCGGTGGCTGTACGCCCTTATCGTTATCCTCAGCTGCAAAAGGATGAATTGGAGCAACAATGTGCATCCATGCTGGAGCAGGGCATTATCCGACCGAGCACCTCGCCGTTCTCTGCCCCTGTCCTGTTGGTGAAAAAGCAAGATGTGACATGGCGCTTCTGCGTAAACTATCGAGCGCTCAACAACATCACTGTCAAGGATAAGTTCCCAATTCCAGTTGTGGAAGAGCTGCTTGATGAGTTGAATGGCGCCCAATTCTTCACCAAGCTGGATCTGCGTGCGGGCTACCATCAAGTCCGTGTGCACGCGGCTGACATCGAGAAGACGGCCTTCCGTACACATCATGGCCACTTTGAATTCCTTGTCATGCCATTCGGCCTTACCAATGCGCCTGCAACGTTCCAGAGCCTCATGAACTCAGTTCTCCAGCCCTTCCTCCGCAAATACGTTCTGGTCTTTTTCGATGACATCTTGATCTACAGTCGCTCTTGGTCCGAGCATTTGCAGCACCTTCGCGCAGTGCTCTCAGTTCTGCGCGAACACCATCTCCATGTCAAACGTTCCAAATGCGCATTCGCTACACCTTCTGTTTCATACCTCGGGCATGTGATCTCTGCTTCCGGCGTGTCCATGGATCGTGACAAGGTTGCCGCAGTCGCATCTTGGCCACAACCTCTGTCAGCCAGGAGCTTGCGCGGATTCTTGGGCTTGGCCGGCTATTACCGGCGCTTTATCTAAGACTTTGGAATGTTGGCAGTTCCACTGACACAGTTATTGCGCAAGGAATCGTTCCTTTGGACCGATGCTGCCACAGAAGCCTTCACTTCTCTTAAGCAAGCTCTGTCTTTGGCTCCTGTTCTCCAATTGCCGGATTTTGAACAGTCATTCTTGGTCGACTGTGACGCGTCTGGCACAGGCTTTGGGGCCGTATTGCATCAAGGTTCCGGCGCCATTGCTTTCTTCAGTCGCCCTTTTGCTGCCCACCATCTGAAAATCGCAGCCTACGAATGCGGACTGATTGGATTGGTCCAAGCTGTACGCCATTGGTGGGCTTATCTGTGGGGACGTCGGTTCACTATCCGCACTGATCACTATGCCTTGAAGTTCATGCTCGATTAGCGCCTTTCGACTGTTCCTCAGCATCAATGGATAAGCAAGCTCTTCGGCTTTGATTTTGCCGTGGAGTACAGGCCGGGCCGCCTCAACATCGTCGCCGATGCCCTCTCGCGCCGTGAACCAGAGCTGCACTCTCTTGCCATCTCTAGCCCTTCATTCGGCCTCTTCAGCGCCCTCCGCACCGAGCTCGACAACGACTCGGACCTGCGTCAGCTGCGCGACATCATCACTGCCGCCAGAGGACCAGTGTGGACCATCCGCGACGGCCTCATCGTCAACGGCTCTCGCGTCTTCGTCCCGGCGTCCTCCACCGCCCTCGACACCATCCTTCGCCTGGCGCACACTGATGGGCACGAGGGCATTCAGAAGACGCTCCATCGACTACGGCGGGACTTCAGCGTCGACCACGACCGCGCGCTCGTCCGCGACTACGTCCGTGCCTGCTCGGTCTGCCAGCGAAACAAAACGGAGAATCTCCACCTAGCCGGCCTCCTTCAACCACTGGACGTCCCAACGTCTGTCTGATCCGACATCTCCATCGGCTTCATGGAAGGTCTCCCAAAGGTACATGGCAAGAGCGTGATACTGTCTGTCGTCGACAGGCTGTCGAAATACGCCCATTTTATCCCCTTGGGCCACCCCTATTTGGCATCATCAGTCGCCAGGGCATTCTTCACTGATGTGGTTCGCCTACATGGATTTCCGGCCTCGATCGTCAGCGACCGCGATCCCATCTTCACAGGGCATGTCTGACGCGACCTCTTCCGCATGGCTGGCGTCAAGCTCCGCATGAGCACAGCCTTGCACCCGCAGATGGACGGGCAAACGGAGGCTGTCAACAAGACCATCGCCATGTACCTCCGCAGCATCACAGGTGACCACCCCCGAGCTTGGTTAGATTGGCTGCCATGGGCGGAATACTGTTACACCACAAGCTTCCATGCCGCCCTTCGCTCGACGCCGTTCGAGGTAGTGTATGGCAGAGCTCCGCCACCACTGCTGCCATATACTCCCTCCTCTTCTCACACGGCAACCGTGGATACATTGCTGCAAGATCGCGATGTCTTCATCGCCGATGTCTGAGCTCGGCTCCTCCAGGCACAATCCTACGCCAAGCAGTACTACGACGCTCATCACCGCGCCCTCACCTTCTCCGTCGGCGATTGGGTCTGGCTGCGGGTCCTTCATCGCCCCGTCCAGTCACTGCTGCCGGGAACGCGCGGCAAACTGAGTCCCAGATATGCTGGGCCTTATCAGGTCATCGAGCGCGTCGGCGACGTGGCGTACCGCCTCCAGCTTCCTGCTGGTGCACGCATCCGCGACGTCTTCCACGTCGGCGTTCTGAAGCCGTTCCATGGATCGCCGCCCTCGACTATGCCAGCTCTGCCTCCTCTACAACACGTCCGCCTTCTTCAAGAGCCCGTTCGTGTTCTGCAATCACAGCTGCGCCGCGGTACCTGGTTCATCCTCGTGCAGTGGCGTGGACTCTCTTCGGCGGATGCGATTTGGGAACCAGTGCCGGATTTCAAGGCGTCCTATCCAGACTTTCAGCTCGAGGACGAGCTGTTTCCGGTGGACGGGAGAGATGTTATGTGCGGCAAGGTGTACAGCCGACGGGAGCGCCGAGGCTGAGCGCAGGGTTCACAATTCCGGTATAACAAAAAGTTCGGAGGTCACCGATAAAGACGAAATTTCAGGAATTTCGGAAATTTCGAAGGGTACTGTAGCATTTTTTTTAAAAAAAATTAATTAAATTTATGCTAAAAAAAATAAATGGCATTCTGGTATTTTTTTCCCGTTTCGCTACCCACCGATAAAGACGAAATTTCAGGAATTTCGACGAGATTTCGGCGAAATTATGAACCCTGGCTGAGCGACACACACGCCGTGTCGCGCCGTGCCATAGCCCAGCAACCGCGACGCGCGACAACGCGGTTGGCGGGCCGACGCTCCCGAGCAGTTAGCGTAGATTTCAATCGTAGGAGCAACTTCCATCTCAGGCTATAAGCCTTGTAAGTCGACAATGTATCGGTTATGCTAAAGATCACATCGATCTTGTGGCGTCTGCTGTCTGTCTCGCCCACGCTCCCTCGCTCTTGCCGCGGCGCTTGAGTTCGGAGCACGCCGCAGTCGATCAGGACGGCGTCGCGCGTGCGCCGCCGCCGGGAACCCAACCCCAGACCACCTACATCCCACGATTACGCACTGCACAGGGCGAGTTCTGACACTTGGTTAATGATTAAGTACTAAATGCCAAAAGGCATCGCTGGTATAATATAAAAGGCATTCTGAACTATGCATTTGAATTACGTTATGTGAAGGTCAGTAAGATATGACCATAGGAAACCTCATCTTATGGTGTAACATAACAAATAAATTAGCATTCTATATTAATTCTGGCACACATCAACAAGTCAATGTTTCATTCATTCTGTATATTTTCACAGATTAATAATTTAAGTGATCATTAGTCTATATTTAAATGGCTAAAACAATACAACGTTCAAGGGTTCCAGCTAATTGTGACTACTTTTTTTCTTTACACAGTTTCCTTTCAATTTTAAAATCGCAATAGACATGGAAGCAATGCAGGAGTAGCAAAGCGTAGTATGTAGCAGCTAGGACATTCTGTTGCATGAATAATTTTACACTACCAACTGTTCCTTTGAAGCTCTAAATTCAGATATTCCTCACCATGCTATGAATTATGTTGGTGAATAACGATGTTCTTTTTCATACAGAAGAAAAGAATTACAAGGAAATGCACAAGAAAATTATAATCTGTTGTTTTAAAGAGTCATTATAAGAGAAGCAAACTGGAATAAATTCAATAAAGATGAAAAAAAGAGTGGTCAGTGCAAAATAAGAGGCATTTGGCACATAGCATGTCAGAAAATATACCTTCCAGTAAATGTGAGGGAGCTTCTTCTTGTTTTCCTCTAATCCACACCAGTCAGCCAATTCTGGGCAGTCGTAAATACTTACTTCTGTGAGATTAGTGAGCTTCACTATGCTCTGTGGCAAAGACTTAATGCTCCTGCAATCTGAGATCACAAGTTCCTTGAGAGCAGCAAGATCGCTTAGCCATTCTGGAAGAGCTGTAATACCTGGACAGTGATACAAAGACAGCTCCTCGAGGGAGGTGAGACGCCGCATGCTCTCTTGCAAATCACTCAGCTCTGTCCACTCTGTGATGAGTAATTCACGCAGAGAGACAAGGTCACCCAACCATGTAAGAACTTCTGGCATAGCATTGTCTTTTAACCATAGGGATTTGATAAAGGAGAGACTTCGAATTATCTCTGGGGACCTGCATTCGAGATCAGTGCAACAAATAATGCTTAGCTCAGTGATGGTAGGAAGGTGGTGAAGCAACATCCACTGGTCCAAAGGCACCTTGCTAGATTTTACTGTCACAAACACATCTGTTAGTGCACCAGAGGAGGAAGCACAGGTTTGTCCCCATGATGATAACACATTATCACTATTCTCTATCTCCCATTTCTTAGCTCTAGGTGGGCATGGTTTCAGTCTCAAGTTTGGGCAACAACATATTAAGAGTTCCACAAGGTTGGGGAACATGAATTCCTCCACACCACTCTTGCCATAGGAGTATGTTGTGTTCCAGGCTTCCAGGTTTTCCATACTATATAAACAAAGTTTCTTCAGTCGTGGGAAGGCTCTTGCACCACCACTGAAATCCTCGTCGATTGTTGTAATATTATCCATTCCTCCCAAAACTAGATCTTGCAGGTTTGGTAACTGGCCAAGTGGTGGTAGGATGTTACATTTACATAAATCCCATATTTCAATCTGGATAAGATGAGGGAGATGAAGATTAATACCCATAAACCAGGCTGGAAATGTCACACTATTATAACCTTTAATATGAAATGTTAGTAAGGAGCTGGGTGGCACAAGCTGTCCCAACACTTCCTCATCTTCCACAGACCTTTTTGCCTCTCTAGTCCACTCAAGCTTCAAATGGTAGATCCCATGTTTTTCCGTCAGCTTTATACTCTGGATTTCTTGTGTAGACCTCACATTATCAAGGCTACTTATGTGCAGCTCAGTAGGATTTGCATGACGGAGCAGACCAATATTGCTGCTACATTCACCTTCATCAGTATGGACTACAAAGTGTGGCAGCAGGGCAAACATCTTGGATCGAGAGAGTGTAGACTTATCTAATTCAGAGCAGCCTTTCACATTTAGAATCTTCAGGCTATCCATTTTGACAATACATTCTGGAAGCTTTGCTAGCCTTGTGCAGTTCAATAGGTTCAGTGTATGCAGCTTGCTGAGGCTGCCAATGCTTTCAGGCACACAGACAATACTGCAATTACAGGACAAGTCCAGATGTTCTAGATTGGAAAGGGTACAAATACGGTCAATGAAACCTAATGTTTCATGCAAGCCATTATGGCCAAAGATAGAATGCATTGTCCATGACAGACCTAAATACTGGATTTCAGTGAGATCATAGATGACTTCTTCCATCCCCTCGAGAGGTAGAATGTTATCAAGTTCTGGTCGAAGCGATAAATTCAAATATTGGATATTGGTAAGGCCGACCAAAGCTTTTGATACACCTCTAAGCTGACAGCAGTTTAACATATCAAGATGTACCAACTTTTTGAGATTCGCAAATGACCCTGGAAGATTTTTAATTAGCACACAATCTGAGATGTCAAGATGCATCAGACCTTTGATTTCACCAATTGACTCTGGCAGTGCTGATATCATAGACCCACTTAGGTTTAGGTACATTAATTTGGAGAGCTTGGCGATATCATAGACCCACTTAGGTTTAGGTACATTAATTTGGAGAGCTTGGCGATACAACCGGGAATAATTTGACTAGGGATCCGTGGAGCATTAAGATACCTCAGTTGCTTCAGTTTACCAATAGAATCTTGCAACCTCGATACGGAGCACCCACTTAAATCCAAGACTCGCAAGGACTTAGCAGATGAAAATGCATCACCACATGGTTCAGTTCTGGGACAGTCTAGAAAGCGCATCGCTCTTATTTTTGCTGGAGACGTTGTGTGTAAACCCAATGGCTTGCTACAATCATTAAGCAATGCATAGCGCCAGTAGCTTCCCCCAGTACTGTGTTTTTTTGTAGCATCCAAAACTTCATGAACCATGACTGATCTTGCCAAGTCATGCACCAGGTCGTGCATGGTGAGCATTATTCCATCCTCGTGATGCAATCGAGCAATCTGCAACAAATGCACCCACAAATCATTCAGTCATTTGTGTATTGACATGTTTAAACTTGTACATCCTCGCTCATTGAATCAAATCATTGACCAATGTATTGTACATGTTATTCTGCTTTCAACCTAGCCAGTCACAAAAGGATCCTCTGAGAAGAAAGTTTTCAATAATTTTG
>CM014277.1:29995779-30009814 GCA_004135705.1 Alloteropsis semialata | reverse complement strand
TGGAGGCAGCCGGCACATGGGCCGAAGGCGCACGGGCACCCCCCTGTGTAGGGACGGTGGCGGCGGCTTGCGAGGTGCAGGGCGCGGCGGCTCGGCGTCGTGGGTGGCCCTGCAAGGAGGCGTCGGAGAAGCTGGTCGATCTGGGTCGCGGTGGCCTGGAGGTAGGGCCGGCGGACAAATGCGTACGGGCATGGAGTTTGAAGGTGTGAGAGCTGGCGCTCCCTGTTTCTTCTTCTCGACGGCTTTGCGGATTCGGCGCTGCTTCGGTGGTGGGGCCGGGAGGCTGAGGTGTGCTCTCGTGGTGCCGTGGTGGCACCTCGGGAGGTGCCGAGACCTCTCTCTGGCAGAGGCGTTGCGGAGGCGACGAGGTGCTGGGTGCTGCTGTCGGTCCTTGAGCGTGTGACAGGCACGATGGTACTTCAGGCGAAAGCCTTCACCGGCGCTCTTGCCGGTGGTATTGGTGGCGGCGCCCTTGGGGCGTCGCTCTTCCCGTTGGGGGCACCAATACGGGGTACTGTGTTCTGAAGCATGGTGGTCTCGGGGTGAAAACCCTGTCCAGTTCTGGACGTGCGACGTCGGCACCTTTGGTGTCGTGCCCTCCTTGGAGGCGTCGCTCTAAGAGATCCATCACGGCTTGTGGCAGTAATGTTGGTGGTTTGGAGGGCCTGTGCGCAGGGGCTGAGGAGGTGTGCTTGGTCAGTGTGTTGGCGGCAAGGCGCAGAGGATCCATGGGTGCTGGAGGGCTTGAGCTGGCGCGCAAGGTGCAGTGGTGATCTCGGTGACGGCTGGGCGGAGGTGATGCGCTCTTGGCAGCTTCAGATATCTGAGTCCTTGGCAGAGGAGTGTGAGGCGGTGGGTGAGGCGAGGCCCCACGCAGTGTGGCCAGGGATCAGTGGTTTTCATTGGTGCTGCGACGGGAGTGTTCTGCTGAAGCACCGCTGAAGCAGAGGGATCGACGATCGTGTGTGTGCGGCTTGAGTGTGATAGTCCCATGGTGGAGGAGTTTTGGCAGCCGCTCGGGTTTGCAGCGGGCTGCGTCTTTGGCGTGGCACAGCGTTGGTGACGACGGCGCAGTCTTCGACGGCTTGCTTTCAGCTCCTCTCCCAGATGGTGGTGGTGTAGCGTTATGTTGTGTGTGTTGTTTGTGAGGTGGTGGTGTTCGCTTCGGCGCGTGATGTACGATTGCTTTCTCCTTAAATGACATAGCAGTGCTTCTGCTTTAATTTCAAAAAAAAAAGAAATTCTTCTGAGCTTAGGGAAGTGTTTCCTTAACTATTTTTGACGTACTTGCGCTGGCAAATTGCACATTGCCCCACACTTACTACTCTGACATAACTGCTTACACCAATTGGTGTGTTCCATACTTCAGGATTGCAATCTGATGATATATGTAAAGGCGATAAACAAAATACTGGGAAGTGTTATTTTTCTGCTCCATATAAAGAATAAAGAACTTACCAAGCACCCGAAACATCTTTATGACCTAATCTGCTGTAGAAAAATGGAAATACCCTAAGCTACTTTTTTATGTCCTGAGCAGCTTGCGTAGGAACACTTATTCACTGGGTGGATTTGTTGTGTTTGGTGTCTGAGTATAATTGTATAACTGATCGAAATAGCCCGAGAGCCCGGTCTGACTGTGCAAATAGCACCATATGGGATGCATCTCTCACTGTTAAGAAGGTCAGAAAGTTTCCATACTCTGCCCCCCGGCCTCCAACCTTGAATCAAATAGACTTTATTTCCATGATTAGTAAACTTTATTTGTTTCAGAATCATGTTTGCACAATATTGGTTAATTTGTATAATTGCAATAAAAATGTAGTGATAGAACAAAAAGTATACCTGGGCTTCGCGGAACGCCGGAACCAAGTTCTGTAGGGGGCTGTAGTAGGCTACTCTATGGTGTGAGCTGCACAAGGTCACAGCGTAGTCTTGATTGCCACTATAGTGTATACTGATCATGTCCGAGATATTTCACATGAAGCAAAACCGTTTATATATGAACTAAAAGAGCAAAGGTTACAACACCTGAATACCCAAACTGGTATATTGTGCTCAACAATTCTTTATAGCCAAGACGTTGACTTGATGTCGCCATCCATATTACTGTAGTTCAGGACACTGGTACATTATGCAAATGGCCCATGTCAGTCGGAAGCATGACCTACCTGTTCTTCCACTATTATTATTTGCTTTCTCAGTTCAATTTCTGACAATAGTTGGCAGCTCCGGAATCATTCAATCACATATCAGAACTACTATTTATATGGATTTCAAAACCACTAAAATTTTTGGAACTTTACTGGATGAACCATTTAGTTAAAAAAGTGCTTACAAAAGCATCTAAATTTTGAAGGAAGAACCAATAAATTTAGTTGGTAGAAGTAGCAATATAAACACTTGCTCCTGTTAGCAATATAAATTTAGTTGGTAATCCAAATGTCTCCTGTTAGCATGAAGAGTGTGCCCACTTCTGGAAGATTGAAACAAAAATGTTGGCCCAAATAGATTGTATTATTACTCTCTCAAGAGGCCCAAAGGGCAGCCATGATGCATATATAGCCCAAGGGGCATATTCCAAGGAATATTCTACTTCAAGATATAAGCATAATCTAGTGAATATGCTATAGCAGATGACACTAAATGTTATAGACACATTCTTTGGGAAGCAATTCCAGCGCAAGAAGAAAGGAGCACCAGCAACTAGTGGCTAGAAAATAGCATCTGTTGGTTGGGTTGTTGGCCGGATCAGATAGGATAGCCGGCCTTAGTTTTTGGATAAGTTTGTTAGGAGGTTTTGGGAGTCTTTATGTAAGCAGCCACGCCTGCACTTGAGAGGTTAGGCAGAAGGTAATTCTCAGCGCTTAGAGTCTCAGAGGAGGGCGAGCTAGAGAGATTATCATCCTGCTATAAGTTTTCTTAGTCCAATAATATAGCCACAACATCTGGTATCAGACGGGTCTTCCTCGGCCTGATCCCTCCGCTTGCCCACGTTCCCCTTTCCCCTGCGCGCCGCCAACCCCCACCGCAATTCCGCCATGGCCGACGACGACAACACCACTGGCGACGACGTCCCCATCATGAAGGCCATCTTCGAGGAGGCAGTCGACAAGCTCGTCCGGATGATCGGCGACCTGGGCAAACGGACCGACGCTGACGTCTCCACGGTCCGGCAAGAAACCGGCCTCCTCTCCGCCTCCCTCAAGAATGTCCAGACCCAGATCCTCGAGAAGAAGGGCCGCTTCGACACCGACGCGGTCGGCGCTGGCAAAGCGCCGCCTGCCCCGGACCACAAACTCCGCTTCCCCAAGTACGACGGCATCGAAGACCCCCTCACCTGGCTGCACAAGGGCGAGCAGTTCTTCCGCGCCTACGACACGCCGGACCACCTGATGGTGCCGACGGCCACGTTCTATCTCCAAGGTGCCACAAGCCAATGGTATTACCGGCTGGAGAAGAACAGGGGCATCCCCTCGTGGTTGGACTTCGTTGAGGCCATCAACAAGCGATTCGGCCTGGCGCTGCGCAACAACCCGCTCGGCGAACTCTCCCAGTGCCGCTGCGTGACCATGGTCGATGACTACGTCGGGACGAATTCCTCGCCGACATCAAGGACCGTTTGCTCTAGGCGCAGACCTGCATGAAGGCAGCCTACGACAAAGATCACCGCGACCTGGAATTTGAGGTCGGCGAATGGGCGTGGCTTCGTCTCAATCAGCGACCTGCTGCATCCCTCGCCGTCAAGACTAACGCCAAATTGGCGCCTCGCTACTACGGTCCGTTCAGGGTGGTGGAACGGGTCGGCAAGGTGGCATACCGGCTTAGTCTTCCACCCAAAGCTTGCATTCATGATGTCTTCTATGTGGTGTTCCTCAAGAAGCACCATGGTGAAGTGCTTGCTGCTCCGGTCGCTCTGCCTCATGTGGTTCATGGCCGGACTGTTCCTACCCTGGCAAAGGTGATTCGTGTACGTCCCATGCGTGCAACCTGGGAATTGTTGGTGCAGTGGGCCGGCTGCACTTCAGCTGAAGCAACCTGGGAGCCCTTGGATCAGTTCAGAGATAGATATCCAACAGTCAAGCTCGAGGACGAGCTTTTATGCCAGGTGGGTGGAAGTGTTATGGACACATTCTTTGGGAAGCAATTCCAGCGCAAGAAGAAAGGAGCACCAGCAACTAGTGGCTAGAAAATAGCATCTGTTGGTTGGGTTGTTGGCCGAATCAGATAGGATAGCTGGCCTTAGTTTTTGGATAAGTTTGTTAGGAGGTTTTGGGAGTCTTTATGTAAGCAGCCACGGCTGCACTTGAGAGGTTAGGCAGAAGATAATTCTCAGCGCTCAGAGCCTCAGAGGAGGGCGAGCTAGAGAGATTATCATCCTGCTGTAAGTGTTCTTAGTCCAATAATATAGCCACAACACTAAGACACCCTTAGACGACGCTAATATATAGAGCATATCCTATGGAATATGCGAATGGATACTAATGCACTATTTATATCTATGGAAGATTGAAACAGAAATGTTGGCCCAAATGGATTGTATTATTACTCTCTCAAGAGTCCCAAAGGGCGCAGCCATGGTACATATATAGCACAAGAGGCATATTCCACAGAATATTCTACTCTAAGATACAAGCGTATTCTAGTGAATATGCTATTGCAGACGACACTAAGACACATTTAGACGATGCTAATACATAGAGCATATCCTATGGAATATGCGGATGGATGCTAATGCACTTCTTATATCAATGGTGCTAATGCACCTCTGGAGCTACCAATAAGACTTATCCGTCAAGAAAAAACCTCTCATTGGTCATGCAAACATCCACTACAATGCTTATTTGCATTCCCAACAATGAATAAAAAGAACCTATCATAGTAGTGGATCTAAATGATTGTAAAATATTACATCTTGTACATGAGGAGAAAGCATACATATTTTCTAAGCTGTAGCTCCTGCTTCACAATTGGTCTATAGAAGACATCAAGGATAGCATCATAGTTGTTCACATAGTCCCCAACTATGCTGTTTGCTTCAGATGTGGCATCGTTACTTGACAATATCATTGTGGAGGTTATTGAAGGTGTAATCCATTCCATGCCATGAGACCATAAATACCCATGATCTTTCTATAACCTCATGAAACACGGTCAGCCTTGATGAAGTCTTTGAAATCACTGGTCTAATTTTTTTTATTCCCATCCCTGTGGGTGCATGGCACTTCTTTCCTCGCTACTAATATTGATGTCCTGCAAAATAAATAAAGCCAATATTTCAGTAGCCAATAATAAGGCTGTGGCTAAATCTGATGCACCGGTGCCAAAGTACAGAAGACAAATAAATTGGATTTCAGAAGTTCCCGATTAATAGTTACTACTACCTTTTTTTGTTTTGTTTAATAAGTTTACTTTGAGTTGTGACATTGCACTAGATATGAAATCCGGTGCAAATATTTAAGCAGATTATGTAGCGACTCGGATATTTGTTGCATGAACAATTCTTCTTTCTTATGTTGCTAACTAATAGGACCAGGGGCCATTGTTATTTTTTTTCCGTTCAGATTTAATCTTATTGCTTGTTGAATATGAATTGCTATCTCGAATGTAATAAATGAATTACAAGTGAGGAAATCCAGATATTTCTGTATCAAAGAGACCTATAAGAAAGAAAATAAGCATACTAAAAATCTATACAAAGATGACAAAAACTACAGTCTCAGGCAAGGTCGATACTGTTGGCAGGACATTAATCACTTGGTTAATGATTAAGTACTAAATGTCAAAAGGCATTGCTGGTATAATATAAAAGGCATTCTGAACTATGCATTTGAATTACGTTATGTGACGGTCAGTAAGATATGACCATAGGAAACCTCATCTGATGGTGTAACATAACAAATAAATTAGCATTCTATATTAATTCTGGCACACATCAACAAGTCAATGTTTCATTCATTCTGTCATATTTTCACAGATTAATAATTTAAGTGATCATTAGTCTATATTTAAATGGCTAAAACAATACAACGTTCAAGGGTTCCAGCTAATTGTGACTACTTTTTTCTTTACACAGTTTCCTTTCAATTGTAAAATCGCAATAGACATGGAAGTAATGCAGGAGTAGCAAAGCGTAGTATGTAGCAGCTGGGACATTCTGTTGCATGAATAATTTTACACTACCAATTGTTCCTTTGAAGCTCTAAATTCAGATATTCCTCACCATGCTATGAATTTGGTGAATAACGATGTTCTTTTTCATACAGAAGAAAAGAATTACAAGGAAATGCACAAGAAAATTATAATCTGTTGTGTTAAAGAGTCATTATAAGAGAAGCAAACTGGAATAAATTCAATAAAGATGAAAAAAAGAGTGGTCAGTGCAAAATAAGAGGCATTTGGCACATAGCATGTCAGAAAATATACCTTCCAGTAAATGTGAGGGAGCTTCTTCTTGTTTTCCTCTAATCCACACCAGTCAGCCAATTCAGGGCAGTCGTAAACACTTACTTCTGTGAGATTAGTGAGCTTCACTATGCTCTGTGGCAAAGACTTAATGCTCCTGCAATCTGAGATCACAAGTTCCTTGAGAGCAGCAAGATCGCTTAGCCATTCTGGAAGAGCTGTAATACCTGGACAGTGATACAAAGACAAATCCTCGAGGGAGGTGAGACGCCGCATGCTCTCTTGCAAATCACTCAGCTCTGTCCACTCTGTGATGAGTAATTCACGCAGAGAGACAAGGTCACCCAACCATGTAAGAACTTCTGGTTTAGCATTGTCTTTTAACCATAGGGATTTGATAAAGGAGAGGCTTCGAATTATCTCTGGGGAGCTGCATTCGAGATCAGTGCAACAAATAATGCTTAGCTCAGTGATGGTAGGAAGGTGGTGAAGCAACATCCACTGGTCCAAAGGCACCTTGCTAGATTTTACTGTCACAAACACATCTGTTAGTGCCCCAGAGGAGGAAGCACAGGTTTGTCCCCATGATGATAACACATTATCACTATTCTCTATCTCCCATTTCTTAGCTCTAGGTGGGCATGGTTTCAGTCTCAAGTTTGGGCAACAACATATTAAGAGTTCCACAAGGTTGGGGAACATGAATTCCTTCACACCACTCTTGCCACAGGAGTATGTTGTGTTCCAGGCTTCCAGGTTTTCCATACTACATAAGCAAAGTTTCTTCAGCCGTGGGAAGGCTCTTGCACCACCACAGAAACCCTCATCGATTGTTGTTATGTTACCCATTCCTCCCAAAACTAGATCTTGCAGGTTTGGTAACTGGCCAAGTGGTGGTAGGATGTTACATTTACATAAATCCCATATCTCAATCTGGATAAGATGAGGGAGATGAAGATTAATACCCATAAACCAGGCTGGAAATGTCACACTATTATAACCTTTAATATGAAATGTTAGTAAGGAGCTGGGTGGCACAAGCTGTCCCAACACTTCCTCATCTTCCACAGACCTTTTTGCCTCTCTAGTCCACTCAAGCTTCAAATGGTAGATCCCATGTTTTTCCGTCAGCTTTATACTCTGGATTTCTTGTGTAGACCTCACATTATCAAGGCTACTTATGTGCAGCTCAGTAGGATTTGCATGACGGAGCAGACCAATATTGCTGCTACATTCACCATCATCAGTATGGACTACAAAGTGTGGCAGCAGGGCAAACATCTTGGATCGAGAGAGTGTAGACTTATCTAATTCAGAGCAGCCTTTCACATTTAGAATCTTCAGGCTATCCATTTTGACAATACATTCTGGAAGCTTTGCTAGCCTTGTGCAGTTCAATAGGTTCAGTGTATGCAGCTTGCTGAGGCTGCCAATGCTTTCAGGCACACAGACAATACTGCAATTACAGGACAAGTCCAGATGTTCTAGATTGGAAAGGGTACAAATACGGTCAATGAAACCTAATGTTTCATGAGAGCCATTATGGCCAAAGATAGAATGCATTGTCCATGACAGACCTAAATATCGGATTTCAGTGAGATCATAGATGACTTCTTCCATCCCCTCGAGAGGTAGAATGTTATCAAGTTCTGGTCGAAGCGATAAATTCAAATATTGGATATTGGTAAGGCCGACCAAAGCTTTTGATACACCTCTAAGCTGACAGCAGTTTAACATATCAAGATGTACCAACTTTTTGAGATTCACAAATGACCCTGGAAGATTTTTAATTAGCACACAATCTGAAATGTCAAGATGCGTCAGACCTTTGATTTCACCAATTGACCCTGGCAGTGCTGATATCATAGACCCACTTAGGTTTAGGTACATTAATTTGGAGAGCTTGGCGATACAACCGGGAATAATTTGACTAGGGATCCGTGGAGCATTAAGATATCTCAGTTGCTTCAGTTTACCAATAGAATCTTGCAACCTCAATATGGAGCACCCACTTAAATCCAACACTCGCAAGGACTTAGCACATGAAAATGCGTCACCACATGGTTCAGTTCTGGGACAGTCTAGAAAGCGCATCGCTCTTATTTTTGCTGGAGACATTGTATATAAACCCAATGGCTTGCTAGAATCATTAAGCAATGCATAGCGCCAGCAGCTTCCCCCAGTACTGTGTTTTTTTGTAGCATCCAAAACTTCATGGACCATGACTGATCTTGCCAAGTCATGCACCAGGTCGTGCATGGTGAGCATTATTCCATCCTCGTGATGCAATCGAGCAATCTGCAACAAATGCACCCACAAATCCAGTCATTTGTGTATTGACATGTTTAAACTTGTACATCCTCGCTCATTGAATCAAATCATTGACCAATGTATTGTACATGTTATTCTGCTTTCAACCTAGCCAGTCACAAAAGGATCCTCTTTTTTTTTGAAAACGCAGGAGAGCTGCGCTTCTTTGTATTAGAGAGAGAAAAATAGTCCCCTTACATCATCCTCATCTCATACGGGGACCGGATATGAGACGCGGTTAACAACACAGAAGCCTTTAAACCCACTAAACAGCTGCTGAGAAACTTGACCAAAGGAAACCAGGACTCTAACTCAGAATCCCTCCCGCAAGACCTAGACCTTCTAGCTTTTTAGCGCCGGCCATACACCATAAACCATGTTCATCCTTGACTTCCCGCAGAATAGCAGAAACCGAAGGGGCGGCTCCATCAAAGACACAAGCATTTCAGTGTTTCCAAATGCTCCAGGCGGTCAAGATGATCAAGGAATTTACTCCTTTCTTCTTATCCCTCGGGACCTTCTTCATTGCACGTCTCCACCATTGGGCAAAACTTTTCTCAACCAGCCTAGGCACCATGTCGACTAGCTTCAGTGAATCAAAAATATGAAACCACACCTGCCTTGCCACCACACAGGTAGATAGCAAATGCTGGACATTCTCTTCTTCTTGATCACAAAGAGGGCACTTCTCCGGGTGCTCCAGGCCTCTACGCGCCAAACGATCAGCTGTCCAGCATCTGTTCTTGACTGCTAACCACAAGAACATTTTGCACTTCTGTGGTGCCCAAGTTTTCCAAAGGCGACGCCAAGGCTCAAAGGTCACAGACCCATTGAAGTAAGCTCTATATGCTGATTTGGAAGAGTAGCTACCTGATGCTTCGAATCTCCAGATGTGATGGTCCTCCTGATTAGTTAGAGTAACATTCCTTAAGCAGTCCCATAATCTAAAGAACTCACTGATCCCATGCCATGACAGCCCTCCACCATTGCGAATATCTTGCAACCATACTTCATTTTCAAGGGCTTCAGCCACTGTTCTCCTCTTCCAGATTCTTGGTGATATATTGGCAAATACAGCTGGAGCAAGGTTTTCAATCGAGCATCCATGCAGCCATCGGTCAGACCAAAAGAGGGTACTGTTTCCATTGCCAACTTCTGTAGTGACTGCAATTGCAAAAAGAGCTAGTGCATTAGGATGTGAGGGGAGCTCCAGGTCAGTCCAAGGACGATCCACCCGTGTTTTTTTAAACCACTGCCATCTCATTTGTAGAGCCCAGGATAAAACCTCCAGGTTGGGAATGGCTAGTCCTCCCAGGTCCAAAGGTCTGGAAACCTTGGTCCAAGCGACTAGGCAACATCCCCCATTAGCCTTCTCCTTTCCTTGCCATAAGAATCCTCTTTGTATTTTTTCCACCGCCTTAATAAACCATTTGGGGACATTCATTGCGATCAACAGATACACAGGGACCGTAGAAAGCACAAAACGCACCAGAGTAGCGCGCCCAGCTTTATTCATAAGCCCTGCTTTCCAGCCTGGGAGTTTATCCGCAATTTTCTTGATCCATGGCATAAGATCGGCCTTCCTGAGCTTCTTATGAGATAATGGCAGCCCCAAATAAGTGCATGGGAATTCTCCCACAGCACATGGAAGATTTTCAGTAATTACCTCCGAGGGGATATCATTACAGCTGATGGGCACTATGTTGCTCTTTTGTAGATTAGTCTCCAACCCCGAGGCCTTCCCAAAGATGTGCAGAATGTCCCTAGTAAGCAGCAGCTCCTCATCAACCGGTCTGATGAAGAGAGCTACATCATCCGCATATAAAGAGAGTCTTTGTCCTGCCACTCGGTTGGATAGTGGCTGCAGCAACCCTTCATTTTCCGCCTTTGCAAACAAGCTATTCACCACATCCATGGCTAAAATGAATAACATAGGGGAGAGGGGGTCCCTTTGCCGTAGTCCTCGACGATGTTGGATAAAATCCCCTGGTTCTCCATTAAGCAAGATTCTAGTTGAGGAAGTAGCGAGCAAGTTGGCAACCAGATTACACCAAGCCATACCGAATCCCATGTGCCTCAAAACCTCCAGCAAGAAAGCCCAAGACACCGAGTCAAATGCTTTAGTGATGTCCAGTTTAAGGAAGAGACTGGGGACTTTTTGCTGATGCAAGATTTTCACCGTCTGTTGCACCAACATGAAATTATCATGTATACACCGTCCTCGGATAAACGCGCTCTGATTTGTAGCAAACATTGAGTTCAGCCGAGGGGCCAGGCGGTTAGCAAGGATTTTTGTGATCAACTTAGCAAAATTGTGTACTAGGCTTATTGGGCAAAAATCCTTAGCCAATGCAGCATCCACCTTCTTCGGGATGAGGGTAATATATGCAGCATTAAGCAATCCCAGGCCTCTGGTATCCCCTTGCTGAAGGGTGATAATGGCTGCCATGATGTCCATTTTGATTATCGACCAGCACGCCTTGTAGAAACGGCACGTATACCCATCAGGTCCTGGAGCTCTGTCCGATGGCAGAGACTTGATTGTTGCCCATACTTCCTCCTCAGAAATAGGGGCATCGAGCTCAGACAAGTCCATGCCTTCTCGGTGACAGAATTCCAGATCCAAAGCAAGTTCTCTGTTAGGGGCCGACCCCAAAAGGCTGTCATAAAATTCGAACAATACCTTGTGCTTCGCCTCCTGTGAAGTTGCTATAAGATCACCATCAATCAGCTTTGGTATAAAGTTCTTTCGCTTCCTATAAGATGCTTGCTTGTGAAAGAAAGAGGTGTTAGCATCCCCGTCCTTCAACTGCCTGACCCTAGACCGCAGCCTTGCAATTGTTCTTTCCAGCGAGGCTAGTCGTAAGCAAAGTTTTTTCAGCTCTTTCCTCAACCAGTCTTCACCTGGCGTCAAGGCCCTGCTGTCCTGAGCCATCTCCAGCCGGTATAGCACCTCACGAGCCTCAGCGAGTTGGGTTTTAACATGTCCAACTCGTTTTGCGCTCCATGACTGTAAAGCACGCGTGAGTCGCTTAAGCTTGATGGAAACGCGCTGCAGCAGACAGCATGGCTGCACCCCTACCCCCCAAGAGGCCGCCACCATGTCACAGAATCCCGGCAATTTCGTCCAAAAACTCTCAAAATGGAAGCGCCTTTTCCCTTGAACGCCATCTCTGAGTCCAAGAATTAGAGGGCAGTGATCCGACATCTCAGTGGCATGGCCTTGCAGCACACAATCTGGGTAAATGTCCTCCCAATTAGTTGTGCAAAGCACCCTGTCCAATTTAACAAGTGTTGGCGACTCTCTCTCGTTGGACCAGGTATACCGACGACCCAACAGCGGTATCTCTTTGAGCTCCATTTCATTCACAAAGCAACGAAAACGCCCCATCATTGCCCTGTTTACATTGTCGTTATTCTTATCCTCCGAGCTGTATATCATATTGAAGTCACCCGCCAACATCCATGGGCCCACACAGAAGCTGTGCACTTCCCGCAATTCCTCTAAGAAAGCTGGTTTCTCAGCGTCTAGATGTGGCCCATAAATACCCGAAAACCACCATGCTTCTTCTCCCTCAATCTGAAATTTGACAGTAACCGAGTGACGATGAACTCGATGGCTCTCGGCGGAGATCAAGTCATCCCGCCAAGCAACCAGAATTCCGCCTCTCGTTTCTTGTGCTGCAAGATACACGTATGAAGAAAAGCCTTGCCCCAGAATATTACTCACATCAAACTCAGAAATATAAGCCAATTTAGTCTCCTGCAAAACACATAACCACCTGGCCGACAGGATTGAACCACATGATGAACTGTGTCCCTGCGTGCTTTATCGTTTAAACCCCGCGCGTTCCAGATTAAACAATTGATAGACACCATTGATTACAGGCAGGAAAAGGAGACGACCACAGCACAACCGGACAAGTCAAAGGGAGGCAGCCTCGCCACCTGCCCGTACCTCATCCTCCGGGGGCGCATTCCAGCCAAAGAGAGCAGCCAGGGCGCGTAGATGCTCTTGGCTCAGCGGCTGGTCGAACACGCGACTGTAATCTTCCAAGGATTTAGCTGTCACTTTGTTCTCCGCATCAGTGAAGCCAAGCTGCCTGCAGACCGACGCCGAAGCTCCAGTGATGACCTCCGGTGAAAGCTTGGCAACACGGCGGCTCCTCCTCAGCTTGTAAGTAGCAGGTAGGGTTTTCTTCCATCTCTTGGGAGCCGGAGGAGCCACGGCAATCCCGAGATGCTTGGATGCCTTGGAGATGAAAATGGTCTTCAGTGAGGGAGGGTTCTCTGCTGGCAGTGCTTGCCCAGCTATCGCAGATGCCTCTCCTAGCGCCAAAACTTCAGCGGCCTCATCGTTGATGTGCGATCCCTCGAGCGGAGGATCAGCCGCGTCTACAACACCCACGGTCTCCTCTTGACGACCAGCTGGGGGAGACACGGCCGTCGCTGCAACGCTCAAGAGGGTTGACACAGGATCCGCAACATGTTCTTGGACTGGTATCTTCTTCCGGCGGGAGAAAGTCTTCAGGACACTCGGTTGAGGCGCCGTTGCTTCAGGTGAGATTCTTAGGGTCGCAAACACCGGAGCATCTAGCGAGATGTGATCAGCAATTTGAGGCTCGGTCTGCCCTGCTTCCGGTGTCTGCGCCAACTGATTAGCCACCAGCGAGCTTTGAGCTTCAATTTCCTGGCTGGGGTTTTGGGCTTCAGAAACCCGAGTGGAATTCAGGGCTCCAGAAACCAGAATGGAGTCTTGGGCCACAGCCACTTCGTTGGGCTGAGCAAGTTCTAGTCCCTCCGTAGCTGGCCCAACAGTCCAGTTTCCATCTTGCTCAATTAAGTCCATCAGCCTCTCCCGGTCACGCTGCATCATTACGTCGCCCGCTTCAACCCTGAGGGAGGGATTAATGACTAGAGCGGCCACATCAACGATCAACTCCTCCAGGATTGGTTCTTGCTCCTCACTTGGTGAACACATCCCTTCCGCCGCCTCCAGAACGGAACCCGAAGGGTCCGCAACAAATGCGGCTGCTTCCGATGCTGTTGGGCGAGGGCCCAGCCTTGCATGCACGGAGAGACGCACCGTCTTGCCCCTATCCGAGGATCCGTTCGCCGGGTTCCCCGGGCTTGACCTCGGCGACCGCGAATCATGTCGATGTCGGCGGCGACCATGGGAATTGTCACCGTCCCCGGCCGGCGGCGGAGCCGCGGAGGGGGAGGGTCGACGGCCGGCGAAGGGGGCGGCGGCGTGGCCGGCTGCCTGATTGTGATGGACACAGGGTAATCTAGCGTCCTCTTCACCGGCGGGACCTCCTCC